>WEDG01002269.1:0-45802 GCA_017591395.1 Schistocephalus solidus
CTTCCGGGGTGCCTCGGGCCTCGGCGGGTCCTCTCACACTAGGGACCTGGGGATGGGCATTTGGCAGCAGGCGGGTACCGGTTCTTCGGACGGGACGGCAGAGCGACGGACGCTGATGACGCCTTTGACGTCGGAACGGCATCGTGGGACGTCTGCCCTGTCACCGCAGGGTGTCAATGATCACCCTGTGCAGCACTCCGCCTGCCTGTTTCGAGGGAGACGAAATTCGCCGCCATCAGTGCCTACGCTCCCCCAATGACGAGGCTCTGATGCGGCGAGGACGGGATTCTTACGACGATCTACACTCCCTCTTGGCGACTGTGCCGAAGGCGGATAAGTTAATTGTCCTTGGTGGGCTTTGGCGCCGCGCCGTGCACAGACCGATGCCTCGTGGCAGGAGTGCTGGAGTCCCCATGGTCTCGCTGGCTTCAATGACAACGGTCTTCTTCTCCTGCGAGACCTGCGCTGAGACGCCGCCTTGTTCTTGACCAGCACCTGGCTCCGCCTCCCAAAGCGGCAAAGCGACCTGGGTATCATCCTCGATCGATGACACTGGCACCTCTTGGACTATGTTCTCGTCCGGAAGGCCGAGATAAACAGGACGTGTTGGGTGACAAAAGGCGATCGGATGCCGACGATGGACGGATCACCGCCTCGTCATCTCCAAGATGAGGCTCCGTCTGCAGCGCGCGCGGAGACCCCAAGGTAAGCGACCACAAGCGTAAGCTGAATACTGTGTTGAATGTGCCTGCTCACCATCTACATTTCCAGCAACGAACTGGCCAAACCGTCTAGCCACCTTCCAGTCGCCGACGCGGACATCTCCGTGGAGAACCGCTGGTGTCCAGCTGAGACCACCATCCAATCCACTGCCCTGGATGTCCTCGGCCGCGCACGTCGTCAGCTCAAGACTGGTTCGATGACAGCGACGCAGCTATCAACGCTCTGCTCGTCGAAAAAGAACCAGGTTACATAAAGCCTACATCGCTCGTCCCTACCGCTGCCACCAAACAAGACAGCCTTCTACTGCAAAGTCACCGCCTTGTATTGCAGCAACGGCTGCGGAGGAGGAGATGCAGGATGCCTGGATGACGCGCTGAGCCGAGGAAATCCAAAGGGTACGCGGACCAGAAACGATGGAAGAACTTCTTCGCCGCCACCAAGGCTGTCTACGGACCTCCAGTCAAAAGGAGCCGCCCACTCTTCTCTCGTGCCGACGGCAGGGCATCGCTGCTCTCGAGGAGACCGCAAATCTTCGACGCGACTGGACAGAGCACTGTCAAAGCGTTCTCAAACCGCCCTCCACCATCTCCGACGCCGCCTAGATCGCCTGCCACAGAAGTGGAAATCAGCACATCCAATCTCCGCCATCCATCCAGAGCAGTGAGAACTTCCAGCGGAAGCACCTGACTCGGACAAAGATCACTTAACAGATTACAAGCATGGTGGACCCCGGCTGATGAGACTCACGTGCTTCCGGGATGTGGCACAAAGGACAAGATCCTCAGAGATTTCAAAGGCCACACTGTCAACCACTATACAAGAGGCCCTTTGCGGGAATTTAAACACCACTGAACATCGCTGGATCTTCGCCCGCATTCTCCTCAACCGGCAGACGGATCAACGGAAAGTCAATGCAACTTCCGACAACGGAACAATCGACATGATCTTACGCCTAGCCAGCTGCAAAGTAACCAGAGGCCGGATCACCTCTACTACCTTTGTGGATGACAGCTGAGAATCGACGGGCTGCTGGAAAATCATGCAGAAATTCACACCTTGGCTGAACTTCCGCACCTATGATTAAACAGCTTGACAGCATACCGCTGCAAACAAAACAGCCTTCTACCAAAGTCGCCGCCTTGTACAGCAACGGCTGCAGCCAAGGAAATCCAAGGGTACGCGGACTGAAACGAATGGAAGAACTTCTTCGCCGCCACCAAGGCTGTCTACGGACCTCCAGTCAAAGGAGCCGCCCCTCTTCTCAGTGCCGATGACAGGACGCTGCTCACTGAGAAGACGCAAATCCTGACGCGATGGGCAGAGCACTTAGAAAGCGTTTTCAACACACACACACACACACACACACACACACACGACAGTTCTCACCGTCGTAGTCCGACGATGTCCATCGTATGCTCCACACCATGTTGGTGCAGGGACGGTGACCTCCGCGTGAATTAGTTTAAAGTGATAGTAGCCTTGCGCTGCAGCTACCGCACTTTCCTCCTCTCCCACCTGAGCCCGGTGTCAAGACAGAGTCAAGAAGACCGGATGGAGGCGCATGTGGCTGGTGCGGCCAGAGCCGCCCTGGGCGTGCCACAACAACTGACTCGGATCCCACGGAGTGGGAGTGCCATAAAGGCTACATTAAGAAGGAGCCATTGCAACCTGACTCTCAGTCCGCCAGTCAGCCACTCCACACAAAACACACATTGGGCTGACCACGCGGTCCGAGTTATCCCGTCAGTTGGCAACCTTCCAAGCCACGGCTTTTAGCGCACCGTGATAGTTTCAAGCGCGTCAGATTGTTTATAGTGAGGAAAATACGCTGAGCTCTCGACCTCACTCTCTCCCCACCCCCACAATCAGACCACTGTCCAAGCCGGTTAGTTGTCTGATGCGGAAGCGGGCGCAGCTGCTGGTGACCTCGTCTACGTGTACTACGTACACGACCTGGCCCCCCAAACACAAGCACCAGGATTTCACACAACAGGGGGTTGAACGGCTTACATCTCACATGTGTGAGATAGCCAGAGGTCACGTTAAGAAGGAGCCATCGCAGCCTGACTCTCAGACCACCAGTCAGCCACTCCACACAACACACATTGGACTAACTGCGAGGTCTGAGTGTAATTGTCAGTTTGCAACCTTCCAACCGCGGCAGTTTCAACGTTACCGCACTCTTCTCCCGACCTGAGCCCGGTCTCATGACACAGTCAAGAAGACCGGAGATGGAGAGGCACAGGTGGCTGGCGCGGCCGGAGCCGCCCCTGGGCGTGCCACCACACCTGGCTCGGATCCCACGGAGTGGGAGTGCCATAAAGGCCACATTAAGAAGGAGCCATTGCAGCCTGACTCTCAGTCCGCCAGTCAGCCACTCCACACAAAACACACATTGGGCTGACCACGCGGTCCGAGTTATCCCGTCAGTTGGCAACCTTCCAAGCCACGGCTTTTAGCGCACCGTGATAGTTTCAAGCGCGTCAGATTGTTTATAGTGAGAAAATGCGCTGAGCTGTCGACTCACTTTCCCCCACCCCACAGTCAGACTACTGTCCGAGCCGGTCAGTTGCCTGATGTGGGAGTGGGCGCATTGGCTGACGGATCGGCGTACCCGTCTTCGCGCGCCACAGCACGACCTGGCCCCCATAACGCACACACCAGGATTCACTAACTCAGGGGATATGGAGGAGCCATCGCCGTCTGACTCCCAGTCCACTGGTCAGCCACTCGACACACACAACACATACACTGAGCCGACGTCGTGGTCTGGTGTAAGCGTCAGATTGGCAGCTCTTCCCAGCCACGGTTTCTAGGAAACCGTGATATACTCAGGTACATGGTGATTGTGAAGGTGTGGTCGATGTATTGGTGAAGATAGTGTGTTCAGATGTAGCTTAGCCTCCGGTGGTTTACCGCAGGTTTTTAGAATGCGCATGTGACCGAAAAAGGCCCATGCGATGAGTGAATGCACGAGGACAGTGAGGGCAGTGGAGGCGGCGATCTCTGCTGTGTGTTGGAGCTCCAGGCACTGGTTCACCAGTCTCTGTACGATGGATTCGCAAGTGACCGACCAGGCCAATGCGTGAGGTGAATGTGCGGCTGCAATGAGGACAGTTTAGGAGGGAGTCCCCATCGCTGATGGTGGTAGTGGTGGTGACAGTGGTGGTTGTGGGGGGTAACACGTGCTGAGCATTGTGATGCGGTCTCGATGATGGTGGGACTAGTGGAATTGATGCCAGGGGTGAGGGTGGAGGAGTCCGAAGGAGGGTTGACAGAAGTAGACGTAGAATTTTGAATTGTCGGATTGTTGATGCATTGCTTCCGAAGATGTCCGACTAGGCCGATTCGCGCGCGGAAGGTGCGGTGACAGCGCGGGCATGTTGGAAGGGCCTGGGCATTGGCGATGTTGATCCGGGAGCGCTGGTGACTTTCGTGCCGCTCTTTTGGTCTTGGCAGCGGCGATCCTGTTGGCTTCGTAGATTGCTGCCCCTGTCTTCACTGTTCTCCTCCAAGCCGATCGATTTCGGGCAAGGTCCTCCCAGGACTCCGGATTGATCTGCAATTGCTTCAGGGAGGTCTTCAGAGTGTCTTTGTAGCGTCGTACTTGACCCCCTTTGTCGACGAGAACCCATGGCGAGATCTCCATAGAAGAGTCGTTTGGGTAGCCTTTCGTCATCCATCCGCACAAGGTGACCGCTCCAGCGCAGTTGCAGTTGTTTCAACTGAGCGAAAATGCTGAGAATGCCTGTTCGTTCCAGCACTTCCGTGTCCGGTATCCCTGTCTTGCCAACTCAGCTTTAGTATTCTGCGGAGACAGCTGAGGTGGAAGTGGTTGAGCTTTCGTGCCTGCTTTTTGGTAGATTGTCCACGTCTCCGCTCCATACAGCAGCGTTGGCAATATGACAGCTTTGTACATCTTGAGTTTGGTTCTGAGGTGGAGACCATGTCGATTCCAGACCACATTTTGCATGCGTCCAAAGGCTTGGCTGGCTTTTAGCGATCCGATGGGCGATCTCATCGTCGACTTTGGTGCTGCGTGAGAGATTGCTGCCTAGATACGTGAAGGTATCTACAGATTTAAGTTGGGCGCCATTGACATTGATGTGAGCTGCGGCGTATAGAGTGTTTGGCGACGGTTGATGCATCACAACCGTTTTTCTCAGTGTTGATGCGAAGTCCGAAGTTGTCACAGGCGGCAGCGAAGAGGTCCATGCTCCTTTGCATTTCCTCTTCTGTCGTTGTATTGAGTGCGCAGTCATCAGCGAATAGAAGTTCATGGATAGTCGCTGTGGAGACACGCGAGCGGAAGTGCATTCGTCGTTGGTTGAGGAGTCGGCCGTCCATCCGGTAGGCGATGCGGATCCCGGGGCGTTCGTCACGGTAGGCATCCATTAACATGGCAGAGAACATGAGGCTGAACAGGGTGGGAGCCAATACGCAGCCCCTGCTTCACTCCGTTGGTCACTGCGAATGCTTCAGATACTGTCCCGTTGTCAGTAACGCGCGCCATCATCCCGTCGTGAAGCTGACGTACCATATGCGTGAACCGTTCAGGACAGCCGAATTTCTGCATGATTTTCCACAGCCCGTCGCGATTCACCGTGTCAAAGGCTTTCGTCAGGTCCACAAAGGTAGTGTAGAGGTGAGTCCGCATCTCTTGGCACTTCTCTTGCAGCTGGCGAGCAGCGAAGATCATGTCGATTGTTCCTCTGTGTCGTCGGAAGCCGCATTGACTTTCCGGGAGCAGTCCTTGCTCCAGGTGAGCGTTCAAGCGGTTGAGGAGAATGCGGGCGAAGATCTTTCCAGCGATGTTCAGTAGCGAAAATTCCTCGGTGGTTGTCGCAAAAGTTGGCGGTTTCCTTTCTTCTTGTATAGGTGGACAATGGTGGCGTCTTTGAAATCCTGAGGGACTTGTCCTTGGTGCCACATCTCCTGGAAGAGCACTGTGAGTCGATTCATCAGCTGGGGTCCACCATGCTTGTAAATCTCAGCAGGGATCCTGTCCGAGCCAGGTGCTTTTTCCGCTGGAGAGTTGCTGCACTGCTCTGATGGTTTCTTGGAGAGAGGGCGGGAGATCAAGGTTGGCGTTGATTTCCACTTCAGGCAGGCGATCGATGGCGGCGTCGGAGATGGTGGAGGGCTGGTTGAGAACGCTTTGAAAGTGCTCTGCCCATCGCGTCAGGATTTGCGTCTTCTCAGTGAGC
Organism: Schistocephalus solidus; assembly: GCA_017591395.1. Lineage (NCBI taxonomy): Eukaryota > Metazoa > Platyhelminthes > Cestoda > Diphyllobothriidea > Diphyllobothriidae > Schistocephalus > Schistocephalus solidus. The sequence continues at coordinate 5,931 of WEDG01002269.1, forward strand.
AGCGTCCTGCCGTCGGCACTGAGAAGAGGGGCGGCCTTTGACTGGAGGTCCGTAGACAGCCTTGGTGGCGGCGAAGAAGTTCTTCCATTCGTTTCGGTCCGCGTACCCCTTGGATTTCCTCGGCTTTGCGCGTCATCCAGGCATCCTGCATCTCCCGCAGCCGTTGCTGTACAAGGCGGCGACTTTGGTAGAAGGCTGTCTTGTTTGCAGCGGTAGGGCGAGCGATGTAGGCTTTATGTAACTGGTTCTTTTCGACGAGCAGAGCGTTGATAGCTGCGTCGTTGTCATCGAACCAGTCTTGGTGCTGACGACGTGCGCGGCCGAGGACATCCAGGGCAGTGGATTGATGGTGTCTCTCAGCTGACACCAGCGGTTCTCCACGGAGATGTCCGCGTCGGCGACTGGAAGGTTGGCTAGACGGTTGGCCAGTTCGTTGCTGAAATGTAGATGGTGAGCAGGCACATTCAACAAAAACAGTATTCAACTTACCTTGTGGTCGCTACCTTGGGGTCTCCTGCGGGTTGCAGACGGAGCCTCATCTTGGAGATGACGAGGCGGTGATCCGTCCATCCATCGGCATCGGGGATCGCCTTTGTCACCAACACGTCCTGTTTATCTCGCCTCCGGACGAGAACATAGTCCAAGAGGTGCCAGTGTCTCGATCGAGGATGTACCCAGGTCGCTTTTTGCCGCTTTGGGAGGCGGAAGAAGGTGTTGGTCAGAATAAGGCGGTGTTCAGCGCAGGTTCGTAGGAGAAGAAGACCGTTGTCATTGAAGCCAGCGAGACCATGGGGACCCAGCACTCCTCTCCACGAGGCACGGTCTGTGCCGACGCGGGCGTTAAAGTCACCAAGGACAATTAACTTATCCGCCTTCGGCACAGTCGCCAAGAGGGAGTGTAGATCGTCGTAGAATTTGTCCTTCGCCGCATCAGAGCTCGTCATTGGGGAGCGTAGGCACTGATGATGGTGGCGAATTTGTCTCCCCAAAGAGGCAGGCGGAGGCTCATAAGACGATCATTGATACCCTGCGGCAGACAGGGCAGACGTCCCACGATGCCGTTCCGAATGGCAAAGGCGACACCAGCGTCGCGTCGCTCTGCCTTTGGTCGGCCGCTCCAGAAGAAGGTGTAGCCGGCACCCACCTCCTCCAGCTGACCCTGTTCAGAGAATCGGGTCTCGCTGAGAGCAGCAATGTCAACCTTGTAGCGCGCCAGTTCCCGAGCGACTAGCGCCGTCCTCCGTTCCGGCCGGTTGCTCCTCCGATTGTCTAAAAAGGGAACGAACATTCCAGGCTGCTAGTGTGAGCGGACTCACCCGAGCAGCCCGGAGGGTACCCCCGAAGGGTACGGATGAGGGGATTGGGAGAGGAGTTGTTGTTGATATTGTTTAGAGTTTTTCGACCGCATTTAATTGCAGTCTGCTAGCCACGGTCTGCTGCAGCTGTCGTGAGACCCAGCATTTGTTTAGGGCACCTTTTCTAGCCCCCTCCCCCGCGAGGGGGTAAGCAGTGCTATCCCTAAATAGGGCTGCTTAGTCACCCAGGCGGCTACCGAACTCCACTATGGGTCACGATTTGCTAGTGAGAGAACGACCGATTCGCCTGGGCCGCCTACGTGATTGCATGTCGCCCTCGCCGTAGGACTTTTTCGACCGTGGGAAGGAGGAAGAGTGAGGATAGAGGGAGAAGAGGAGGGGTAGAAGCAAGAGTAAGGAGAGGAGGATAGAGGAGGGGAGTGGGGTGGGAAGAGGAGAGGAGGAAGGGCAGGGAGGACGGGAGAGGACAAGAACAGGGAGAAAGGAGCAGACGTACCGGGTGTGAAGACACACACAACACCGGAGACCCTCACCTGGTTTAGCCCGCCGGTCGTGGCGGTTGCCCGGGGTGTGGCCGCTGGGAAGAACCAGCTTCGAGGAGCCACAGGTGAGAGCTGGGTACCAGTTAGAGACGGCCACAGGAGCATTCACCACCTGTACGAGACAAATGGAGCGACCAAATGCTATCTGTGTAGTGCTGCCCCCTAACTAGTACCCCCACACCCACACACACACACACACACACACACACACACACACACACACACACACACACACACACACACACACGACAGTTCGACCGTCGATTTCGACGAGGTCCACCGTATGCTCCACACCAGGTGGTGCAGGGACGGTGACTTGCGCGTGAATTAGTTTTAAGTGATAGTAGCCTTGCGCTGCAGCTACCGCACTCTCTCCTCCCCCACCTGAGCCCGGTGTCAAGACAGAGTCAAGAAGACCGGAGATGGAAGGCGTAGGTGGCTGGCGCGGCCGGAGCCGCCCTGGGCGTGCCACCACACCTGGCTCGGATCCCACGGAGTGGGAGTGCCATAAAGGCTGGACTATGTTCTCGTCCGGATGCGAGATCGACAGGACGTGCTGGTAACCAAGGCGATCCGCGATGCCGATGGTTGGACAGATCACCGCCTCGTCATTTCTCAGATGAGGCTCCGACTGCAACCCCGACGAAGGCCCCAAGGTAAGAGGCAGCCATGTAAGTTAAATACTCTTTTATTTAATTTGCCTGCTCACTGTTTTGATTTCAGCAACCAAATAACCGAGAAACTGGAGGACCTGCATGCTCCAGATGATAACGCTACCGTGGAGACACGATGGTGTCAACTGCGAAATGTCATCCAGTCCACCGCCCTCGATGTACTCGGACGCGCACACCGTCCACACCAGGGCTGGTTTGACGACAATGACGCCGACATCAGCAACTTTACTCACGGAGAAGAATAGACTACACAAAGACTACTAGTTGGTCCAATTCGGGGGCCAACACACACACACGCACACGACAGTTTCGACCGTCGTAGTCCCGACGATGTCCACCGTATGCTCCATGGGAAAGTGGAGCAGGGACGGTGACTTGCGCGTGATTTAGTTTAAAGTGATAGTAGACTTGCGCTGCATCTACCGCACTCTCTCCTCCTCCCCCACCTGAGCCCGGTGTCAAGACAGAGTCAAGAAGACCGGAGGCGGAGAGGACGCAGGTGGCTGGCGCAGCTGGGTCCCCTAAGTCCAAGCCGCCCCTAGGCGTGCCACAACACCTCCCATGTTCGGCATTTGTTATGGGAGCGCAACCCGAATAACGCCTGCCGTGTCCTAATGTGGCCCCCATGTTGGTCCAACGCATCTACCACGTGGCCACACGTCAGTTCGACCGTCGATTTCGACGAGGTCCACCGTATGCTCCACACCAGGTGGTGCAGGGACGGTGACTTGCGTGTGAATTAGTTTTAAAGTGATAGTAGCCTTGCGCTGCAGCTGTCGCACTCTCTCCTCCTCCCCCACCTGAGCCCGGTGTCAAGACAGAGTCAGGAAGACCGGAGGCGGGAGAGGACGCAGGTGGCTGGCGCGGCCGGGTCCCTTAAACCCTAGCCGCCCATAGGCGTGCCACCACACCTCCATGTTCGGCATTTGTTATGGGAGCGCAACCCGAATAACGCCTGCCATGCCTTACTTTGGCCCCCGTGTTGGTCAAACGCATCTATTACGTGGCCCGTTTAGGGGGCACACACACGGCAGTTCGACCGTCGATTTCGACGAGGTCCACCGTATGCTCCACACCAGGTGGTGCAGGGACGGTGACTTGCGCGTGAATTAGTTTTCAGTGATAGTAGCCTTGCGCTGCAGCTACCGCACTCTCTCCTCCTCCCCCACCTGAGCCCGGTGTCAAGACAGAGTCAAGAAGACCGGAGATGGGAGAGGGCGCAGGTGGCTGGCGCGGCCGGAGCCGCCCCTGGGCGTGCCACCACACCTGGCTCGGATCCCACGGAGTGGGAGTGCCATAAAGGCTGGACTATGTTCTCGTCCGGATGCGAGATCGACAGGACGTGCTGGTAACCAAGGCGATCCACGATGCCAATGGTTGGACAGATCAACGCCTCGTCATTTCTCAGATGAGGCTCCGACTGCAACCCCGACGAAGGCCCCAAGGTTAGAGGCCGCCATGTAAGTTAAATACTCTTTTATTAAATTTGCCTGCTCACTGTTTTGATTTCAGCAACCAAATAACCGAGAAACTGGAGGACCTGCATGCTCCAGATGATAACGCTACCGTGGAGACACGATGGTGTCAACTGCGAAATGTCATCCAGTCCACCGCCCTCGATGTACTCGGACGCGCACACCGTCGACACCAGGACTGGTTTGACGACAATGACGCCGACATCAGCAACTTACTCGCGGAGAAGAATAGACTACATAAAGCCTACATGTTGGTCCAACTCGGGGGCCAACACACACACACACACGACAGTTCGACCGTCGTAGTCCGACGATGTCCACCGTATGCTCCATGGGAAAGTGGAGCAGGGACGGTGACTTGCGCGTGATTTAGTTTAAAGTGATAGTAGACTTGCGCTGCATCTACCGCACTCTCTCCTCCTCCCCCACCTGAGCCCGGTGTCAAGACAGAGTCAAGAAGACCGGAGGCGGGAGAGGACGCAGGTGGCTGGCGCGGCTGGGTCCCCTAAGTCCTAGCCGCCCCTAGGCGTGCCACCACACCTCCATGTTCGGCATTTGTTATGGGAGCGCAACCCGAATAACGCATGCCATGCCCTAATGTGGCCCCCGTGTTGGTCCAAACGCATCTACCACACACGACATTTCGACCGTCGTAGTCCGACGATGTCCACCGTATGCTCCATGGAAGGGTGGAGCAGGGACGGTGACTTGCGCGTGAATTAGTTTAAAGTGATAGTAGCCTTGCGCTGCAGCTACCGCACTCTCTCCTCCTCCCCCACCTGAGCCCGGTGTCAAGACAGAGTCAAGAAGACCGGAGGCGGGAGAGGACGCAGGTGGCTGGCGCGGCCGGGTCCCTAAGTCCTAGCCGCCCCTAGGCGTGCCACCACACCTCCATGTTCGGCATTTGTTATGGGAGCGCAACCCGAATAACGCATGCCATGCCCTGATGTGGCCCCCGTGTTGGTCCAACGCATCTACCACGTGGCCCGTTTAGGGGGCACAAACACACGACAGTTCGACCGTCGTAGTCCGACGATGTCCACCGTATGCTCCATGGGAAAGTGGAGCAGGGACGGTGACTTGCGCGTGATTTAGTTTAAAGTGATAGTAGACTTGCGCTGCATCTACCGCACTCTCTCCTCCTCCCCCACCTGAGCCCGGTGTCAAGACAGAGTCAAGAAGACCGGAGGCGGGAGAGGACGCAGGTGGCTGGCGCGGCTGGGTCCCCTAAGTCCTAGCCGCCCCTAGGCGTGCCACCACACCTCCATGTTCGGCATTTGTTATGGGAGCGCAACCCGAATAACGCATGCCGTGCCCTAATGTGGCCCCCGTGTTGGTCCAACGCATCTACCACGTGGCCCGTTTAGGGAACACATACACACACACGCACGACAGTTCGACCGTCGATTTCGACGAGGTCCACCGTATGCTCCACACCAGGTGGTGCAGGGACGGTGACTTGCGCGTGAATTAGTTTTAAGTGATAGTAGCCTTGCGCTGCAGCTACCGCATTCTCTCCTCCTCCCCACCTGAGCCCGGTGTCAAGACAGAGTCAAGAAGACCGGAGATGGGAGAGGGCGCAGGTGGCTGGCGCGGCCGGAGCCGCTCCCTGGGCGTGCCACCACACCTGGCTCGGATCCCACGGAGTGGGAGTGCCATAAAGGCCACATTAAGAAGGAGCCATTGCAACCTGACTCTCAGTCCGCCAGTCAGCCACTCCACACAAAAACACACATTGGGCTGACCACGCGGTCCGAGTTATCCCGTCAGTTGGCAACCTTCCAAGCCACGGCTTTTAGCGCACCGTGATAGTTTCAAGCGCGTCAGATTGTTTATAGTGAGGAATATGCGCTGAGCTGTCGACTCACTTTCTCCCCACCCCCACAGTCAGACTACTGTCCGAGCCGGTCAGTTGCCTGATGTGGGAGTGGGCGCATTGGCTGACGGATCGGCGTACCCGTCTTCGCGCGCCACAGCACGACCTGGCCCCCATAACGCACACACCAGGATTCACAAACTCAGGGGATATGGAGCAGCCATCGCCGTCTGACTCCCAGTCCACTGGTCAGCCACTCGACACACACAGCACATACACTGAGCCGACGGCGTGGTCTGGTGGAAGCGTTAGATTGGCAGATCTTCAGCCACGGTTTCTAGGAAACCGTGATATACTCTGGTAAATGGTGATTGTGAGGGTGTTGTCGATGTATTGGTGTAGGTAGTGTGCGCTGATGTAGCTTAGCCTCCGGTGGTTTACCGGAGGTTGTCGTGGAGGCGCATGTGTCCTAATAGGCCCATGCGGTGTGTAAATGTGCGGGAGCAGTGAGGGCAGTGAAGGCGGGCGCGTCGACTGTATGTCGGAGCCCCAGGCACTGGTTCACCAGCCTCCGTGCGATGGATTCGCAGGTGACCGACCAGGCCGATGCGTGAGTTGAAGTTGCGGGCGCAGTGTGGGCAGGAGAAATCGGTAGAGGCTGGGGCGATGTCATTCATGGTAGTGGGGGTGTCAGGGGCGCTAAGAATGGCAGGAGCGGAGGGTGTGCATGGTGTATCGGTGTTGTCGGCATTGTGGTGTATTCCGCTGTCATGGATGCGCATGTGACCGAATAGGCCCATGCGATGAGTGAATGCGCGAGGACAGTGAGGGCAGTGGAGGCGACGATCTCTGCTGTGTGATGGTGTTCCAGGCACTGGCTCACCGGTCTCTGTACGATGTATTCGCAAGTGACCGACCAGGCCGATGCGTGAGGTGAATGTGCGGTCGCATTGAGTACAGCTTAGGAGAGATTCCCCATCGCTGATGGTGGTGGTGGTGGTGGAGGTAGTGAAGGCGAAGGCGGTGGTGGTTGCGGTGGTGGGGGTAGCAGGCGATGAGTAGATGGATGTGGTCTCTATGATGGTGGGAGTAATGGAATTGATTCCAGGAGTGAGGGTGGGAGAGTCAGAAGGAGGGTTGGCAGAATTTGACGTAGAAATTGGAATTGTCGGATTGTTGGTGCATTGCGTCCGAAGATGTCCAACCAGGCCGATTCGCGCGCGGAAGATGCGTTGACAGCGCGGGCATGTTGGCAGGGCCTGGGCATTGGCGGTGTTGGTCCGGGGCGCTGGTGACTTTCGTGCCGCTCTTTTGGCCTTGGCGGCGGCGATCCGGTTGGCCTCATAGATTGCCGAACCAGTCTTCACTGATCTTCTCCATGCCGGTCTATCCTGGGCGAGGTCCTCCCAGGTCGCCGAGTTGATTTGCAGTTGCTTCAGCGATTTCTTCAAAGTGTCCTTGTAGCGTCGTTTTTGACCTCCCCTGCCGGCGAGAACCCGTAGCGACATCTCCGTAGAAAAGTCGTTTGGGTAGTCGCTCGTCGTCCATTCTTACCAGGTGGCCGCTCCATCGCAGTTGCACTTGCCTCAGCATGGCATGGATGCTGAGGATTCCGGTCCGCTCCAGGACTTCCGTGTCCGGGATCCTGTCTTGCCATCTCAGCTTCAGTATTCTGCGGAGGCAGCTGAGATGAAAGTGATTCAGCTTCCTGGCTTGGTTCGAGTAGACGGTCCAGGTTTCCGCTCCGTAAAGGAGTGTCGTCAAGACGACGGCCTTGTACATCTTCAGTTTGGTGTTCAGGTGAATACCGTGGCGATTCCACACGGAGGCTCGCAGTCGGCCGAAGGCCTGACTAGCTTTGGAGATCCGTTGGGCAACCTCGTCATCGATTCTCGTGTTGCGCGACATCGTGCTTCCTAGATAAGCGAAGGTTTCCACGTTTTTGAGTTGAGCACCGTTGACATTGATTCGAGGAGCATTGTATTCCGCGCTGGGTGGCGGCTGGTGCATGACAACCGTTTTGGCTGTACTGATTGTTAATCCGAAATCGGCGCAGCCTTCGGCGAAGAGGTCCATGCTCCTTTGCATGTCCTCCTCCGTCACGGTGTTAAGGGCGCAGTCGTCCGCGAAGAGCAAGTCATGGACTGTAGTCGTAGACACGCGCGTTGGAGCCTGCATACGCCGACTGTTGAGAAGGTGCCCGTCAGTTCTGTAGGCGATGCGGATACCAGGCTGCTCATCACGGTAGGCGTCCATCAGCATAGCCGAGAACATGAGACTGAAGAGGGTGGGGCCAGTACGCAGCCCTGCTTCACTCCGTTGGTCACTGCGAATGCTTCGGATACCGTCCCGTTGTCAGTGACGCGCGCCGTCATCCCGTCATGAAGCTGACGCACCATGTGCGTGAACCGCTCAGGACAACCAAATTTCTGCATGACTTTCCACAGTCCGTCACGATTCACCGTGTCAAAGGCTTTCGTTAGATCCACGAAGGTAGTGTATAGGTGAGTTCGCATCTCCTGACACTTCTCTTGTAGCTGGCGGGCGGCAAAGATCATATCGGTTGTTCCGCGGTGTCGGCGGAAGCCACATTGGCTTTCCGGGAGCAGGCCCTGCTCTAGGTGACCGTTAAGACGATTGAGAAGGATACGGGCGAAGATCTTCCCGGCGATGTTGAGCAACGAGATGCCTCTGTGATTATCACAGAGTTGCCGGTTCCCCTTCCGTTTGTAGAGATGGACGATGGTCGCGTCTTTGAAATCCTGAGGAACTTGTCCTTGGCGCCACATCTCCTGGAAGAGTGTTGTGAGTTCTGCCATCAGCCGGGGCCCACCGTGCTTGTAGACTTCCGGTGGGATTGCGTCGGATCCCGGTGCTTTACCGCTGGAAATCTGCTGCACGGCCCGGATGGTTTCTGGTAGGGAAGGCGGCAGATCCAGGTCATTGTTCGTGTCCACTTGAGGGAGCTGGTCAATGGCAGCATCGGAGATGGCTGATGAGCAATTAAGGACACTTCTGAAGTGCTCGGCCCAGCGCTTCAGAATTTGCGATTTCTCTGTCAGCAGTGTTGTGCCGTCAGAGCTGAGCAGCGGTGCGGACCCCTTGATACACGGGCCGTAGATGGCCTTGATGGCTTTGAAAAAGTTTTTCATTTCATTGCGGTCCGCATACCCCTGGATTTCCTCAGCCTTTCGGATCATCCAGGCATCCTGCATCTCCCGCAGCCGTTGTTGTACAAGGCGCCGGCATCTGAAAAAGGCTGCTTTGGTGGCGTCAGTCCGAAGGTCCATGTAGGCTTTGTGTAGTCTATTCTTCTCCGCGAGTAAGTTGCTGATGTCGGCGTCATTGTCGTCAAACCAGTCCTGGTGTCGACGGTGTGCGCGTCCGAGTACATCGAGGGCGGTGGACTGGATGACATTTCGCAGTTGACACCATCGTGTCTCCACGGTAGCGTTATCATCTGGAGCATGCAGGTCCTCCAGTTTCTCGGTTATTTGGTTGCTGAAATCAAAACAGTGAGCAGGCAAATTTAATAAAAGAGTATTTAACTTACATGGCGGCCTCTTACCTTGGGGCCTTCGTCGGGTTGCAGTCGGAGCCTCATCTGGGAGATGACGAGGCGGTGATCTGTCCAACCATCGGCATCGCGGATCGCCTTGGTTACCAGCACGTCCTGTCGATCTCGCCTCCGGACGAGAACATAGTCCAGCAGATGCCAGCGCCGCGACCGAGGGTGCATTCACGTGGCCTTCTCCCGCGTCGGAAGGCGGAAGAAGGTGTTGGACAGCAGGAGACGGTGTTCCGCACACGTGCGCAGAAGAAGGAGGCCGTTATCGTTGCAGCTACCGAGACCGTGGGGACCCAGCACTCCCTGCCAGGCAGCGTGGTCCGTCCCGACGCGGGCATTGAAGTCACCAAGGACAATTAACTTGTCCTCTTTCGGCACAGTCGCCAGCAAGGCGTGCAGGTCCTCGTAGAATTTGTCCTTCGCCGCATCAGAGCTCGTCATTGGGGGAGCGTAGGCGCTGATGATGGTGGCGAACTGGTCTCCCCGAAGAGGCAGGCGGAGGCTCATCAGGCGATCATTGATACCCTGCGGCAGACAGGGCAGACGTCCCACGATGTCGTTACGGATGGCAAAGGCAACACCAGCGTCGCGTCGCTCTGCCTTTGGCCGGCCGCTCCAGAAGAAAGTGTAGCTGGCCCCCACCTCCTCCAGCCGACCCTGCTCAGAGAATCGGGTCTCGCTGAGAGCAGCAATGTCCACCTTGTAGCGCGCCAGTTCCCGAGCGACTAGCGCCGTCCTCCGTTCCGGCTGGTTGCTCCTCGGATTGTCTAAAAGGGAATGACATTCCGGACTGCTAGTGTCAGCTGACTCACCCGAGCAGCCCGGAGAGTATGGTGCAGGGGATGGTGACGGGGTATTGTTGTTTGTTTGAGTTTTACGACCGCGTATTTTGCGATTTGCGAGCCACGGCCGGCTGCAGAAGACGTGAGAACCAGCATTTTTTAGGGCACATTTTCTAGCCCCTTCCTCCGCGAGGAGGCAAGCAGTGCTATCCCTAAATAGGGCTGCTCGGACATCCCAGACGGCTGCCGAACTCCACTATGGGTCACGGTTTTGTTTAGTGGAAGAACGACCCGAGTTAGTTTGGGCCGCCTACGGGGTTGCTGTCGCCCCCACCGTAGGACTTTTTGAGAGGGGGAGGTGGGAAGTTCGGGAGTCAGACATACCGGGTGTGGAGGCACACACAACACCGGAGACCCTCACCTGGTTTAGCCCGCCGGTCGTGACGGTTGCCCGGGGTGTGGCCGCTGGGAAGAACCCAACTTCGAGGAGCCACAGGTGAGAGTTGGGTACCAGTTAGAGGCGGCCACAGGAGCATTCACCACCTGTACGAGACAAATGGAGCGACCAAATGCAAGCTGTGTGGTGCTGCCCCTAACTAGTACCCCCTACACCCCACACACACACATACACACACAATACACACACACACACACACACACGACAGTTCGACCGTCGATTTCGACGAGGTCCACCGTATGCTCCACACCAGGTGGTGCAGGGACGGTGACTTGCGCGTGAATTAGTTTTAAGTGATAGTAGCCTTGCGCTGCAGCTACTGCATTCTCTCCTCCTCCCCCACCCGAGCCCGGTGTCAAGACAGAGTCAAGAAGACCGGAGATGGGAGAGGGCGTAGGTGGTTGGCGCGGCCGGAGCCGCCCCTGGGCGTGCCACCACACCTGGCTCGGATCCCACGGAGTGGGAGTGCCATAAAGGCCACATTAAGAAGGAGCCATTGCAACCTGACTCTCAGTCCGCCAGTCAGCCACTCCACACAAAAACACACATTGGGCTGGCCACGCGGTCCGAGTTATCCCGTCAGTTGGCAACCTTCCAAGCCACGGCTTTTAGCGCACCGTGATAGTTTCAAGCGCGTCAGATTGTTTATAGTGAGGAATATGCACTGAGCTGTCGACTCACTTTCTCCCCCACTCCCCACAGTCAGACTACTGTCCGAGCCGGTCAGTTGCCTGATGTGGGAGTGGGCGCATTGGCTGACGGATCGGCGTACCCGTCTTCGCGCGCCACAGCACGACCTGGCCCCCATAACGCACACACCAGGATTCACAAACTCAGGGGATATGGAGCAGCCATCGCCGTCTGACTCCCAGTCCACTGGTCAGCCACTCGACACACACAGCACATACACTGAGCCGACGGCGTGGTCTGGTGGAAGCGTCAGATTGGCAGATTCTTCAGCCACGGTTTCTAGGAAACCGTGATATACTCCTGGTAAATGGTGATTGTGAGGGTGTAGTCGATGTATTGGTGTAGGTAGTGTGTGCTGATGTAGCTTAGCCTCCGGTGGTTTACCGGAGGTTGTCGTGGAGGTGCATGTGTCCTAAGAGGCCCATGCGGTGTGTAAATGTGCGGGAGCAAGGAGGTCAGTGAAGGCGGGCGCGTCGACTATATGTCGGAGCCCCAGGCACTGGTTCACCAGCCTCCGTGCGATGGATTCGCAGGTGACCGGCCAGGCCGATGCGTGAGTTGAAGTTGCGGGCGCAGTGTGGGCAGGAGAAATCGGTAGAGGCTGGGGCGATGTCATTCATGGTAGTGGGGGTGGCAGGGGCGCTAAGAATGGCAGGAGCGGAGGGTGTGAATGGTGTATCGGTGTTGTCGGCATTGTGGTGAATTCCGCTGTCATGGATGCGCATGTGACCGAATAGGCCCATGCGATGAGTGAATGCGCGAGTACAGTGAGGGCAGTGGAGGCGACGATCTCTGCTGTGTGATGGTGTTCCAGGCACTGGCTCACCGGTCTCTGTACGATGTATTCGCAAGTGACCGACCAGGCCGATGCGTGAGGTGAATGTGCGGTCGCATTGAGTACAGCTTAGAGAGATTCCCCATCGCTGATGGTGGTTGTGGTGGTAGTAGTGAAGGCGAAGGCAATGGTGGTTGCGGTGGTGGGGGTAACAGGCGATGAGTAGATGGATGTGGTCTCTATGATGGTGGGAGTAATGGAATTGATGTCAGGAGTGAGGGTGGGGGAGTCAGAATGAGGGTTGGCAGAATTTGACGTAGAAATTGGAATTGTGGGATTGTTGGTGCATTGCGTCCGAAGATGTCCGACCAGGCCGATTCGCGCGCGGAAGATGCGTTGACAGCGCGGGCATGTTGGCAGGGCCTGGGCATTGGCGGTGTTGGTGCGGGGCGCTGGTGACTTTCGTGCTGCTCTTTTATCTTGGCGGCGGCGATCCGGTTGGCCTCGTAGATTGCTGAACCAGTCTTCACTGATCTTCTCCATGCCGGTCTATCCTGGGCGAGGTCTTCCCAGGTCGCCGAGTTGATTTGCAGTTGCTTCAGCGATTTCTTCAAAGTGTCCTTGTAGCGTCGTTTTTGACCCCCCTGCCGACGAGAACCCGTAGCGACATCTCCGTAGAAAAGTCGTTTGGGTAGTCGCTCGTCGTCCATTCTTACCAAGTGGCCGCTCCATCGCAGCTGCACTTGCCTCAGCATGGCATGGATGCTGAGGATTCCGGTCCGCTCCAGGACTTCCGTGTCCGGTATCCTGTCTTGCCATCTCAGCTTCAGTATTCTGCGGAGGCAGCTGAGATGAAAGTGATTCAGCTTCCTGGCTTGGTTCGAGTAGACGGTCCAGGTTTCCGCTCCGTAAAGGAGTGTCGACAAGACGACGGCCTTGTACATCTTCAGTTTGGTGTTCAGGTGAATACCGTGGCGATTCCACACGGAGGTTCGCAGTCGGCCGAAGGCCTGACTAGCTTTGGAAATCCGTTGGGCAACCTCGTCATCGATTCTCGTGTTGCGCGAAATCGTGCTTCCTAGATAAGCGAAGGTCTCCACGTTTTTGAGTTGAGCACCGCTGACATTGATTCGAGGAGCATTGTATTCCGCGCTGGGTGGCGGCTGGTGCATGACAACCGTTTTGGCTGTACTGATTGTTAATCCAAAATCGGCGCAGCCTTCGGCGAAGAGGTCCATGCTCCTTTGCATGTCCTCCTCCGTCACGGTGTTAAGGGCGCAGTCGTCCGCGAAGAGCAAGTCATGGACTGTAGTCGTAGACACGCGCGTTGGAGCCTGCATACGCCGACTGTTGAGAAGGCGCCCGTCAGTTCTGTAGGCGATGCGAATACCAGGCTGCTCATCACGGTAGGCGTCCATCAGCATAGCCGAGAACATGAGACTGAAGAGGGTGGGGCCAGTACGCAGCCCTGCTTTACTCCGTTGGTCACTGCGAATGCTTCGGATACCGTCCCGTTGTCAGTGACGCGCGCCGTCATCCCGTCATGAAGCTGACGCACCATGTGCGTGAACCGCTCAGGACAACCAAATTTCTGCATGACTTTCCACAGTCCGTCACGATTCACCGTGTCAAAGGCTTTCGTTAGATCCACGAAGGTAGTGTAAAGGTGAGTTCGCATCTCCTGACACTTCTCTTGTAGCTGGCGGGCGGCGAAGATCATATCGGTTGTCCCGCGGTGTCGGCGGAAGCCACATTGGCTTTCCGGGAGCAGGCCCTGCTCTAGATGACCGTTAAGACGATTGAGAAGGATACGGGCGAAGATCTTCCCGGCGATGTTGAGCAACGAGATGCCTCTGTGATTATCACAGAGTTGCCGGTTCCCCTTCCGTTTGTAGAGATGGACGATGGTCGCGTCTTTGAAATCCTGAGGAACTTGTCCTTGGCGCCACATCTCCTGGAAGAGTGTTGTGAGTTCTGCCATCAGCCGGGGCCCACCGTGCTTGTAGACTTCCGGTGGGATTGCGTCGGATCCCGGTGCTTTACCGCTGGAAATCTGCTGCACGGCCCGGATGGTTTCTGGTAGGGAAGGCGGCAGATCCAGGTCATTGTTCGTGTCCACTTGAGGGAGCTGGTCAATGGCAGCATCGGAGATGGCTGATGAGCAATTATGACACTTCTGAAGTGCTCGGCCCAGCGCTTCAGAATTTGCGATTTCTCTGTCAGCAGTGTTGTCCCATCAGAGCTGAGCAGCGGTGCGGACCCCTTGATACACGGGCCGTAGATGGCCTTGATGGCTTTGAAAAAGTTTTTCATTTCATTGCGGTCCGCATACCCCTGGATTTCTTCAGCCTTTCGGATCATCCAGGCATCCTGCATCTCCCGCAGCCGTTGTTGTACAAGGCGCCGGCATCTGAAAAAGGCTGCTTTGGTGGCGTCAGTCCGAAGGTCCATGTAGGCTTTGTGTAGTCTATTCTTCTCCGCGAGTAAGTTGCTGATGTCGGCGTCATTGTCGTCAAACCAGTCCTGGTGTCGACGGTGTGCGCGTCCGAGCACATCGAGGGCGGTGGACTGGATGACATTTCGCAGTTGACACCATCGTGTCTCCACGGTATCGTTATCATCTGGAGCATGCAGGTCCTCCAGTTTCTCGGTTATTTGGTTGCTGAAATCAAAACAGTGAGCAGGCAAATTTAATAAAAGAGTATTTAACTTACATGGCGGCCTCTTACCTTGGGGCCTTCGTCGGGGTTGCAGTCGGAGCCTCATCTGGGAGATGACGAGGCGGTGATCTGTCCAACCATCGGCATCGCGGATCGCCTTGGTTACCAGCACGTCCTGTCGATCTCGCCTCCGGACGAGAACATAGTCCAGCAGATGCCAGCGCCGCGACCGAGGGTGCATTCACGTGGCCTTCTCCCGCGTCGGAAGGCGGAAGAAGGTGTTGGACAGCAGGAGACGGTGTTCCGCACACGTGCGCAGAAGAAGGAGGCCGTTAGCGTTGCAGCTACCCAGACCGTGGGGACCCAGCACTCCCTGCCAGGCAGCGTGGTCCGTCCCGACGCGGGCATTGAAGTCACCAAGGACAATTAACTTGTCCTCTTTCGGCACAGTCGCCAGCAAGGCGTGCAGGTCCTCGTAGAATTGGTCCTTCGCCGCATCAGAGCTCGTCATTGGGGGAGCGTAGGCGCTGATGATGGTGGCGAACTGGTCTCCCCGAAGAGGCAGGCGGAGGCTCATCAGGCGATCATTGATACCCTGCGGCAGACAGGGCAGACGTCCCACGATGTCGTTACGGATGGCAAAGGCAACACCAGCGTCGCGTCGCTCTGCCTTTGGCCGGCCGCTCCAGAAGAAGGTGTAGTTGGCCCCCACCTCCTCCAGCCGACCCTGCTCAGAGAATCGGGTCTCGCTGAGAGCAGCAATGTCCACCTTGTAGCGCGCCAGTTCCCGAGCGACTAGCGCCGTCCGCCGTTCCGGCCGGTTGCTCCTAGGATTGTCTAAAAGGGAACGAACATTCCAGGCTGCTAGTGTGAGTGGACTCACCCGAGCAGCCTGGAGAGTATGGCGAGGGGGATGAGGACGGGGGTATTGTTGTTTGTTTGAGTTTTACGACCGCGTAGTTTGCGATCTGCGAGCCGCGGCCGGCTGCAGAAGACGTGAGAACCAGCATTTTTTTAGGGCACATTTTCAGCCCCTTCCTCCGCGAGGAGGCAAGCAGTGCTATCCCTAAATAGGGCTGCTCGGACATCCCAGACGGCTGCCGAACTCCACTATGGGTCACGGTTTTGGTTTAGTGGAAGAACGACCCGAGTTAGTTTGGGCCGCCTACGGGGTTGCTGTCGCCCCCACCGTAGGACTTTTTGAGAGGGGGAGAGATGGGAAGTTCGGGAGTCAGACATACCGGGTGTGGAGGCACACACAACACCGGAGACCCTCACCTGGTTTAGCCCGCCGGTCGTGACGGTTGCCCGGGGTGTGGCCGCTGGGAAGAACCCAACTTCGAGGAGCCACAGGTGAGAGTTGGGTACCAGTTAGAGGCGGCCACAGGAGCATTCACCACCTGTACGAGACAAATGGAGCGACCAAATGCAAGCTGTGTGGTGCTGCCCCTAACTAGTACCCCCTACACCCCCCCCACTACACACACACACACACACACACACACACACACACGACAGTTCGACCGTCGATTTCGACGATGTCCACCGTATGCTCCACACCAGGTGGAGCAGGGACGGTGACTTGCGCGTGATTTAGTTTAAAGTGATAGTAGACTTGCGCTGCATCTACCGCACTCTCTCCTCCTCCCCCACCTGAGCCCGGTGTCAAGACAGAGTCAAGAAGACCGGAGGTGGAGAGGACGCAGGTGGCTGGCGCGGCTGGGTCCCCTAAGTCCTAGCCGCCCCTAGGCGTGCCACCACACCTCCATGTTCGGCATTTGTTATGGGAGCGCAACCCGAATAACGCATGCCGTGCCCTAATGTGGCCCCCGTGTTGGTCCAACGCATCTACCACGCGGCCCGTTTAGGGAGCACAAACACACACACACACACACACGACAGTTCGACCGTCGTAGTCCGACGATGTCCACCGTATGCTCCATGGGAAAGTGGAGCAGGGACGGTGACTTGCGCGTGAATTTAGTTTTAAAGTGATAGTAGACTTGCGCTGCATCTACCGCACTCTCTCCTCCCCCACCTGAGCCCGGTGTCAAGACAGAGTCAAGAAGACCGGAGGCGGGAGAGGACGCAGGTGGCTGGCGCGGCCGGGTCCCCTAAGTCCTAGCCGCCCCTAGGCGTGCCACCACACCTCCATGTTCGGCATTTGTTATGGGAGCGCAACCCGAATAACGCCTGCCGTGCCCTAATGTGGCCCCCCGTGTTGGTCCAACGCATCTACCACGTGGCCCGTTTAGGGGCACAAACACACACGACAGTTCGACCGTCGTAGTCCGACGATGTCCACCGTATGCTCCATGGGAAAGTGAAGCAGGGACGGTGACTTGCGCGTGATTTAGTTTAAAGTGATAGTAGACTTGCGCTGCATCTACCGCACTCTCTCCTCCTCCCCCACCTGAGCCCGGTGTCAAGACAGAGTCAAGAAGACCGGAGGCGGGAGAGGACGCAGGTGGCTGGCGCGGCTGGAGCCGCCCCTGGGCGTGCCACCACACCCATGTTCGGCATTTGCTACGGAGCGCAACCCGATAAACGCATGCATGCACTACATCTACCACGTCGTTTAGGTCACAACGCATCACACACACACACACGACAGTTCGACCGTCGTAGTCCGACGATGTCCACCGTATGCTCCATGGGAAAGTGGAGCAGGGACGGTGACTTGCGCGTGATTTAGTTTAAAGTGATAGTAGACTTGCGCTGCATCTACCGCACTCTCTCCTCCCCCACCTGAGCCCGGTGTCAAGACAGAGTCAAGAAGACCGGAGGCGGAGAGGACGCAGGTGGCTGGCGCGGCTGGGTCCCCTAAGTCCTAGCCGCCCCTAGGCGTGCCACCACACCTCCATGTTCGGCATTTGTTATGGGAGCGCAACCCGAATAACGCATGCCGTGCCCTAATGTGGCCCACGTGTTGGTCCAACGCATCTACCACGTGGCCCGTTTAGGGGCACACACACACACACACGACAGTTCGACCGTCGCAGTCCGACGATGTCCACCGTATGCTCCATGGGAAAGTGGAGCAGGGACGGTGACTTGCGCGTGATTTAGTTTAAAGTGATAGTAGACTTGCGCTGCATCTACCGCACTGTCTCCTCCTCCCCACCTGAGTCCGGTGTCAAGACAGAGTCAAGAAGACCGGAGGCGGGGGAGGACGCAGGTTGCTGGAGCGGCCGGGTCCCCATAGTCGTAGCTGCCCCTAGGCGTGCCACCACACCTCTTGAAACTATCACGGTGCGCTAAAAGCCGTGGCTTGGAAGGTTGCCAACTGACGGGATAACTCGGACCGCGTGGTCAGCCCAATGTGTGTTTTGTGTGGAGTGGCTGAATGGCGAACTGAGAGTCAGGTTGCAATGGCTCCTTCTTAATGTGGCCTTTATGGCACTCCTACACCGTGGGATCCGAGCCAGGTGTGGTGGCACGCCCAGGGCGGATCCGGCCGCGCCAGCCACCTGCGCCCTCTCCCATCTCCGGTCTTCTTGACTCTGTCTTGACACCGGGCTCAGGTGGGGGAGGAGGAGAGAGTGCGGTAGCTGCAGCGCAAGGCTACTATCACTTAAAACTAATTCACGCGCAAGTCACCGTCCCTGCACCACCTGGTGTGGAGCATACGGTGGACCTCGTCGAAATCGACGGTCGAACTGTCGTGTGTGTGTGGCCGGAGGAGCAACCGGCGGGAACGGAGGATGGCGCTAGTCGCTCGGGAACTGGCGCGCCACAAGTTTGACATTGCTGCTCTCAGCGAAACCCGATTCTCTGAACAGGGTCAGCTGGTGGAGGTGGGTGCCGGCTACACCTTCTTCTGGAGCGGCCGACCAAAGGCAGAGAGACGCGACGCTGGTGTCGCCTTTGCCATTCGGAACGGCATCGTGGGACGTCTGCCCTGTCTACCGCAGGGTATAAATGATCGCCTGATGTGCCCTGCCTGCCTCTTTGGGGAGACAAATTCGCCACCATCATCAGTGCCTACCCTCCACCAATGACGAGCTCTGATGCGGCGAAGGACAAATTCTACGATGATCTACACTCCCTCTTGGCGACTGTGCCGAAGGTGGATAAGTTAATTGTCCTTGGTGACTTTAACGCCCGCGTCGCCACAGAGCGTGCCTCGTGGAGAGGAGTGCTGGGTACCCATGGTCTCGCTGGCTTCAATGACAACGGTCTTCTTCTCCTACGAACCTCCGCTGAACACCACCTTATTCTGACCAACACCTTCTTCCGCCTCCCAAAGCGGCAAAAAGCGACCTGGGTAAATCCTCGATCGAGACACTGGCACCTCTTGGGCTATGTTCTCGTCCGGAGGCGAGATAAACAGGACGTGTTGGTGACAAAGGCGATCCCCGATGCCGATGGATGGACGGATCACCACCTCGTCATCTCCAAGACGAGGCTCCGTCTGCAACCCCACAGGAGACCCCAAGGTATGCGGACACAAGGTAAGTTGAATACTGTTTTGTTGAATGTGCCTGCTCACCATCTACATTTTAGCAACGAACTGGCCAACCGTCTAGCCAACCTTCCAGTCGCCGATGCGGACATCTCCATGGAGAATCGCTGGTTTCAGCTGAGAGACACCATCCAAACCACTGCCCTGGATGTCCTCGGCCGCGCACGTCGTCAGCACCAAGACTGGTTTGATGACAACGACGCAGCTATCAACGCTCTGCTCGTCGAGAAGAACCAGTTAGACAAAGCCTACATCGATCGCCCTACTGCTGCAAACAAGACAGCCTTCTACCGAAGTCGCCGCCTTGTACAGCAACGGCTGCGGGAGATGCAGGATGGCTGGATGACGCGCAAAGCCGAGGAAATCCAAGTGTACGCGAACTGAAACGAATGGAAGAACTTCTTCGCCGCCACCAAGGCTGTCTACGGACCTCCCGTCAAAGGCGCCACCCCTAGTATCAGTGCCGTCGGCAGGACGCTGCTCACTGAGAAGACGCAAATCCTGACGCGATGGGCAGAGCACTTTCAAAGCGTTCTCAACCAGCCCTCCACCATCTCCGACGCCGCCATTAATCGCCTGCTTGAAGTGTAAATCAGCGCTAATCTTGATCTCCCGCCCTCTCTCCAAGAAACCATCAGAGCCGTGCAGCAAATCTCCAGCGGGAAAGCACCTGGCTCGGACACGATCCCTGCTGAGATTTACAAGCATGGTAGACCCCAGCTGATGAATCGACTCACAGTGCTCTTCCAGAAGATGTGGCACCAAGGACATGTCCCTCAGGATTTCAAAGACGCCACCATTGTTCACCTCTACAAGAAGAAAGGGAACCGCCAACTTTGTGGCAACCACCGAAGAATTTCGCTACTGAACATCGCTGGAAAGATCTTCGCCCGCATTCTCCTCAACCGCTTGAACGCTAACCTGGAGCAAGGACTGCTCCCGGAAAGTCAATTCGGCTTCCGATGACACAGAGGAACAATCAACATGATCTTCGCTGCTCGCCAGCTGCAAGAGAAGTGCCAAGAGATGCGGACTCACCTCTACACTACCTTTGTGGATCTGATGAAAGCCTTTGACACGGTGAATCGCGACGGGCTGTGGAAAATCATGCAGAAATTCGGCTGTCCTGAACGGTTCATGCATATGGTATGTCTGCTTCACGACGGGATGATGGCGCGCGTTGCTGACAACGGGACAGTATCTGAAGCATTCGCAGTAACCACGGAGTGAAACAGGGCTGCGTCCTTGCGCCTACCATCTTCAGCCTCATGTTCTCTGCCATGTTAATGGTTGTCTACCGTGTAAAACGCCCCGGGATCCGCATCGCCTACCGGATGGACGGCCGACTCCTCAACCAACGACGGATGCACTTCCGCTCGCGTGTCTCCACAACCACCATTCACGAACTTCTATTCGCTGACGACTGCGCACTCAATACAACGACAGAAGAGGAAATTCAAAGGAGCATGGACCTCTACGCTGCCGCCTGTGACAACTTCAGACCTCGCATCAACACTGAGAAAACGGTTGTGATGCATCAACCGTCGCCCAACACTCTATACACCGCAGTTCACATCAATGTCAATGGCGCCCAACTTAAATCTGTAGATACCTTCACGTATCTAGGCAGCAATCGCTCACGCAGCACCAAAGTCGACGATGAGATCGCCCATCGGATCGCTAAAGCTAGCCAAGCCTTTGGACGCATGCAAAATGTGGTCTGGAACCGACATGGTTTTCACCTCAGAACCAAACTCAAGATGTACAAAGCTGTCATATTGCCGACGCTGCTGTATGGAACGGAGACGTGGACGATCCACCAAAAGCAGGCGCGGAAGCTCAACCACTTCCACCTCAGCTGTCTCCGCAGAATACTAAAGCTGAGTTGGCAAGACAAGATACCGGACACGGAAGTGTTAGAACGAACAGGCATTCTTAGAATTTACGCTCAGTTGAAACAACTGCAACTGCGCTGGAGCGGTCACCGTGTGCGGATGGACTACGAAAGGCTACCCAAACAACTCTTCTATGGAGATCTTGCCATGGGTTCTCGTCGACAAGGGGGTCAAGTACGACGCTACAAAGACACTCTGAAGACCTCCCTGAAGCAATTGCAGATCAATCCGGAGTCCTGGGAGGACCTTGCCCGAAATCGATCGGCTTGGAGGAGAACAGTGAAGACAGGGGCAGCAATCTACGAAACCAACAGGATCGCCGCTGCCAAGACCAAAAGAGCGGCACGAAAGTCACCAGCGCCCTGGACCAACATTGCCAATGCCCAGGCCCTTCTAACACGCCCGCGCTGTCACCGCACCTTCCGCGCGCGAATCGGCCTAGTCGGACATCTTCGGACGCAATGCATCAACAATCCGACAATTTGAAATTCTACGTCAACTTCTGCCAACCCACCTTCGGACTCCCCCACCCTCACCCCTGCCATCAATTCCATTAGTCCCACCATCATAGAGACAACATCACAACGCTCAGCACGTGTTACCCCCACCACCACAACTGATACCACTACTAACACCATCAGCATAGGGACTCTCTCCTAAGCTGTACTCAATTCGACCGCACATTCACCTCACGCATCGGTCTGGTCGGTCACTTGCGAATCCATCGTACAGAGACTGGTGAACCAGTGCCTGGAGCTCCAACACACAGCAGAGATCGCCGCCTCCACTGCCCTCACTGTCCTTGTGCATTCACTCATCGCATGGGCGTTTTCGGTCACATGCGCATCCATAACAGCGGAATTCAACGCAATGCCGACAACACCTGGTCGCTACATTTGTGTGGAATTTTACATTTTCAAAATAGATTCAGTCAGTCAATCAACCCAGAAAGTCGGTGTGTGCGGCCCGGCTGCGTCTCGCCATCTGCAGCGGCCACAGTTTCTCCTCAGAACCCGATTCCTACGTGGCTGTGAGAACATTTTTCCAACCTTTTAGTTCTCGCGTTTTGGATTGGATTTGACAGCTTTTTAGCCAGCCTGAGCGAGATGCAATAAATAAACGCAGCCTTTCAGTGATAAAGACTTGTAGGTCTCAGAACATTTTGTTGTGGTCGACTGGGTTTTGTTGCGCTGACGTGTTGGGACGACAGTGTAGCACGCATAGGGTTTGTTTCATTACTGAGTGCAAGGTCGGGTCACAACAGCAACTCTGGGTGCCTGGTGTCTTCCGTCTTATTCGGCTAAACGAGACCTGGCCTACTGATTGTGGCGCTCAAGGTACACCCCCTTATCAAACCACTACAGATAAATTGCTTTCGTTTTGCTTGAACGCTGACACCCGGTGCCGTGAGTCAAGGGTTTTACACAAGACCGTGTGTTTGCGTCTAGGCGCGCCTTCGGGTACAACACTGAAGTCTAGTGTAGTAGTACTGATGGATCATTTTACAGTTCTAAGTTAACAATGTTTGAAACTGTACTGGTGTTTAAGCTAAGGCATAACCATTTCAGAGGAATGCCGTTTCGAATAAATCGATTCTTAGTCACTGGAATTGACAAAAATGTTCGGATTTTCAAGACGAAAACTTCCTTGTCAGCTCTAGGCAGTCCTGTGATTGTTTATTTTTTTTACAACTGTTGCTTTTAATTTACTTCCACACTCAATGCAGTTGCTAAAGGAAGAACGGTAGTAGTTAAGCCACCAATGATTACGGGATGTAAATTCACATACCCGTGGACAAACCTCGTCGATGGGCTTTATCAAACGGCTTACTGACAGTTGAGCGTTACTAATTTACAATATTCCTTACGATCGAGGCCGGGGAAATAATACAGCTTCTAAACTTTTGTTTACAGGGGGAAACTGTGGGTGTGGGTAAGTCCTTGCCAGGACATTGCTGCCCTTTGTTTCTTGTCATGCAGTTTTATATGCCTTTGTCACGAAACGTGAAAAATGCAGATGCGACGGTCATGGGAAGCCTTCCGCGTGCTGATGACGGTAACCGCAAATTCACCATGTGACATTCCCTAAACCTCGGCGAATCGTAATCTGGACAGCGGTTTAGATCACAATGCAGGTGCATTCATCCGACGGTGCCTCGTCTCAGGTCATGACCAAGGATTCTTAGTTAAGCGTACCATTTAGGCTGGTTTTCACTCATCTCCACCTCTGACAAACATTTCTTAAGGAACAGACTCTGGTAACACAGCCGCGCTAACCTCTGGACACGCTTACATTGTCACAGGAAGTGTTCACGCTTTTTTTCCTTCTCAGTATTTTTTGCAGCTGTTGTACTCGATGCTACAAGTTTCCCCCGTTCACTCTGCAGATCCGGTCTTTGTTCCCTTAGCGGAACCGAAGCAGCGTTCTGAACTGCAAGACGGAGGTAGCAGCCTACGAAAATCAGCTTAGAATCTCTAGACTCCCTCTCCATCTACGTAACGTTGGGACTCCTCTACTAGAATCCAGGTCTGAATCTAACCGTGCGAACACAAATTATTGATGCTGTAGCCCACGTTATTTAGCCGAGAGAATACCAAGCTAGTCTCTTCGACGGCTGGCCGATCAGTTCCTTGGCATTTCAATTTACCAGAACGCATGCCTTTGCAATTTTTATGTTTTTGGGTGCCCTTGCTTACCAAACCAGCGATAGCTGCTCATTGGAAAAATGTGGCACTTGGAGCCAACGCTAACAATGACTGAAAACCGAAATACCACATGCCCATTTATCAGTGTGCCAAAAACGGGTAAGTAGAGCAAGGCCTGTCTATTTTGGGGAGGCGCCGTCCAAAGTTACGCCGGACCTCACTCAAAGCGACCATACATCCCTGGGATAAATGGTCCGCAAGTTGCTCGGCGCAGTTGCTGTGGGATGAGAATTTTAGGCATAATCTGCAATATAAACACAAGTCGGATCACAGATGGTATTAACAATCTCCAGCTTAGAGTCGCAGCGATGTGGGACGAACCACGTCTATTACTTGGGTCTGTTGTACGACATCCACCGCGAGCTCACCTAAGACGATGATTGTATAAGGTGATCAAAGCCTTAGTTTTCGAACAACTTAAAATGCCTCTGCGACTGATACATAACGAAAAACAACCGATTGGTACCCAAAACACTGAAGCTTTTTATGCAACACAATTGGTGTGCCGTTGGTGAGCCTCTGAAAACTATGAGTGTTAAAAAACAACGCTGTCTGTCCAGCTGGCACGTGCGAAATTTCGTCAACGGACATGAGTATGCCAACTGCCTGGTCCGTTGATAGTCAGATGTATTATTTTGTAGACTGATTATTTTCTTCCACTCCCGAATGTACATCAAGGGACCATAGTGTCATAGACTTATCGATAAAAATTTAGGAGTAGCACATAATTATGGCCCTGAAGACTAATAGAGACGATTGCAAAGCATTATGTTACTCGTTCTCATGCAGGATCCCAGTCGCTTTTCTTGTTTCTGCGAAAACCTGGTTCATTGTGCGCGACCATGACGTCTGTGACACGCGCAGACGGGTTGTTTAGCCTCGTAGGTAGCTGCGTCGTTCTGATGTAGTCTCGTAATCTGACCCAGGCAACCGAGGAAGGATTGTGGCAGGTGCTGTAAAAGTCTGGTACCACTTTGAACTAATACAGGGGAAAGTCACCATCACTGAATCCACTATTTCGGGTATTTGAACGGTGTTCGCGACGGTTTCACTGAAAGATCGATAAGCGAATCACGTCCAATGCAGAGATGCCCCAAAAAGTCTTCAGAGAAGCCTTTATTCGGAACTGTTTTATGAGAAATAGCCTTGCTACGTTGTATCTCGCTAGCCCAATAACATAGCACAATATTCACTGGAGACTTACCACTTAAACATATAAATCTTGCAGTTCGAACAATCTTTAAATATAATGTGGCGATCACAAGTTTGCTTTCGATAAATTCTCATAAACTCCCTACATCTGAACAAAGTAACATTTTAGCTCTAATGGATACCATAAATCTGGCGCATTTGTAAATTTAATTCATACTGGGAAAAAAATACTCTGGATCGCTCCCTTTTCCGAGCCTGCTTCTGAGGTCTGGCGGAAGTATTCGGAGTAGTGTCCGTCATAAAAACACGTGGCCAGGGCAATATACCCATTTTAGGACTTTCATACCGCTAAATTTTAAGGGTAATTTAGTGCACTTTTTCACAAAAAGGATGAAAAGTACCTGCTTGGCCGAGAGCATTGAAGACCTTAGGTTGTATGAAGCACTTTTCGACAGAAAGGGAACCTAGATCGATTTATTGCTAAGAATAGGGCCGAAAGACCACCAGTCCCCCGGTGCGTACTGCAGGCAAGTCACGATTTTTCATCAGGTTTCCATTTCAAGAGGACGCACCAAGTGAACTTTAAATAAGGCGCCTAGATCAAGCTGTAACGAGTACCTTTACAGCAGCCGGCGCCCATGTGATGTTCTCTATTACTGTCAGCACAGGCCACTCGATGTGCATTTACTTCTGTGCATACTTCGGTTGGGCAGAATAGATTGGTCGCATGAGACGAGGTTTGTCCAAAAGTACTTTGGAAAGGGCCAAATAAACAGCTCTATTCTCGCGCATAGAGTAAACACAGATCATCGCGTACATGTCAGAGAGGCCTACCGGGGGATTTAAAATTCTTTGGACAGCGCCTGTCGACTGCTATAGATGCGGCTGTAATCAGATTACGCAAACTGCGTATGTGCGCCCAAAAGAACTTCATGCAGGTGTCGCGGTTGCCATGACCGAAAGCCACCAATTCAAGCTCCCTCCCCCACCTATAATTACCTTCCCCGACGGTCGCCACCCCCCTGAGGCTATTCAGAAGGCTGATCACAATTTTGTACGCCCACCCCCGCCCTGAAAACCACACTGATTTTTTTCTACTTTCCCACATGAAAATTCAAAGAAGGAACAGCAATAACAGATAAGAATTTACCCTTTAATTAGGCATGATACGCAGATCAACAAACAGCAACAAGGTTAGCACAGGGGAAGATTGAAATAGTACTATTTGAAGGGACATGTTGGCGCATTCCACAAATTAGACGAAGCAGACCTCCTCCACTAAAATTGAGAAAAATAGTAGCGTGTAGGGAAAAAATGAATGTCTTTGTTCGGGGAAAAGGGAGATGAAAACCAACGGCCGTCTCGAATTTGTATGCGTGTCAAAACCACTACTTAACCATTTAAGGTAAATTTCTCTGGAGGGAAAGTCTCTACATTGAGATTTTTGTGCTCTGAAATGCGTCACGGGGTTTTGTGAGGGAAGTCGGACATAGAAGTTCATAGAACAGTTCCTAAACTCCACTCGGCCGATATGTCCACAGTGACAAGACACGGATCATCAAGATGACGCAGTTTCAACAGAGGCCATTTGTGCTGCACGCATACATACAATGTTTTACCCTCGTCAATTTCTGAAGAAAAGTCGATTTGCAAAGACAGCCTCGTAAAAAGCATAAAAACAGTTATTTGAAAACTTGCCCGCCGGATCGGAAATCGGTTCGCCCTCCTTATACTCTGGAAGTTTATTGATCACGTTCTTGCCCTCGGCAGTCGGAATTTGATATGGACTACCCTGGACAGAAATGTTCTCCCTACAGGAGAGAAGATTAGGAACACGAAAGAGTAGAAAGAGAAATAGCTGACTGTGCCAATGGAAATCGGAAATTCAATTAGAAAGGCATGATCGTGATGTGAGTAAGTCTTCTAACACTTTAAAACCATGAATTGCACTTTTTTGCAATAAAAACCGATAGGATTATTAGCACTAATGGAGTAAAGTTACGAGTATTATTTTTTTGTATTTTGTAGCCTATCAGTAATACGAAATCAAAGGACAGAACAAGTTAATCCTGCGATGGCGATCACCTGGAAGCTCAGACCAGAGGGCACTTGACTGGAATCCTTGGTAGTTTTTGGAAGAAAAAGGTCAGTGCTATTTTTGTCAAATTTAATAAAAGCACAGTTTGGGCTACTAATTCACAGACATCTGCATTAGCATATGTTGAGCTAAAACAGCATGCATAAGTGCGGAGGCCTTAAAATGCAATAACAGAAAAGACGCATTCTCTTAAAGGGAATCATTTAATTCTTAATACGAGCTTCCGCGTAAATGAAAAAAGTGTGCTTGTGACATATAAATGAAATTTCCGTTAACATACTTGTAAAGACCAGTGAAGTCAGTCTTTTCAGTGACAAGCTTTTTCCATTGCTCGTGAGTTTGGTTGACGATCTTAAGGGCAAATTCCTAAAAAGGTGAGAAGGGACTATGGGTTAGAGAGAGGCATCAATGCTCTTCCGACTTTCCAGCCTCAGGTTCATATAAACGTCAGTGCATGAAAAATAAGTGGGTGAACAAAAACATTAAACGAGAAGTTCTTTCCGCCGCTTTCAGCGGAAAATAATAGCAGAACTAAAACAGTAAAGTTGGAAACCGAGCAAAAATCAGCCTCTGGCAAAAAGAAACTCACTCTGTTCTTGAAGTTTCCGTCAAAGGCGAACTCGTTCTTCGGTTTTCCAGTGGGCACTTTATAGTTTCTAAACCACTCGCGAGTTGCCTATTATAATGTAAAAGAGAATATTGGAAAAGTGAAAGATAAATGCTGACTTTTAAATTACAATATTGAGAATAGTAACCGGGTTGTAAATTACCTTACTATAAAAATGAAGTGGAACGAAAACATTACTAAAATTCGGATGCACTTGGCCAAGGTCTACTGTTGGTCAATTCAAGTCGCTGATTTGGCGTACAATACCTGCATTCATTTGGGCTTACGACAAAGCTGATTTACCGTGCTCCACAAAGAACTTCTGTGTTCTCGGTGCCATCACTGCTAATATTACTATCCGCCCTATTCCGCCTCCTAGCTGTAAAGGCACCGACGGTGGTACGTGGGTTGGCCTAGTAACGAAAATTATAAAAATCAACCCTTTTGTCAGGCTGTATTAATGATAAAGATTAACTGTCTCTGTACGTCCTAAAGACAGCTGGATTTAACTGCGTGGGTTGAAGTAGCCTGGTGCAAACCAGGAGGAAGCTATCCACCGGACATGTGCAACATGAGCGGCAGTAAAATGTGCAAACTGGGCTTCTGGGTGGCTGTGCAACTTAATGCTCGAAAAATAAAGTGCAGTTGACTATTGCTGACTGGAAAACAACCTTTGAGTGTGGTACAAACGATCTTGCATCAAACACGATCCCCTGCTAACCAACCTTACGACAAAGCAGATAGGACCTGTCAGTTCACTGAAACCTGAATAGAGCGAATGGTGTCACTAGCGTTACTCTAAAAGCTCAACCACACAGTCAGTAAAAAAGGAAGACAGTAACGTGGTTCAAGAATTTGGATGAATTACGGAACCCACAGAGTAGGATGTTAAATACTGAATATGGAGTCGACTGAATAGCGCAAGGTGCAGAGCGTGGTAGCTTGGTTTGGGACTGTCATGCCCACCTGACTGCCAGAAAGAGTAGTGGGGACACCAAATCAACTTTGCTAAGTGTAATTTCGGAAAAGCAGAGTATTATTAGTAACACTATTTCTGAAGAGGGCCTTCGGTTACCTCTGTGAGTTCAAGCAAGCCATATCAGTCTGAAGTCAGATAGAATGCGAAAAGTTTAATCAGGCAACTCTTAACCTACTCAGAGGATTTCAACCAAACACTCTGATTCTCAAACGCCTTGAATGAGACCGCAGAAGTTGGCAAGTCAAAAAAAGTTATAAGTAGGGCATAAGGCTTTTTGTCAACATGACAACATGAGAAGCATTTAAGAAATCAGGAATTCCTACCTGTAAGAATCCCGGCATATGCTTCTCAACGTCGTCAATGTCTAGAAGAGTAAGAGCAAAAGTAGCTTTTCAAACACACCATTAAGCTTCACAGCCAGGGGGTCTTCATTGTGGATAGCGATGACCTTCCAGTCGGTCTCACCTGAAAATTTTCGGACACATTCCAGGTTAGAAGGCTGTCAAAATATTAGCCCTTGTTTGATGTGCATAAGAATATTCTAAAAGAAATGACATTAACGAAGCAGAGGATAATCAGACGCCCAGACAATTAGCAATGTTATTTTAGACAGAAAATTACCTTCGTCAATCATGGCAAGGATGCCCAATATTTTCACAGGCACAATACTGCCACGGGCCAGGATTCTGGAGCCAATCTCACAAACGTCGATTGGGTCATTGTCACCCTTTGATTTGGTATCGGGATCTACGTGAGACGGATCTTCCCAGGTTTGCGGCAAAGCACCATAATTCCAAATATAACCTTTGTGTGGAAATACATTGTTGACGAAGCGCAGTTTCCCCTTTTTAACATCCTGTTTGATTGGATTAAGGATCTCCTCTTTGCAAATTTCCATCTTTGCATTCGACCAACGCGGTATTTCAACCACCATATTCATGATGCTAGGAGGACTGTGTACGAGGGGAATGTCGTGAAACGGAGAAATTGGCTGATCCTGTTGCACTGGTGCAGAGGAACAAAATTATTAATTCTACGAGCAGTCATCTGGACATTTAGGAGAAAGAGCAAAAGCTCTAAACTGCTCAATTTCGCATTTTTGAAGCGAAGCGGCCATGACGATGGCCTATAATGTGAAAGTTATTGGAAATAAAAAGCAGGAATTTCGCAAAATGAACAAAAAGTAGCAGATTAATCTCTACCGTTTTGGCATTAACGCCGAACGCGTCACATCATTGACACAAAATCTGTAATTTGATTTCAGTCAATGAAGGCGAAGAAAAAATAATTTTCCCATGCTGTGCCTACTAGACTGGCCCGGGTGATGGGGGAGGGTTTTGCTCTTAGCCATTAACCACTAAGAATGACCCAGCTATGAGTAGTTCTGGGAAAGGCATCTTAACGCCTGTGAATGGCTATCATGGTAAATGTAACTTCATTAAATCACAACGCGATTTTCGATTGATAACGCTTAAATTCTGCGTTCCCATCTGATGCCCCAAAATAAAGTAAATGCAATAGGCAACAGAGAAGTGGGAAACGATTGAAAACCTATAGCTATAACGGAGCCGTTTAGCTCACACGGAGAGCATATCAGCAATTTATATATAAATTGGGGAAAGTAAAACTTACTAATGTACATGCGATAATCGGTGGAGTTTGAAGCTCCGAACTCCCTGTTAGAATAATGACTCATCATGCGCTTCGCAATGCTCCCCAAATAGAAGTTTATCCTCACGCGGGACAGCGCGGTGGCAGGAAACGAGAAAACTGGCGCTTTTACCAATTCCCAAGGTTTGAACTTTCAATGTAACCTTCAATCTCAAACTGAAAAGTGTGAAGTCTAATTTTCCAGGTTTAGTATCAGTACATTTGAGGGAGATGTAGGTGAGTAACCTTTGAACTCCCTATTTGTACATTCGAGATGTGGTATCAAAAACTATTATCTCGATATGTTTTCGAGGCCAATTGATATGAGCCAACTGGCTGGAACATAGTTGAAAAAGAGCAGACAGTAAAAAAACTGCCAGTTATATTTTGGAGAAAAACTGTCACCCTTGGGGAAGGAGTCCAATGGGGGGCATCGCGGAGGACACATGAATCAGCACCGAAGAGCGGAAGGTGCAGCCAGATGCTCCCTTGCTGATTGCAAAGTCCGTTGTCTGATTTCAAAGGCGGAGAAATCCGCCCAGATCATCCTGGGTCCTTTGCGGTTAAAACCAAGGGAGAACGTTCATACACCGCATAGACGATGGCCACCAGGTCCAGCTGATGCAAACACTCACGGTGTCACCATGGTGTGCAAATAATTAAGCAGCGAAGACCTCGGGGACCCCAGCCTGGGAATTATGGGAGAGTGCAAGACCTCAAACGAAAATAACAAACATAAATAAATGATACTCAAATATAGTTAAAAGTATCCTAAATACCTTAGTTTCTGACGTCACTTGCAGCTTTCAGTTCGTGTTGTAGCTCGCATCATTATATCGATCTAACTTTCGATTAAAAACCGCCAAGGAGTCCGACAATACAACATCCAGAGGAAGATTATTCCAAGCTTTAACTACTCTTTTGTTGAAGAAGTACTTCCGAGTGTCTAGCCTTGCTCCAGTCACACGTAATTTGAGAGGATGACCTCTCAAGTTGGTTGTTGTTGCTAACTCGAAGAAATCACCTGGGACAAGACAACAGTCTTGGACGCGTAGTATGCGGAATGTTAGTATCAGGTCTCCACGAAGCTTTCTATAGCACAAGGAAATGAGATTGAGATTCGACAGCCGTGTTTCCTATGGCTGTGAGCCATGTCCAAGGACAAGTTTGGTTGCTCGCCTTTGGACCTTTTCGAGCATGATGATGTCCTTCGCCGCCCAGGGTCTCCAAGCTTGGATAGCTGACTCCAACTGAGGCCGCACGAATGTTCTGAAGACTTGAGCGAGGCAGTTGGTAGTGAAGGCTGCAAAAGCTCGTTTGACGAGGTACAGGATCGACATGGCGGACTTCGCTACCTTTGCGCAATGTAGGGAGGGTTTAAGTGAGGGCGTGATCCAGACTCCTGACACTTATGATGTTGCACTGGCTCTCATTAAACGACAATAGCCAGTCATTTAAATATTTCTGGAGTCGATTTAAGTTTGCCTGTAAGTTCTATTCGTCAGCCGCAGTTTGAATGACGCGCAAAAGTTTGCGATCATCGGAAAACATGGCAATATCGCAGTCCAGTTAAATTCACTTTAAGTCACTTTATTGAGGGAATGAGGCTTTTGCCCTTGAGCTCCCTATTCACATTCAAAAATGACAAAAGAATAAACGTTTACAGCAATAACTCTGACAAATGTAAACGTAAGGTCATCATCCTCCGTGAGCTATTGCAGAGCCTCACAGAAAAAATCCAGGCTTTTATCCCATTTTAGATTTTAAATTCAAATACAGCTTCTTTTACTGTTCCACAATATCTCCAAAACAGACTTTTAAAAATACGAAAGCAACTTAAAGATTCATCTAAAATCTCTTTGTCAGTTCACTTAAAGTTCGCACAAATATTTGAATTAGCATCCAAAATTAGGCTAACTCGAGATAAGCGTAGGGAGGGTCAGGCACTTAGTGATGCCAATTCATCCGAATCTGTTGCTCAAATCTGCCATGTTCGGTCACCTGCTAAGCGTCTGAATGTAACTCCGCCCTAACTGGAAAATAACAAAAAATTATTTACAGAGGAATTGGGCAAAGAAGAATAGTTAAATTCGTTTTTTGCCAACCACTTTACCACTGAACCTAGCCCCACTCCCTTAATTTTTTTCTTTCAAATTCAAATTAACATCTAACGACCATTAATTTCTCACGTTCACGTATTCAAAAAGAAATAGCTAACCTAAAAACTTCAAATTCGGTTGGAAATGATAGCAATCCAAATTCAATTATTAAACAGTTAAGGGATTTTCCACCTTTAATAAGCAAACTATTCTCAGTTTTTCTTGAAAATGGTTTTTCCCCCGATTATTGGAAAACTTCTATTATAATTCCAGTTTTTAAATCTGGTTCCGGATCTGACTCATAACTAACGCAGTGTTCATAAAACGCCCTCTCTTGCTAAACTCTTCGAAAAAATAATTGCAAAACAAATAACGGATTTTTGCATAAGCAATCAAATTATCAACATTTCCCAACACGGCTTTTTACCTGACTGCACTTGTGAAACCTGCCACACGTCTTTTCTAAATCTACTTACCTCTCTTTGTAATGATAATCTATCTGAAGTAGTTATCTATTTTGATCTTAGTAAGGCATTCGATAAAGTGCCTCATAGACGACTTCTGGCGGGCTTTTGAATTTGAGCCGCCATTTTTGTTTGCTCTCCATTCACGGGGAAATTTTCTGTAACTGTACACTCCTCTATCTATTTTTATTTGGTATTCTGTCTTTTTACGTTTGTTTGTTTGTCTGAACTATGTTTATAAGGTCATCTCTACACTACGCTAGCACATTTTAAAATGCACGTTAACTGAAAAATTTACCGATTAATTTTCCATGAAGCCAGCTGTTGCACTTTTCAGCCAATATGTCGGATGCGTGACTCCCCCGTGCTCTCGTCTTCACGCTTTTCTCAACAAAAACCTGTGCAGTGGAAAAAAACACCGCTTCGGTTGGCAACTCGCCTTGAAGTGTCAGCCGAACGACAAACTGTCAATTCCAGGCTTTCTTTCAACAAATTGTCGTTCGATCTTCAACAAAACTCATGATATGGAATAACTTTTGTTTGAAAAAGAACACAGTAAGACTCAAGTGATTGGTCTTCAAGAGACATGGTTAAACAGTGGCATTGACGCACAGCTAATTATCCCCCCCGTATTTCTGCTGCTTTCGAGCAGATCGAAAATCTTCATCCTCCAGTAGAGGCGGTGGGTTGGCTATTTTGGTCAATAAGGATTGGTGCATTAACTGTAAGTCCTTATTTTCCTACTCTAAGGATTTTATAGAATTTATCGCTGTCATCTGTAAGCCCTGATTTTTACGTGTGCAAAGGAACCACGTATCTTTTTGTTCTCCGACTTGGAAAGTTTGAAAATCGTTAACACTTCGCTTGTTCGGATTCTGACATTAAAACTGCCACTGCACGAACGTAATTGCTCTTTGGAATTTTCGGGAAATTTTCTTGTGCCGAATTACCTCACAAAACGACATCAAATTGGAATTTGTTTATCACCTTCGTCGCCTTGATAAAAACAGCCTCTTCACCAATAAATACTGTCAACTGCTCAGTGGACCAAAAGTGCAAAACCCCTTGAAGATCTGAAGTTATCCAGGACCTTTGACCTCTACAAACGGCTGAGTCGTTCCTGAATATTCTTCCTATCATTTATTGTTTTTTTAAAGTGGTTTTTGAACGAATAGGCGCATTTATTGCTCATATTGTTTCTATTGCGGCGTCGTTGGACCTCCGTTTGAAATTCGCTCGTCTCGAAGCTTTTGACTTTTGGCCAATAATCTGTTCCCAAAGTCAGGACTAAACGAAATAAGTAGTCATTGGATCACTTCGAAGGTTGCATCATTCTTTGCTTCGTAGTAACATTCGATAGTGAATTCGGTTCGGAAAAAGCACTTCTTTTTTGTGCTCAGTAAACTATTCGCTTGATAATTTAAGCTGCTCGTTAAAACTTAATGCATCCTCGTATAGATCTTGCTGGCATGGGAAACGCAAATGTTCACGACCCGACAATGCGAAAAAATTATTCACCGCTTCAGCCAGGACTCGAAACACCAACCTCTCGATTAGCTACTGATGCTCTTGACCGCTCGGCCACGCCCGGGAAACCAGCAGAAAAAAACAAATAGTATACACTACAAAAATAATGATCTCTCCTATCTTTGTAAAACCGTTTTTCGATTTCATGTGACAAAAACTTACCAGAAATACTCAAGTCACTCTCAGCAGACCGAGAAGAACCACAAAGCAGCAATAATGAAGAAAGCAGTAAACTACTGAACATTACCAAAACTAAGCTAAACAGTGAAGGGCTGGCACACTGTGATGGATGCCGAGGACTCACAACCAGAGTTTTTGAGATTAGAAGGAGACCTCGATCTCCTATCGGAAATAATATCAGTCCTCATAAAACATAATAAAATTAACTCGCCGAAACACGATGCGAATGAGCCGAAAAAAACATCAGCAAGCTTGAACATAATTATCACAAAGGAAACGGTCGAAGTCAATAGGCACAACATTAAGCGCAACAAAAAGAGAAAAAGAACAAAGTCATTAGAACAAACCTCCTGAGTCAGTTTGAAATACAGATGACCAGAAAGAAAATAAGCGAGGAGGAAATTATGTCTTGCGTTTCCCCAGGTTCGGGAAATCTAATGCACATAGAATCCGACTGCACAAAAGTAAATCAGCGATCGACGGTCTCTGAAAAGTCAAAAAACAGTAATCGTAAGGTTTCTTTACTGCCACGGACGAGCGACAGCAGCATGCTTTTAACATGTCCATCGAACAACAATGAAGCAGGGGCATGGTAACCAGCAAAAGTAATGGCGGAAAAGTGGCCTACGACTTATCGACAGACCTGGATGCCATAAACCAAAATGCAGGTTTCCCGGGTGCTATTCGAGCAAACGCATTGTCAGGAGAACTCACGCAGTTTGAAAGGTCCATAGAGATGTCTGCAAATGAACCAACAGGCTCACCGATGAAGAGAAATTTGAACACAGTATTAAAGACTGTATCAAAGGGTATGATTCAACCTTCAATCACTAAAAGAAAGCAGGATGCAGAAACGAGTTTTTCCTGACAGGTCATGTTGTCTGGTAGTTCAGGGAGTCTCCGAGGCTACTGGGGAAACGCCAAAAGAAAGGGTAAAACAGGATCTGCTGACATTCCAAAATTTATTGAATGATACGCAAGAAACTGGTGTGACAGTCGACATCAAAAAGATCTTTCGATTGGGACCTCTCGTTACAAATGAAACGCATGAGGTTCGACCAAGACCATTAAAAAGTCGTTTTTGGGGAGTAAACAGCAGGTAGATCTATTGCTCTCTCGAAAGTCCCAACTACGAAAAGAATCATCGTGGAGTTTTTTTCAGCCGGATTACTCTCCCACCGATCGGATGAAAATGAGGACACTGGTAGCAGAATTGAAAAAGACGTCAATACGAGGGGAACAAAACTTGAAAATAGTAGACAACAAAATAGTCAAAACGGTGCGCTCGTTTTTATGGGAACATCCGGTGAAATTGACGGCAACCACGCCGGTAAAAAGCCCTACCAAATGCCTATAGATTTGAACCCAGACAGGAGACTGGATATATCTTGTGAAATATCCAGCAAAAATCGCCATGTGGAAGAAAGAACCAAAAATATCCAGAAATCGAGAGAAGAAAACAAGATTAAAATGATGTACACAAATGTGCAGAGCCTATTGAACAAAATGGATGAAATTAAACTGGTCGTGGACCATTTACAACCTGACTTCATAGCTCTAACTGAAACATGGTTAAATGAACAAATCGCAGACACCGAAGTCCGAATAGACGGTTTTCAGCTTATCCGCATGGATAGAAACGGACGTAGGGGTGGTGGAATCGCAATGTTTATACGAGAAGGCATTGACTTTATTCCGGATGGGCCCTCGCCAAGTAGGATCTCGTCTTGCGAAATACTTTGTTGTAAACTGAAAGTCCCAAACCAACCAGACCTCCATATTGCCGTGGTATATCGACCCCCAGGTCAGCGAATGGACACGGACGAAGCACTCATCGCAGAGGTAAAGCAAATCTGCCGTAGTAAACATTTATTAATACTTGGAGATTTCAACGCTCCCGATATCGATTGGGTGTCAATGTACTGTTCGCGATCGGAAAATTCATTCGAACAGAAATTACTTCAGTTGGTAAATGAGGAGTTTCTTACCCAACATGTCACAATGAAGACCCGGTTCCGAAATGGGCAGCAGTCAAGCTGTTTGGATCTAATCATTAGTAGAGACGACAATTGCATCCTTGCATTAAGTTCTTACGTGCCGCTTGGACGAAGTGATCATTGTGTTCTTGCTTGGGAGTACAGTCATTTTTCTGTACCAAAACGTCGTACAGTTAGGCAGAGAAATGTATGGAAAGGGGATTATCCCAAAATGAAAGAATTACTGAATGGGATAGACTGGAGCCCTGCACATGTACCTGACCCAAATGCTGCCTGGTTCTTCATTAGTAAATTGATTCAGCAGTTGGTAGATAAATTCTGCCCACTTAAAAGGCGATCATGCGTCTCCCGACCCGAGTGGGTGACATCGGAAATAAAAAGGAATCTGAAGAAGAAAAGAAGACTGTGGAGAACATATGCCAGATATAAACAACCTGAACATTTTTCCGCTTTTAAGAAACAGCGAAATCGGTGTCGGAATCTTCTGAGAAAAGAAAGATCAAACTTTGAGTCAGAAATAGTCAAAGACATACCAAGAAATTCGAAAAGGTTTTATGCTTACGTTAATAAGGCAAAACGAAATCGCGACTGCATTCCTTGTCTTAAAGACAATCAGGGAAACAGGTTAATTGATAACTCTGATAAGACCTGCCTCTTATCCAATTTCTTTATGTCCGTGTATACCGAGGAACCATTTTTTGACGAGGATGAATACTACAGTACTGCCACATCTACAAACAAAATAAGCACGGTGTCGTTCCCAGTGGACACGGTAAGAAAAAACTCTGAAACAGCTACAGCCCACTAAATCACCTGGCCCAGATGGTATATCCGCAAAAAGTGCTCAATGAACTCACAGAACAGCTGGCCCTTCCGCTCTCAAGATATTTGAAAGTTCGATGGAGGCGGGGGCTCTACCTACCGAGTGGAAGATAGCCAACATAACCCCCATCTATAAAGGAGGAGAGGACATCACCAAACAGTTTCCGACCAGTCAGCCTCACAAGTATCTGTTGCAAAATGATGGAGAAGATTATTAAAAACGGAACTGATGAGGCATCTTGAAGAATAACTTGCTAAGTTCATATCAACATGGATTTCGAAGTGGTCGATCCTGCCTCACAAACTTGCTCACATCCATGGAAAGTTGGACAAAATCATTAGAAATGGGTTTGTCAGTCGACGCGGTCTACATTGACTTTAGCAAAGCCTTTGACAGGGTTCCACACAAACGTCTGATCTTTAAGCTCCATCAAATGGGTGTGACTGGCAACCTACTCAAATGGTTGGCCGACTTTCTCACAGACAGGCACCAGCGTGTTTGTATCGGAGACACCAAGTCTCACTGGGAAACCGTTCACAGTGGAGTTCCGCAGGGCAGCGTTCTGGGTCCCATTTTGTTTCTGATATACGTAAACGACTGCCTGGATTGTCTGACATGCGAGAAGGTAATGTTCGCTGACGATTTGAAGTTATGGAACTCGATTGAAAAACCGGAGGATGCGCGAAAATTACAACAAAACTTAGATCGCTTGCAAACATGGTGTGATGAGTGGCTGCTGAACCTGAATCTTAACAAATGCCAAATAATCCGACTGCGGTCTAGTTCAGAAGGCTGATTGAGTTTGAATACCAGTACTCCATCAGTGGTCACCAACTCCAGGAGGTAAATATTCTAAAAGGACTTGGGTATATGGATAACACCAACTCTCAAACCATCGTCGCACTGTGCGAATATCGCAAAAGAAAGCAATGTGTATCTTAGGCGCAATCAGGAGGTCCTTCGTTAATTTTTGACGAAGAGCTTTTTTTGGGCGCGTTTATGGAACATTTATCCGGCCGGTGTTGGAATATTGCGTTCAGGCGTGGCGCCCTTGGACGAAACATGACTACGCTCTGCTGGAGAAAGTTCAACGGAGAGCAACGAAACTAGTCAGCGGATTGGAATGCCTACCCTATGAGGGCCGCCTAGAAAGACTTAAAATTTTCCTCTCTCTTATAGGCAATACAGAGGGATATGATCTTAGTCTTCAAACTGGTCAGAGGAGTTGATTGTGCTCTTCAGATGGCCAACTTTTTTTGAATTGGCAAACATGACAAGTCTCCGAGGTCACCAATACAAACTGAAAAGAAATCACGCCAAACTTGATGTACGGGCCAACTTCTTTTTCCCAACGGGTGATTGACGAATGGAACAAGCTGCCAGCCTCAGTTGTTCAGGCTGAAAGCGTTGAAATGTTTAAAAAGAAGACTTGATGCATTTTTTTACTTGATGAACATATATTTAAGTCGACAGCAATGATTGATATACTAAAACGACTATCACCATGTAACATTTGCTTGTTTTTGCTAGCGTCTATCTGTAAATAGGGTTTTCAAAGGCTCTGCCTTTCTCCCTTATATATACTGAATTAAGGGCATTGTATTTGTTAGTATCTATATTCCCCCCTCTACCTGTGAAGGTGCGCTTAACCGTTTTTGACGTTCTTTCAGAAAAAAACTTGCTTTATTGTCCTGCGAGCATCTTATTGTCTAATGTGGTGATTTTAATCGTGTGAATTTACGTCCGTTTACGTTATTAGGCTTTGATAACCTTGTTTCTTTTAATACTCGCGCTGACGCCCATCTTGATCACGTTTTGACTAGCCAATCCAAGTTCTTCCTTGTTAAGCACAGAGCTGCATTGTGTGGTTCCGATTACTCTGTATTATTAGGCCTTCCAAAAATTTACTCCGCTTCTACGCGTGCACTGTTACTCAAACCCGAAACGAAAGAGTGAACATAGTACGCTGATGTGGGATTACTCACTTTATTCTCAGCGCCAGAATGGAACGGAATGCAAGCGAAATATATGGAAGGCGGATTTTAACGCGAAGAGGAAAGAACTTATGTCTATGAGATGGGATTGTTTGCTTAAATGGAATCCAGAGGATGACTGGCGATCATTTAAGACAGTCTCACTCGATCTGATTGAACGCTTTTGTCCAGTGAAGGTGCAAAAAAAGAATAGTCACCCCGCCTGGTTAACAACAGAACTTAACAGGCAGTTAAAGAAGAAGAATAAAAAATGGAAGGTATTCAGGGAAACAAGGTCAGCAGAGCATCTCAAAGAATGTCATCATCAAAGAAACGCTGTAAAAAAATGATTCGTCAGGCAAGGAAGAACTATGAATAAAGAATTATTCACCAGGCTGAATATAAACCAAACATTTTATTCCATTATATCAATAGTCGACTAAAAAACAAGGACCCAGTAGCAGTTCTCATGGATGGGAATGGTGTTGAAGTCGTTGAAAATT
>WEDG01002270.1:5000-117659 GCA_017591395.1 Schistocephalus solidus
ATTTTTTAAAAGTTTTACTTGATAGTTCCTACTAAAATTCCGCTGTCCTTGTCAGTTCACAATAAATTTTCTTAAAGGCATGCTGCATAATATTTCCTTTTCTATTCAGTCTGTGTTTAAATTTCTACTTGAAAAGCAAGAAAAATCAAAGTAAAGAGAGGTTGTTTTCCCGATTGATTTTAAACTTGAGGATAGGGATCGAAAACGTGAACGAATTAAATTTTTTTACAGGAAGTGCCCGCTTATTCCATTGACGATGCGTGTACCTATGAACAAGCCCATCCACACGTTCGCGTGATATCTGTTTGTTCTCTTTTTACTTCTGCAACTGCAGATAAACCCGGTAAACTGGGAGGACCTCGTCCGGAATCGCCAGGCCTCGAGGAGGACATTGAAGACAGAAACAGCAATCTATGAAGCCAATCGGATCGCCACCACCAAGATCAAAAGGGTGGCATGCAAGTCACAAGTACCTTGGACGAACGCCGCTAATGCCCAAGCCCTCCCAACATGCTCAGGTTGCCACCCCACCTTCCGCGCCTTCGGCCTTGTCAGACATTTTCAGATGCAATGCACTAACATCCGACAACATCTGCGTCAGCGAACATCTCTTTTGTCAACTCTGCTTTGAACCGCACGATGCCAACAAACCCCACAACCGTTGATCAAACTTTCAATTTCCAGCAGCCCTCGCTTACGGGCACCACCCTCGCTCCCAAAAATCCGACGTTGCTCACAGTGACGATCACCACTGGCACCAATTCCCCACACCCACCACCACTGAAGAGACCACCTCCGACTACCCACCACCTACTGCATCCACCTCCACCACACTCGCTATCAGCGATGGGGATTCAGTCCCAAACTGTCCTCATTGTGGTCGCACATTCACCGCACGCATCGGAGTGGTCGGCCACTTGCAAATCTATCGCACAGAGACTGGAAAACCAATGCATGGAGCACCAACTAACAGTAGAGGTCGCTAAAGCCGCTGGTCTCACTGCTATCTCACATTCCCTTACCACGTGGGCCTATTCTGTCACATGCGCATCCCTTATAGCGAAATTCACCGTGATGCCGAAACTCATAACAGATCTTGTACAAACATCAGCACTAACATCTCCAGCTCTCCCGTGAGCGCAACCACCAGTACCAGCAGCACAAACCTCACCGTCTCAGCACGTCCCGACCTATTCTGCCCACATTGTAACCGCATATGCACTTTACGTATCAGCCCGATCGGTCACCTGCAAATCCATCACACGGAGACTGGCAAACCGGTGCCTGGGGCTCCAACATATAGTCGCCGCGCCCGCATTAACTGCTCTAACTGCTCTAGTACATTCTCAAACCATATGGGCCTCGTCGGACACATGCGTCTCCACTCTAACCTATGTTAAACCATCGTACGCGAGAACATAGTAATATACACTACCAACACATACATACACCACCTCCCCATCACATACATATCACCCCCACCATCATCATGCACGCCCCTCAATACAAGCCGATGGAAATGAGCCTATCATGATTTTTTAGAAACCCTGACTTGGAAGGCCGAAAAGTGTGATTTCAGGTTTCTGTTTGTTTCCGTTTTTCTAAAGGCTGAGGTGCTTATTTGCACCCTAATCGTCCAGTCACGTTTTTTAAATACCATAGGTCTTTATTTGTAAAATTGGCATTTTTGCTAAGAAAATATGAATATGTTAGGCAAAAAAAGATTATATGATCATAAGATGGCTTAAAATGACAAAGGAGACTGGAATGGCCATTTCAGGCTTGCTATTCGTCATCAGCCAGTCATACCCGACTCCAGGTGTTCCAACACCCAAGGCTCCAACTCGAGATCTGTTGGTTAGAATTTCAACGCTGCGCCACGCGCCTGTTGTATTGCTATTTTTCCATCGGGAATATCAATTACCAACCATCAACTATAGCGCCTACTTACCATAGTTCATATTCCTGATAGAAACTGGCAAGATAACAAGCTTGTGACAAGGTGGGTAAAGCGTTGAACTTTAAACCAACTGGTAACGAGTTCGATTCTTGGGTGTCAGGGCATCTGTGGTTGAGTATGACTCGCTGATGACGTCTAATAAGCCTGAAATGGTCATTTCAGTCTCCCTTGTCTTTTTAGGTCCTGTTATTCTGCCTATATAATTGGAAACCATGTGGTAGCTGGGGGGCTCAAGAGTGAGCCCAAAGGCACAAGGGGACGAGTGAGTCCTGTATCCGGTGAGCGCCTACTTACCATGATTAGGTTCATTTTCAAGTCAGAGAACGTCTGAAAGTATTAAATTGAATTTAAGAAGCTTATATGGTGTTATACCAATGAAAGTCCCTAAATTGCATAGATTTGAAAGGGAATTGTAAAGCTGCATTTTAGAGGTGTGCACTGATACTCCTGTCGTTTACAAACAAATTTACATTCGCCACGTTTCAGTTTACGCTAGAATCGATGTTCATTGTCAGTTAACTTTTTTGCCAACGATCACTAAGATGTTGCCATCTTCTTACGTTATCATCCTGGCATACAGATTTATCAACATTTCCGTAATACAGGTTATCTTGCGCCATTGTTCAAGGATCGTGGTCATATCTGATTCCCACTCACTCGTATTTGGCATTTCTATATTAGAAACTATACGCACTCCCTTTGAGAAAGATCAAACGTCCCTCTGTAGTATTGAGAAGGCGCCATAGAACATTCATAAAATTTTGCCATAGAAATGGGCCGGGTTGTACAACCCATAAATCGCACTTACACGTAAACTCATATAACGCCCTTTGAGAAGATATTTTACCGAGTAATAGAATACCTCAACGTCTAACATAGTATCCTGCGCCATCGCTGTGGTACGCAAGTGTGAGCTACATTCTCTAACGCAGAAGTAAAATTATCAGAATAAAATTCGGGTTAAGATGGTAACATTGTGCTTCCTCACGGAGGTCTTTCGAAATGAACTGCAATACGCATGGAAACTGATCGTTTTCTTTGTCCACCGAAGTAACAGTTTTCAGACAGTGGTGTAGGTTTAATCTTCAAAGGTTACCATCAACCGTTTTAGGTAGGTGAGCTTTCAAGCAATGAAATAAACACTAAGCACTCCATAAAATTGACGGGTGTATGAGAAATAATTGAAACGTCAACATATTTTTATTTAAATTCCTGTTCCCTTCTTGATATCTTATAGCATGGCGTCTGACTATGCAACTAAAATATGTACAGTACATGACAATGATGGAACGATTTTAAGAAATTGGCTGCTGCTTTTGCAAAAAGACTTTCATTTATTTAAAACTTGTATTAAGAAAGAGTTAAAGGCCTCTCATTACCTGTAAAGTGCGTGAGGCAATATTGTGCAACCTTTGTTCAAACAATCCATTCCTTCCGTTTCTTTGCCTGTGTAAACTCCCTCAAACATTTCCCGTACGTCCAATAATGGTTAATTTGGAACGTTTTGGTGCTTTGAAGTTTTTTAAATCACAAGTTTAGTTTAACGCCGCAAACAACCTACAAAAGGCTCAGGAGATCCCCTAAGGGTTCTAAAGTTTATGTTAGAATTCTACCCCCTTGTGGTCATAATGGTAATGTGGCGTTCAAAATCAGATCTTTTTGCG
The DNA here is from genome assembly GCA_017591395.1 of Schistocephalus solidus. Classification (NCBI taxonomy): domain Eukaryota; kingdom Metazoa; phylum Platyhelminthes; class Cestoda; order Diphyllobothriidea; family Diphyllobothriidae; genus Schistocephalus; species Schistocephalus solidus. The sequence continues at coordinate 8,625 of WEDG01002270.1, forward strand.
TCGTCTTTTACGGCATCAATTGTGACCTTGATTTCAGCGACTGTATTATAAATCTTTCCACCAAAAATAATTATTTACACGATGTCAGTAAATACAAACCGTATTCATATTTCTAGTCCCTTATTCGAAGCAAATTTTGGCGTAGTGTTCCAGGAGAGCGGTAAAAGCCAGTGCCGTTTTTTTCACTAACACACAGAAGCTGCCCTTAATCATAAAATCTTCTGGATTTTCACAAGAAAAGGCTCGTTACTCGATAGGACGTCTCCCAACGTTTATACAGCAGTAACGAGCGACAGTTTTTAAAAGAAGGCATATTGAAGTTGACAAATTAATATTAAATTGTTTAGAAATATTATTTTTTAGAATGGTGGCGAATTCCAAAGATGTGAAACAAATAAGTGTAACCAATGTACCAAAAGTGTTAAGTGTACAGAATGCCTGTACATTTAAAAAGGGCAAATAAACTAACAAAACGAGGATAACCTTTGAAAGCGTTCCTGGCCTTCATATAAGTCCTACCTGCAAGGTTGTAGAATGGAGCAAACTTGCCCCACAACGAAATTTCCATGGAGTCTTTACAATGGTATAAAGACTGACAACGCAAACTTACCGGCTTCGTCTATAGGGACTTTCAGAGCAATACTCGTGGTGTAGTCTTACTGCTCATGAATTTCGGTAATCGGTTACGATGACTTATCTGACCCTCTAAACTTGGCATGAAACAATGAACGCCTCGCCCAGTTAATAAAGTTGAACCGGCGCGTGATTCCAGAAAGGGTCATTATTCCCGTGTCCCTAACCCAAATATTTGCCCAAGCAGAAAAACTAAACCATAGCCCTAAATCCTACCACTGCAGTTAGAATTTCCCTTAACATAATCGTAACCATAAATTAAACCCTAGTTTTCCTAAACTGTGGCGCAAAGTCACCTGTATTGCGAGCAGTTCCCGTTCTCCTGTCCTGTTTAGGGGGCCATATAATCCATCCTTACCCGGTAAATCAGCAGACATTTATTCTCTGCTACCTTTGACATCTATTCAGGCTTAGCTTAAGGCCAAGTCTCGGATCATTTGCAAGGTTGCATATTCGCCCAATAAAATACATTCCTTTTAAGAGCTAAATGAGTAGGATGCGTAATAACTGTTTAATAGTCAGCATACTCTGGGAGAATATTTTGCGTTTGATTCCCTTCAAGGTAGTTTTAAAGGCTAAAAGAGATTTAAAAGCCAAAAGGGTTCCATAATGTGCGCAGTTAACATCCAGTCACGTAGGTATTAAGTTCCCTCCTAGATGAGTATGAGATAGCGCTTGCCCAAGAATAATAATACTGGATTACAAAGGCAGTTTATTTTAAATGAGTTTATCAAAGGGTCTTCTAGATTTGGTTATTAGAATCTCACTAAATCAAAAATTGTCGGCTACAATTTATAACTTTGTATGAACATTCAGACAAACCACTAAGAGTGACTAAGATCGGGTTCCTAGTTGAGGATAACATGAAAGCAAATCAAAAATGCTTGAGAAACTGGTCTCCTCCTCCATGACGATCAGATATTCTACTCGTTATCAAAATTCACATGCTAGGACCTAACTTTTAGAAGTAAAATTATCATCCTTTGCAAGAAAATTGATCAGGTCAATCGGGTAAACCATACTTTAAAGGAACTTTCTATAGGCTAAAGGTAGGGCACACCTAGTTACTAATTTCTTCCCATATTTGCCTCAATTACCCCAGCATACGTCAACCTAAGGGCCTGAAGACCACATATTTTGCTCACTGAATATTAATATTTCCAAACTTATGTATCCGCTTACGAAAACGCTAGGCTTCCGTTCAAAGGCACAAAGATTCCAGCAACCACAACGGGTCCGCGGTCACTTCTTTCCCCTGACTGTGGATATTCACGATCATAGCTAGGAGGACGTGAAAGCCTGGCTCCATTGCACATATTTCGAGGTAGATAGCCACCTGGCGTTGAATTGTAATCACAGTGAAGGTTTGATGACGGGTGAGGTTACCCTAACCAGTGTAAAACATAATGTCGTTTTAGCCACAGTGACAGTGAAAAAGCCGGTACCGATAAAGGTATATTTGTCAACTGAAAGAAGCCAGAATGTACTGAAATTGGGTCACACGAGTGGCAATATTCACCTGCCGATTCTACTACTAGTCGTTGTGCGGTTGCTGAAGGGGCTCGAGAGCGAGCCTCAAGGCAGAGTGGAACGAGTGAGGTTCCGTTAGCGATCGGTGAGCATTCATCAACAAATGTGGACGCAATCGGTGTCTTTATAATGCCCACGCGCCACCCAGACACTGGCGGTGACCATGCCAGACACGTTGACGCACGCATACGGAGAGCCCAGAATGAGGTTTCATTGTCCAAGTACCGCGCTCCTGATTCAGGATTTAATGTTTGAAAACTGAGACACGAAACAGATCAGCAGTAATGATCGCATCTTCATAGCTAAACTGGGATATTCCAAATTCTTGTCCAAATCAGGTATGCTTGCCCCCCCCCACCCCGAAATAGAGGTGATATTGCGCTTAATCTCAGGAGGGCAGCTAATTTCGTGATCCAACCCTAAAGATAACCCAAACCTTAACCCGAATCCTAACAGAAACCCTCAGCTTACCTTAGCCCTAAACTTACCCTTAACAAAAACCCTATCCTAACCCCATCGAACTTAATATTTCCTCTAACCCCTAGTTCCTTAAATTTAGCACAAACTCACCTATATTACGCCGGTCCTACGCCTTTGTCCTGTCGAGGGAGGCCACATTGCCAAGCTTAGGCAGTAATTTATATTTCGATCAATGCACGCGACGGTCCCAAAAATTGGGCGCAGGTACGACTTTTTTATGATAGGCCTATCTTTATTTCTCTTTCTCTCTTTCTCTCTCTCTCCCTATAACTCCACCCAGAGATAGCAAAGAGTTATCATATCAGTTATCACTCTTTTACACCGTTGCTGTTAGTATGTTTAAAAAGGCGTTTGGCTGTTAACTACTTAATTGGAGCGGGATCGCCTAAATCCCTCCTTGTTCACTGCAGCAGCGAGATTATGGGCAATATAGCTGATGGATTATGAGATACGGACAGCACAGTAACCAATAGTTTGATCATCGTTTAGTCCAGAAATTGCGGTTGCCGTAGTCCTTGTCAATCCCTCAAGCCCTTAGGGAAAATCTGTCACTGCGAAATTTTAACGTAGATCACTGCCAGTTTACCCCATAAAAATTCCTGCTGGCCAACACCATTAAGACCTCTCACCCTTCTTTTGCAATTTCGTTCCAAGCATTGATTTGCAAAACACGAGCAGAATGTATTAGAAATAAGTACCTGCGAGACATTCTTCTGAATCAGATGATGAGATCTTTTGTTCAACCAAAACCATAAGTTATTTGACTGCATAGGGGCCAAGGTATTAGGTCAAACCAAAATATCTCGTAACTATTTTGGGAAGAATACTCGAGATCTACAAGACAACTGGCTAATGAGTACCTTATTTCCACATGATTTTGCCTTTTCCATAACTTTTTAATTTTATTCACTATCTATCCTTCCGAAAATGACCGAAAAATGTATTTTCTCAAAAGCTATGACTGTTCTCTTCTACAGGAAGCCAAATCTCTCGATTAGCCAAAAGCCCCCAGTAAGCGTTCTTTTAACTGATAAAAAAATTGTATTTAATGAGGGAAGTGACTTTTGCTGAAGTTCAAAAAAAAATGTGAGGTTTCCAAAGGCTAGCGAAGGAGAACCTCTGGCAAACATTTTGTCACCTAGTCGACCAGTCGCTGCGATTGACATTCCTTTCTTGATTTATGTTTAACAGATTCTTTTTGCCGATGGCAGAATGCTACTCACTGAGAAGACGCAAAGCCTGACGCGATGGGCAGAGCATTTCCAAAGCGTTCTCAATAAGCCCTCCACTATCTCTGACGCTGCCGTCGATCGCCTGCCTGAAGTGGAAATCAAAGGCGACCTTGATCTCCCTCCCTCTCTGCAAGAAACCATCAAAGCCGTGCAGGAACTCTCCAGCGGGAAAGCACCTAGATCGGACGCGATCCCTGATAAGATTTACAAGCATGGCGGACCCCAACTGATGAATTGGCTCACAGTGCTCTTCCAGGAGATGTGGCACCAAGGACAAGTCCCTCAGGATTTCAAAGACGCAACCATTGTCCACCTCTCCAAGAAGAAAGGGAACCTCCAACTCTGCGACAAACACCGACGAATCTCGCTGCTGAACATCGCCGAAAAGATCTTCGCCCGCATTCTCCTGAATCACCTGAACGCTCATCTGGAGCAAGAATGCTGCCGGAAAGCCAATGTGGCTTCCGATGGCACTGAGGAGCAATCGAAATGATCTTTGCCGCTCGCCAGCTGCAAGATAAGTGCCAGGAGATGCGGACTTACCTCTACACTATCTTCGTGGATCTGACAAAATCCTTTGACACGGTGAATCGTGACGGGCTGTGGAAAATCATGCAGAAATTCGGCTGTCCTGAACGTTTCACGCATATGGAGCGTCAGCTTCACGATGGGATGCTGGCGCTCGTTACTGACAACGGGACAGTATCCGAAGCATTTGCAGTGAACAACGGAGTGAAACAGGGCTGCGTCCATGCACCTACCCTCTTTCATTCTCATGTTCTATGCCATGCTAACGGACGCGTACCGTGAAGAATGCCCCAGGATCCGCATCGCCTCCCGGATGGATGGCCGACTCCTCAAACAAGGACGGGTGCACTTCCGCTCGTGTGTCTTCACAGCCACCATCCACGAACGTGTCTTCGCTAACGACCACGCACTCAATGCAACGACAGAAGAGGAAATGCAAAGGAGCATGGACCTTTTCGCTGCCGCCTGTGACAACTTCGGACTTCGCATCAACACTGAGAAAACGGTTGTAATGCATCAACCACTACCCAATACCATCTACACCGCAGCTCACATCAATATCAATGGCACCCAATTTAAATCTGTGGATACCTTCACGTACCTAGGCAGTAATCTCTCACGCAGCACCAAAGTTGACGATGAGATCACCCATCGGATCGCTAAGCCAGCCAAGCCTTTGGATGCATGGAAAATGTGGTCTGGAATTGACATGGGCTCCACCTCAGCACCAAACTCAAGATGTAAAAAGCTGTCATATTGCCAACACTGCTTTATGAAGTGGAGACGTGGACGATTTACCAAAAGCAGGCGCGGAAGCTCAACCACTTCCAACTCAGCTGCCTCCACAGAATGCTTAAACTGAGATGGCAAGACAGGATCCCAGATACAGAAGTGCTGGAATGAACAGACCTCCCCAGCATCTACGCCCAGCTGAAACAACTGCAACTGCGCTGGAGCGGCCACCTTGTGAGGATGGATGATGACCGACTACCAAACGAATTTTCTATGGAGATGTCGCCCAGGGTTATCGTCAACAGGGGGTTCATGTACGACGCTAAAAGGAAACTCTGAAGACCTCCCTGAAGCAACGGCAGATCAACCCGGCGACTTGGAAGGAGCCTGCCTGGAATTGCCCGGCTTGGAGGAGAACCTCACCCGGAACCGCCCGGCTTGGAGAAAGACAAGGGCAGCAATCTACGAAGCCAACAGGATCACCCCCGACAAGACCAAAAGAGCGGCACGAAAGTCCTCAGCGCCCCGGACATACACCGCCAATGCCCAGGCCCCTGCAACATGCCCACTCTGTCAACACACTTTCCGTGCCCGAATTGGCCTTGTCGGACATCCTCAAACGCAATGCACCAACAATCCGACAATTCCAACTTCTGCGTCAAATTCTGCCAACGCTTCTTCGGACTCCCCCACCCTCACACCTGGCCTCAATTCCATTACTCCCACCATCCTAGAGACCACATCCCAGCACTCAACCCCTTTTACCATTACGACCACCACCGCCGCCGCCACCACCACCATCAGTAATGAAGACTCTCTCCTAAACTGTCCTCAATGCGACCGCACATTCAGTTCAGGCATCGGCCTGGTCAGTCAATTGCGAATCCATCGTACGAGAGACTGGTGAACTAGTGCCTGGAGCACCAACAGATAGCAGAGATCGCCGCCACCACTGCCCCCACTGTCCTCGCACATTTACTCATTTACTCCTACCATTCTTACCGCCACTGCCAACCCCACTACCACGAATGATATCCCCCAGCCTCTCCTGATTTCTCCTGCCCACACTGCGCCCACAACTTCAACGCACGCATTGGCCTGGTCGGTCACCTGCGAATTCATCCCATTGAGGCTGGTGAACCAGTGCCTGGGGCTCCGATACACAGTTGACGCACCCACCTCCACTGCCCTCACTGCTTCCGCACATTTACACACCACATGGGCCTATTAGGACACATGCGCCTCCACGAAAACCTACGGTAAATCACCGGAGGAGAAGCCAAATCAGCACACACTACCTACAACAATACATAGTCAACACCGTCACAATCATCATAATGTACCTGATAAAATCACGGTGTCCTAGATACCGTGGGCTGGAAGGCTGCCAATCTGATGCTTACACCAGACCACGCCGTCGGCCCAGTGTATGTGCTGTGTCGGATGGCTGACCAGTGGACTGGGAGTCAAACGCCGATGGCTCCTCCATATCCCCTGAGTAAGTTAATCCTGGTGTGTGCGTTCTGGGGGCGTGATCGAACTGTGGCGCGCGAAGACGGGTACGCCAACACGTCAGCCAATGCGCCCACTCACACATCAAACAACTGACCAGTTCGGATAGTGGTCTGATTATGGGGGTGGGGGAGAGAGTAAGGTCGATGGCTCAGCGCATTTTCCTCCCTATAAACAATCTGACGCACTTTGAAACTATCATGGTGTGCTAAAAGCCGTGGCTTGGAAGGTTGCCAACTGACGGGATAACTCGGACTGCATGGTCAGCACAATGTGTTTTTTGTGTGAAGTGGCTGACTGGCGGACCGAGAGTCAGGCTGCAATGGCTCCTTCTTAATGTGGCCTTTATGGCACTCCCACGCCGTGGGATCCGAGCCAGTTGTGGTGGTACACAAAGGGTGGCTCCGGGCTTGCCAGCCACATGCACCCTCTTCCATCTCCGGTCTTTTTGACTTTGTCATGACACCGGGCACAGGTGGGGGAGGAGGAGAGAGTGCGGTGACGATAAGTGCCGTGGGAAGGTCGCCGACTGACAATTTCACTCAGACCTCACAGTCAGTCCAATGTGTCTTGTGCGGAGCGGCTGACTGGTGGTCTGAGAGTCAGGCTGCGAGGGCTCCTTCTTAACGTGACCTCTGGCTATCTCACACATGTGAGATGTAAACCGTTCAATCACCTGTTGTGTAAAATCCTGATGCTTGTGTTTGGAAGGGTTAGATCGTGTACGTAGTACACGTAGACGAGGTCACCAGCAGCTGCGCCCACTTCCGCATCAGACAACTGACCGGCTAGGGAGGTGGTCTGATTGTGGGGGTTGGGGAGAGAGTGAGGTCGATGGCTCAGCGCATGTTTCTCCCTATAAAAAATCTGACACGCTTGAAACTATCTTGGTGCGCTAAAAGCCGTGGCTTGGAAGGTTGCTAACTGACGGGGTAACTTGGACCGCGTTGTCAGCCCAATGTTTGTTTTGTGTTGAGTGGCTGACTGGTGGACTGAGAGTCAGGCTGCAATGGCTCCTTCTTAATGTGGCCTTTATGGCACTTTCACTCCATGGGATCTGAGTCAGGTGTGGTGGTGCGCCCAGAGGCGGCTCCGGTCTCGCCAGCCACCTGCGTCCTCCCCCATCTTCGGTTTTCTTGACTCTTTCATGACACCGGGCTCAGGTGGGGGCAGAAGAGAGAGTGCGGTAGATGCAGCGCAAGTCTATTATCACTTTTAACTAAATCACATGTAAGTCAATGTCCCTGCACCACCCTTCTATGGATCATAAGTTGGACATGTGTGTGTGTACAGGGATGGTGAATTGCGCGTGGGTTACTATATAATAATAATACACTTACGCAGAATCTACCGCACTCTGTCCTACTTCACCCACCTGGGCTCGGTGTTATGACCAAATCGAGCTGGAGAGGACGCAGGTATCTGGCTTAGAGTAAATTTGCGCCTTGGCGTGCCATCACAGTGCCCATGCATTACATTTGTCATTTTACACATCCACCATAACCCCTTCTATGCCCTCAATTCGCCCCTCCCCCGGTTTGCTCCGGCCAACCTTCGCCACGGCTCGTTGCAGTGGCACATGTTAAACAGAACTTGGGTGATCTATGCAAACAAATTCATACATAGGATAACCCTGAAGGCAAAGTACGTGAGGACCGACATGTCTGCGAACAATTTTAGGCCTAATATTTATGCAAGCCAGAGGAGCTATCCAGTGCAGTCCCAGCCCGTTCCCCAGCTAACCTGTCACTTATGCAGACCAAGGTGGCAGGTCAGTGGAGTCATGCCACATTCCAGAGACAGGTCATGGGTTTTTGTGTCCTGACCTCACAGATTACAATATATGACTACTGACGGTGGTCAGCGGATGCCTTTTCATATGCTGAATGCTTTGATGTTTTTTCCTACTAGTGCTCAGCGCACTCACGCTTTCAAATGAGGAACAAAACCAGATTTTTTTCTCCCAGCTAGTTTCCCTAAAGTTTTAGTCTAATGAACCCCTACTCATAAACTGCACTCCTCCAATCACTTTGGAGATTATTTGCAACTACTGTAGTTTCACAGTTGAATCCTTCAATTGAAGATCCAAGAAGCTAACAGGATGCTAACTTGCTTTTCAAGAGCTCGAAATTCACTGCCTCCCATGTTGTTTCCAACCAGATACAATGTAAAAATGTAAGCTTCAGGCAATGAAACTTGGTCAAATACAATCTTACACATTTTGCACAGCACAGTCTTTAGGTGCCATGCTTGCACTTGCCGATACAATTCACTAGAAGACTAGTTCCCTGCTGAATTCTATGAACTGCCTGTGTAGGTTCTTCACTATTGGAACTTTTCAAGTTGATTACTTGACAAACGCAATCTGCGTCAACAAATGTATGCTCAAAACGAAGTGACAACGATTCACCTGCCACGGTACATGGCTTCCTACGAGCAGAATTATGTCTGTCCAGCCAGCTGCTCATGATACCAATTTATCATACCCACATTTTAGAAAAATCGTTAAATTAAGCTGGACACACTACTCCCTCATTGACGTGGAGAGAGCTTTTCTTCGGCATCTGATGCTCGTAGGCAAGCTACTGTTGCTTGTCGTAAAGTAATTAAGAGAAACCTTGTTCTTCCGCAAAAACGATAGATTTATAAGAATGCTCAAACTGAAAATACGATGCTCAAAGAGGGCGACATTAAATAAAGAAAAGAAAAGAAAAGGGCAGTCTCTGGATAAGCCTTATTTTGGGTCGTGTTTTGAGCGTGTTGATCACTAGCGTTCAGCCAGCACCATCAAGTAGCAGGATCGCTGCTGAGCGATTCAGTCTGCGTGCAGCTGCTACTGCGAACGGGTGTGGTTCGCTGTCCTTGCCCAAGCAAACACTCCGTTGGATAGTCAAATCTCGCGACCAAACCCCTGCGGCCGCATCTATACGTAGACTTCCAACATTTCTGAACAGACTTTATTGACTTGTTCTCTTTACATCTTATTCGAAAGTCGAAATTGCATGTAACACGTGTCAATTCAAAAATGACTTGATATCCCTGTCAAAACTAACATTTGACCTTTAGAATCCAGACACATCTTCCTTGTTTTTATGAGCTGAAGTCACGGAAGAAAATTAAGCTTACGTTTATGATGATCCTAGTCATCTTTAAATGAGAGAGCGCAAATTTTTGTCGATGTCAAATCAACATACTTGCTGAACTATGGAGTTTGCACGAATCTTGCCTGATTGTAATGTCAAACCTGCATTTACTTTACAAGCAGGATTCATGTTCATATGTGAAGAGTTTTCAATGTTCAACCTGAAAAAATATTTCATGGACTGGGTGAAATCCTATTTTAAATCGTTTGTAAAGCACACTGCCTTTTTTGAAACGGGCCTGAGCGACAGTTAATTGATTATTTGGTGACAAGTTCGTCATTTATACTAAGATGGACTGCAGTACAGCTGGTCTAAACCTCGTGCTACTCCAGCCATTTTTCAATATATAGACTGAGCCTAGACTGTCTAGACTACGATTGGGCACAAAAACCGATGAAGTTTTCGGTTGATCAGCGGTTGGATGATTCTTGTAAAAAATCAATCTAGGTTTCACTAACATAGCCGCACTATACTATATGTTACTGATAGAGGTTTCAAGCTACGACGCATCCTCTTCCCTTATGCCGAGTGTCAATGAAGTTAGTTACAAAGGAGACACAAGTTTAATGGACAGACATTCTTTAGAATAGAAGGCAGCTTAATTAGCTTTGAACTTCTGGTGCGAACACAAAAGGTGGGAATACAAGTTTTGGTCACGAAAAAGAGGCCGAATGCATACCAGTAAAAGCATACTCAAAATAAATTATGGTCCTTGAGCAATCCTTTAATCACTAGCTAATTTCCTGAGCGGTGCTTGAGAAAACCGAATCTGGCACTGAATGCTTGTGATACCCTTTCTAAATGGTAGCAAATGCTGGCACAGCCCCCTAGCGGACACCATCGATAGGCAACGCGTATTGCATTAAAAATGGCACTGAGAATAAGACAGTTTAAAGGACGGAAAAGGGAGGTAACGTGTTGGCAATGAAAAGAAATTTATATGCCCACTGTCGTTGTTCAAATGAGCTGGATTTGCAGCCCTGAATCAGGTCGTATTGCATACTTGCCAAGCCACGCCTACTTGCACGCCAATTTAACCATGAAGCCCAAGCCTTACCTTAACCTTATTCATTGTGTTCCTTAGGGTTAGCATTCATTGTCGAGTTATCAGGATCACACAAGCATTCACTTCCCTTAGTTGTTATAACCTTCACAGTTTACCAGTCGGTTACTTGAACATGCCTCCCCTCTGATTGGTTGATGGAAGACAAATTGCCTGCTTTTATTTCAACTTCCTCGGCTTTCATACTCCGGGGAAGAAAACCAGTAACGTCTTGTAAAATAGCTGGCAGTATTTTTCTTCAGCCTCATCAATTTTATGAAGTTCTTATGAGCAGATTATGCTAGTGTAAAATTGCACAACAGTCATATTTTGTTTTAAATGAAACTATTTCGAAAGAAGGGCACTTCGGGTGCACTTCCATGTAAGCCATTAAACATTGCAGGCAGTCCTCGATGAACATGTCGACGTTTGATTGAATGGTCCTAAAACACATGCTAGAATGTTTTTGAAAAACTATATTCGAGATCATCAGCAAGTATATGATAGCCAACCTAACCTAAAAAGGGCTCATACTGGACGTCATTAAAGTGTGAAGACTATTTTCCAGGAATAGATTCAACAGTGTCTACTTGTACTAGTTAAGGCACAACCGTTGGTCCAGATATTGCAATTGACGTGGCACTTGTTAATTAGTCAGAGCCTTGCGAGTAACCCAACACTGTAATATATTAATTACTATGCCCACAACCTAACTCCAAAAAAGTTCGTGCTTACCGAAAAATTCGGAAATTGTGCCCCTCGTTTAAAATTTTTCCCAAGCAATGACCTGGTATAGTACTTAACAGACTTGTGTTAAATGAATTAGAAAAAAAAAAGTTTGGCAAACAGTTCTCTGAATCAACCTTTTTTGCTCATCCAAAACAAAAAGTAATATGACTGCACAAGGGACCGAAAGATTAATCAAGGTCACTTTACTGAGGTAAGAAAATTGAACTGTACAAAAAGTTCGGTAAATCAGTACGTTATTTCCACAGAGTCGCACATTTGACATAAATTTCCTATTTTATTCACCGAGAAAACTGATCATTTAAGAGGCACCCAGTATTGCATTTTACTTGACGAGTATTTCCCGATCAGTCCAATAAAGGCGGAGAAAAATTTATTTTATCAGAGCCTATGACTGTTCTTTTCCAGAGAGAGCCAAAACACTCGTTAACTTAGAATACCCCAGTGGGCATTCTTTTCGAGGGTTTAACAATGTTTTGTATGTGGAAGTGTCTTTTGTTGAAGTTTAGAACAAATAACAAAGCTATTTTCGTACTCAATCCTCCTCACCCACCTGTTTCCTTTGTCGAAACCAAGTCCAGACTACCGGAGGCGGGAGAGGGCGCATATGGGTGGCGCGGCCGTGTCCGCCCCCTAAACATGCCGCCACAACTAGCTCGGAGCCCACGGAGTGGGATTGCCAGAAGGCCACAACAAGTAGAAGCCATTGCAGCCTGAATTTCAGTCGACCAGTGGACCACTTCACACAACTAAATACCGGATTGACAGTGAGCTCCGAGTATTCCCGGTAGTTGACAGCCTTCCAAGTTCCGGCCTTTAATTAATCGTAGTAGCTTAAAGCACACCATATTGTTTGTAGTGAGAAAAATGCGCTGAAACCGTTGATCACAGTCTCTCGGCCCCGACACTAGTTCATTGCTAGTCAGTTTTCCGAAGCGGGGAAAGGATGCAGTGCCTTACATAAGAAGCGACCTCGTCTGCGTGTATCTTGTAGACCACCTGTCTCTCCAAAAGAAACCAACAGTACTTCAGCTAAATAAGTTGATTAGGTAGAGGCTTGCATGTGTACAACTGCCATAGAGGTGAAAATTAAGAAGAAGCCACTGTAGTGTGACTCAGTCCATAAGTTTGAAATTCCAAAGAAACTCAGACTGGGCTGATTACGAAGTATCATTTAAATCGTCAGTTAATAACATGGCACAGACACGGCCAAATATGTAGCACCAGGATTTCAAAGGTGTGAACGGCTTGGAGCACACATGCGGCAGAGGAGCCACATCGTGATGTGACCGAAGGACCCACTTCCGCGCTTATTTCAGAGGTGAGGTAGAGGTACGTTGGTGCTCCTGGCACTCATTTATCAGTCTGACATGGATTCGCAAATTACTGACAAGGCCAATGCGTGATGAGCATGCACGGTGGCATCATGGACAGGACTTATTTCAGCTCCGATGAGGTCCACCGCATGCTCCACAGGAGGGTGGTGCACGGACGGTGACTTGCGCGCGAATTAGTTTTAAGCGATAGTAGACCTGCGCTGCAGCTACTGTACTCCCTTGCGCACCTGTGCGCGGTGTCAACACAGAGTCAAGAAGACCGTAGGCGGGAGAGGGCACAAATGGCTGGCGCGGCCGGAGCCGCCCCGGACTGAGATCACACGGTTTGGGTGCCAAAAAGGGCAAAGGCGGCTGGTTTAACGAGGGCCTGAACCTACGCGTACCACCAGGTTAAGCATTTTTTATTGGAATGCAACCCGCATACCGCTGAATATATTTAAATTTGGATCCGTTGCACCCAAATTACTCCAAAGTAGTAACTTGTAGTGTGACTTTCTCTAAGGAATTGCAAAATCTGGCATCTCACTCTTTTGCCTAAAGGTATGGTCCGCAATATTTTCTTGCATGTATATCATGTAATTTTTTGCAATTAACTTTAGTTAAAGCTACCAATGTTTGCAATTGTCCATTTTTAGATATATAAACAAATAATATTACATGACCAGGCGCGTGAAATCAGTGATTCCTAATTGAAGTACAGCTTTAAAATCGGAGGAACCTGAATAAGCAATGGTCAAAAATTAATGTTTGGGCAATAAACGAAATGAAATTTTTCTTGCTCTATTGTACCATTTTGTTCACGTTCCGATTAGTTTTCTGATGTATCCCGTAATCTGCGACGACTGAGGTTTACAGTGAATGGCATAAAGGCATCAGTGAGAATGACAAAAACGTTTCATGGGACTCTGAAACATTCAAAGTTGTTTTTCAGGCAAGGATATAGTATAAATTACGATTTTCTGTGTCTAATGCTTTGGAATTGGAGTCAGACCATTTAATGAAGTAAACGAGAAAGCATTAATCATCACATTTAAGATGACCGACGTGAGCCTGCAGTGAAGATGCGGATACGTTGCCATATTTGAAGTTAGGTTTTTCAAATAAGACGATACCTATGTATGTCCACAAATTAAAAGAACTTTTGTAACTAATAAATTTTTAAAAAATATGCAATTATAATAAAAAAATTCTGCTGATAAATATTATATTTAAAATAAGACGTTACACTGTTGAGTACGGGTGTACTTAAATGCAGCTATCGCAACTAATGATAACTTTCAAAAGCCGATTTGGCAAGCATACGCACTGCTTTCGATAACTCCTCTTCAGGCATGTACAGGTAAAGGGAACGTTGGAACGTGGTAGAAATTTAAAACATGAAATCGAGAATGTTCGTCTGCTTTTGTAAGTGTGTTACGTAAGAAGTGTGCATAGGGGAAAGGATGATAAGAAACAGTGTGTTAGGTGGCAGTGAGTGTTTGGTTGAGCCGTTCTAGGGAAAGGAGAGGAAGGAGGTGGGGCGGAGGAAGGCATGCAGTTAAGAAACCGTTGCCCGTGTTAATCCTGAAGCTTGTATGAGGTTCTTTAGGGCGCACACGACCGGCTTCTTCAACCTAATGGCAGTCGCTTCTGCTGCTGCTAGTAGACGTTGACCCACTGGCTTGGGGTAGTTTGGTGGGACCTTATAAATTACACGGAAAGATTCGCTGGGGTCCACACTAGGGCCGGAGTCAACAATATGTGCAAGGATGGCGCTGTTTATGCTCTTGGCTTCCCCTTTGCTCAGCCAGGGTGGGAGGTATTCTCTTATTCTTTGGTATAGGCATCAACTTGTGTGACCAAAATGACCTGCTCCACAGGAGCAAGTAAATGGTAAATATACATGGAGGTAGTCTGAGCCGGGCAACCTGTCCTTACCTTCGCCTCGTAAAAGGAGGTTAGTTGAGAACACTATCTGAAGTCTAGCTGCTGGGGACGTTTTGTGTAACAGCTTAGTTTAGGCTTCTTTTTCGGGAGTTCACTAGCCGCATCCCCTTGAAAGGGCACTTTGAGGAATAGAGTTTTCTTTTTTACAGTAAGGGTGACAAGTTTCACTGATTTAGCGACAATATACTTTGTTATAAACCGGTCAGGGTACCCGTTCTCTCAAAGTAGATTCGGGATCTTCCCAAGCTTCTCCTCAATAAAATTCTACTGAGCAATTTTTTTCTAGCCCTTTGCGCCAAGCAACGGAATAGATTACGTATTTTGTTAGACAGGTACGAAACTGCCAAAGTTCTTATATTGCCCAGCCCAGGTTTTCCTTTCGATAAACGCTCCTTCGGATGTTACCGTCAGGTCATCGGCTTAGAAAGAACGTCTGAGGAAGGGATTAAACCAGCTCTTGCCATAGCCAACGTGAATTTGATAACCAGTAAGTAAAGAGTGCGTCTGTATTTGTTTCTTCTGTGACAATTTCTAAGATGCGTCAACGTATTGGCCGTAGCGTCTTCGCTTATTGATCCGGTCACTTAGCTGAAATTTCTCGCATTTACCCAAAAAGACATTGGCTTAGAGAGGTCCAAGCGGCGAAAGCCTTTATATTTTGAAACGAAAATCACATCTCAACATAAGTTAAAGGTTTGAATAATAGTATACTGCTTTTTTAACTTAATCAAAATCATACACTACAGTCTTTTGTTATGAAGGGGCATTCTTGTGTTCGTAACATTGTATAACAATGGTGGATGGACGCTCATAGATCGGTTACAGAACTCACTCGATCCCGTTGTACGTTGAGGTTTACTCTCGAGCCACGCTAGTAACCGCACAGCAGCTAGAAGTAGTGAAGGCAGATGAGAAATGCTGAAAAAGACAAGACAGAATGGAATGGTCATTTCCGGCTCAATCACTGGTGATGCCCCACCCGAGGTTCGAACCAAAGACCTATTGATCAGAAGTCCAACGCTCTAACCAATGAGCCACGGGCTCATTGCCTTACCAGTTTAGATCGGGAATATTAACATTCATAGATGAATGCTCACAAATCTTTACCGGAACTAACTCGTCCCGTTCTGTCTTGGAGCTGACTCTCAAGCCCCGCCAGCAGCCACAAATGTGGCTAGTGATATAAGTATGTCCTATAATTTATACGCAGTAAAACTGTATGGGGGTATATTAATATTCCTGCTAGCACCTAAAAAGTGGTCATAATTGCAAAATTTTGAAAACATAAATATGCATCTATACTGATTATAAAATTCAAGAACAACCATACATCATATAAACGGATTGAAAGAAAGACATCCCTTGTAAATTAATGCAGGCCTCAAAAATGCATAAAAAAATCTAAATGTGTTTTAGTCTTTGTCCTGAAAAGGTTTACTGTCAATATTCTACCGAGCACGGCGTGACCTAGACATTTTCTTTGTTCTGAATAGCATCGAGACTTTAGACTTTTTCACAAATTGGGTGGTTATTTTATCAATATTTCCGGTGTGGCTCGGCAAGATGAATGCTAGACGTCTTACGTGCGCTTTTGTTCTGCACCACATGATTTCGTGCTGTGGGGGTTTCCTATTCTGTGTTCTGGTACGGTAAATGAATTTGAAACATGTTAGGCAATGTATTTTAATTATCACATCGCAAGTTATTTAATAATTCCACTTTTATAGCAAGCATTCGACTGCTATTTAAGGATTATTCCTTTTCCTTTTTGTGCAGTACAGGTTTTTAAAATGACAATGGTCGTTTAAAATGCTTTTTTGTGAGCAAAACTTTGAAAGATATGTCCGCATACTTATCATGTCTATTTTCTGCGCCTCCGGAGAGTTTTTTCTGTATCTGGGCAATATTCCTTTCTCTTTAAAAATAATCAGTAAACTGTATGCCGTCCACTAGTCTTGAATACCTGCAGTTGAAGGACTAAAATAGGTAGACAAGACGGGATTTTGGATGTATTCGTTGAGCAAAATAAAGGACAATTTCTGCGAATGTGTGCAAAGGCGCCTTTTAGCATGAAGACAATGGAAGCAAAATTTCGACCTGTATAAAGCCTGGCTGATTATGCAAAGCTCTTGAGTCATGAGGTCTTGCAGTGTGTCACAGTGGAAGGCTCGCGCGGACGCATGCGACATGCAGCATCGCGGCAGACGCAGTCAAACTTCACTACTGACTGTCAATCAGACCGATGCGCTGAGCTAGCCTCTTCGACTTCCTCTTCAACTCGCGCTGCATCAGGTCAAAGCACATGCAGACAAGAGCCAGACCAAAGAGGAGGTAGGTGATGGCTGCAAGAAATTTTCGGGTTTGTTTGCCAAAATCATCATCCTCGATGCCCAGAATGAGGTCCCCGAAGCCGATTGTCGAGATAGTGATGAAGACAAAGTAGATGGCATCTGTGAATGACCAGTTCTCCCAATGTGAGAAGATGAGTGCTCCACCGAAAAGGTAGACAAAGAATATGAAGAGGGTGAGCAGGACGGGCACACGAACAGTTCGACTCTGCTGACGGGCTCGCACAGCCCGGGCAAAGAAGGAATTGGTGCCCATCAGGGATACAAAGAGGCTATCCGTGACTCCTGGCAGCGAGGGCTTTTGCACCAGGTGGTGTAGGGCTCTCGTCATCGGTGGTGTCTTGTGGGTGCGTCCGGGTCGATCGCGGAGGGCCGGGGATGAAGACCCGGCACGCGGTACCACGGTGGCCAGGACGGTGGTCTTGCGAGCCTGCCTCGTTTTACTGTCTACTTGGCCAGTGCTGCAGGTGCGAAGTTTGTTGATCGGGGAGCTTTTTGGTAGGGGTTTCTGCACCGGAGATCGTTCCTTTTATCTCGATTGCATTGGCAGATATGCTGATAGCCGAGGCGGAAGAAGTCTGCCATAAGGCTCCCTAGATTGGCCAGAAACAGCAGCATCAGCGGAATCCCAAAGAAGCCGTAGATGATAGTGCATATTTTTCCTAAGGTAGTAGTTGGAACGATATGGCCGTATCCTAAAGAAAAGAAAAATGAACTATTTTAGCATAGAACCACCGATGGTGTTTTACTTAAAGCTTGTCGACCAAAAGTACCCTAACTTCCCGTCAGTCCGACCATCGTAATCCGACGATATCCATCGTAGGCTTCACAGCATGATGGTGCAGGAACGGTGACTTGTACGCAAAATATTTTTAAGTGATAGGCATGCACAGCATCTACCGCACTCTCTCTTCCCTTACCCACCTGTTCCCAACAGAGTCGAGGAGACTGGAGGCGGGTTCGGGCGCAGATGAATCATCTCCCACGGAGTGGGAGAGCGGGGTGCGGCATGAGTCTGCACCTACGCATGACATGCTGGGTACTCTTGCATCCCCATGTTCAGCATTTGTCATGAGACCTCTTACCCCAACAATAACGCCTGCTGTACCCTGATTGGACCCCCGTGCTGGTCCAGCGCATCTACCATACGGACCGTTTAGGGGGGACGCTTAGTTCCCACCCGTTCGATGAATGCCTGTGTGTTTCAAGGCTGATTTCAGAAAATTGAAGTTGTTGGCCTGTTCTAGCCTGTTAAGAGCCCCTATTTAGCATAAGTTAATGACTGATGATAGCATTTAAACGAAGCAGTGAAAATTTAAGATCATGAAAACGGGTTTTTTAAGGTGTCGCCAGGAAGATAAAGTTCTAAAAAATTAACGATCTGCATAGCCGAACGGAATGACGATAACGGTGGATGCTATGAAGTGAATTTTAGAAGGGTTTCAAAAATTTGTATAGAGAAGGGAACTTCATTATCTTATCAATTCTATGCTGATTTTGGAGCACACACCTGGGCTGCAACAATTAGGCTAGCCTCCCATTGGTGTTATGGAAATAGTTATTAAGTTTGCCGGACGCAACAAAACATCTTCCAAAATGTATGGTTAAATACATTACTTATTCAAACGAAGTAAAAATAATTGACCTCCATTAAAAGCATAATAATTATCAGACAAAATTCGCATTTTTAAGATGTAGGAAGGTGGTCCCGAAAATGCTCAGATCCTTGTTATTTTATAGAGATCTTGTCTCCAAAAATTTCGGATGTTCTTCCAAATCTTTGAGAATATGCGAAACCCAGGTTCTTATATGGGTTAATCAGCGATATTTATCTTTAAGTTAAGATGTTAGTATTACATACAAACAAGCTGAGTGGTCAAGTCAGGCGAGAGTACCTTCGTTTTAGCGGATGCAAGTCGTTAAAAAAATGGAACAACATTTTTCGTATGCATATTAAGTTTAGTTTAACGCATGTCACTAAAATTCAATCATAACGTAGTTAAACTTGGCGTTAAGGATGCCTTGTATGGCCACCTAATCAGGACACGGGAAAGGAACGTCATGTCCACGTAACCTCAGTGGATAAAATTGAGCAGAAGTAACAAGTTCCGTGACCTAACACTCACGCTTATCCTAATTTAAAACAAAATGGCACCCTTGATATTGATCGTAGCCCTATTCTGAAGTTAGATACTAAGTTAGCACGAACTCAAAACTTAACCCTTATCCTACTCCTGAGTTAAATTTAACTCCGGCCATAACTAACCTTAAACCTAACCTTAAACTCGGTCCGAACCCTCCGTTTAGTTCCAAAACTAAGTTCCTAGTAATTGGGTACAAAGTCACATGCATTGCGGGTGGTCCCTTTTCCTGTGTCCCGACTAGGCGCCAACACGAGGTATCATTATCGAAAATTTGCCTTATCGAAGTAGAGACCCAATAATCTGTCCTTTATTCATTCAAAACGATGCGAAATTCTCCACCTTCACGCAGATTAGATTATAAAAAGAAAACTTATATATGTACAATTTCACATGTACTTTCTCTCTAGCTCTGCATGGCTTTTACCGTGTTCCAGGAAAAGATGCAAATGTCAGGCAACTGAAGATGAGATTTCACAAAATGGTCAGCTGCTGCATGTACATGAGCTGTCTAAATTTGGCCTCGTATACTCAAACAAAAAGAGCAATTATGTAATCAAAGCATCTTATCGTCGGTTTTATGAGCAACGTCCCATTTAAAATGAATCCTGTTTGACCAGGAATGGCCGCACACCAATCTGCTGGCTTCCTGCAGCGTACAAGGTCCATGTGGGTGGCAAAGGTCAATGGTAGGCAAACAACTACCAGACCGACGTCAGCCAGGTTATAATAGCAGAGGTAATTGATGTTAGAGGATATGGGTAGATCGATACAGTATTACTCCCCATTTGTTCTGCCTTTATTCAGCCAATCATACCCCTGATCACCATCTGGGACCATAAACAAACTATCAATCTACCCGCATGCTTCGTCATCCCTCTTCTGAGATGATCACTTGGTTACCTTTTAGGGAAATATACCACTCATATAGAGCTTATTTGCTTCAGGAAGCTAATAAATCGGTGTGCGTCTGATCCTGTTTGAATTAAAACGTGGTCTGCAGGAAAAGAGTATGACAGGTGCGAGGCACTGATGAAATCGGATTAGATGAAGTGCTTATGACGGATCTTCTAGATCCATTCTGTGCACTATCGACAGCGTACAAGCGTGGATGTCTGTGTATCCAGTCCTTAAATACTGGTTCAAGGTAATGCTTAGCTGAATGCGGTCAAAATAAGCCCGAAACAGTACTGTATCAACTTACCCACAATCTCCGCCATCCCCTCGCTCTAAATCGTGTTCGTTTGACCTTCAACATCGGGGTGCTTGCAATGCTCGATGGTCGGCTGTAATGAACAATGTTACACACGATCGTTCCCTATCACTTGAGCACACCGGCTAACCTCACAGATATTAACGCAAGACAGGTTTGTGCTAATCCATAGATAGTTCAACCTCCCGCAAGTAATCAAGATTTTAAAACACAGGTTTTTCCCATCCCATTTGATCGCGTTATTATAGTGAGACAAGTGCTGAGGGCTTACGCCTCATCATACAGAATGACCTAATGTTGTTCTGAGGCTAACCTCTTGCACGCATCAAAAGGACGAAACACACTACGGAAACAAACCCACGGGCCACGAGAAAGCAGTCGGTATCGTGTTAATCGAACACTGGGTCATCCACTCTCTCTCACACTTTGTTGGTGGTGTGGGGTCTTTAAGGAACTCGCACACTGGGTCATCCACGCTCTCCCACACTTTGTTGGTGGTAGGGGATCTTTAAATGCCAAAGAAGAAGGCTCAATCACTTATTGCTGGCCTCATGGTGGGACTCTGTGTAGGCAGAACCGACAGGAAGGTGCAGATATGCCATCGGGAAAACGAACAGCAGGGGAGGTGCTTAGACTGGGAGGAACAGATTACAAAATATGCCACCCAAACCCGGATGACCTGGACTTGGGTGCAGTCTGGCTGATGAGCCAGATTGAAAGCCACACAAATCAGCGGTTGTTGCTGCTGAAGGGTCGCGTAGTCAACTAGAAGATGGGCTTGTCGGAAAACCACCCGGCTTTCGGTCACCATCTGACCGATGTATAAAGGCCACAGGGAGTCAGACAATTGAGGAGATGCCACCGAAGTTCAAGGGAAGGAGCTCAGTTTACAGAACTTAGGAAAGTATTCACCATACTGGTAGCACAGGTACTAGATGTAAGCGAAGACACGTGTTTCGCTGACATTCGGCTGCTACATGGCACATCTGCGACAGGTTCGGCTCATTTGTGGGTCTCCCAGCGTTCCCTGTGTGAAGAAGAATAAGAAGAGGAGGCGATCACTGGAACATGGGGTTTATAAAGTTAGATTACTGACTGCCTGTTCACATCTTGGGAAAATTATGTATTAATCCCACAGTGTCTGATGGATTTCGACCCAAATAGTCACATCAGATTTTGGTACAGGACTCAAAAATATCCCAAAATAGGTACTGGAATTCGGTACTTGAGAGGTCATACATAATCATGCCTCATTTTGCGATTACAAACGGTCAAGGCTGTGTGCGCCCTTTCTACTCTGAAATGCATGGGTCAAAGTTCACCACGGGAATTAAAAACAAACACCTGGGAGGATAACATACCATGCACAAGCCAAACTATCCATCAAGTTTCATCTGAACGCACTCTAAGCAGTCAGGTAAATGAATCCTCCAATCTTCGATCTAGTTGGTCTATTGCGGGCATATGACACTGCACTAGAGATGACTGTCTTCCAATGACTTATTATGCTACCATCGTTTTGCTCTGACGATTATTGCGTTGAAAGAATGTAGCGTGTTGCATCGAGAGCGGACTATCTGTAAATAATTTTGAGATATTTTGTTATGAAATTCACAAAAGTGGACGAAGAAGAGGCGATCACTGTAACACGGCGTTTATTGGCCTGACATTTTTCTGATTCTCTCTCGAACTCACCATCAGATACAATTGCAGAAAAGGGTACTTGAGAATAGTTTCAAGATGACACACAGAGCCTTTATGAACCATACGATGAAAAAGATAGCTCTCACCAAATGTTCATCTCAACCTCTTTCTCACAACAGTCTCTGCTGAGGACTCAAATTACTGCGATAGAACTATCGTTAAATTTAACCATAAGAGTTTCATAAAAGCTTACGGGGGACGGCAGATCTCACCGACTTATACATAAAATTTCGACAAAAAGGGAATGCTTAATAGTTTGTTTACGTGTATAAATGACGAAATGTTTTCCCTACTGCAGACATAGGTGTTAGATAGACGCCTTAACACATGTTTTGCAGCTGAGCGATACATCTGTGAGCTTGGATTTTTAGTTGATAATCAGGGTTCTCTATGTGTTTTCAGATTTACCACCTCCCGATAAATACCAATCTTATGATTTTGGAGGTTATAAAACACATGCTTGGCATTCAGCCGCGGAAGCAGGACTTCATAGGTTCAGACCCAAAATTTCAATTATAATTGACTGAAATGTCCGTTGAAATTTTGAGACCGATCTTAAAAATGTCATGCCAAACACTTCTTTCTAAGTTCTGTAATTAATAATTTCCAGAATTCTTACGTACTTCATTTCAACAACATCATCCAGCATGAGTTAAATAGTCTTCAATCAAGTCCGAAAACACCCGCGATGAAAGACGTCCCGCTCTAAGTTCTGTAAACTTTTTTCCCAAATTCACGTTTGCGAGCCTTTCTCTCTGAAGGATAACTGAAGCACTTGAATCGCTGCAGTAAGTGTCGGTTAAAGGCACGGGAATATCAGAACTGCCCAAAACCTTGTAATTTTTATCAGTGAAAATCTAGTCCTCTTGATTTTGCGTTGTTTGAGGAAATGCAAAGTAAAATTCAGTAAATGCAAATTAAGTTAATCGCCAAACAAAATAAACATTGTAAAATAAGAATCACTCTCTTCCTCCCCATGCTGAACCTAACATAATTTTGTAAGTTTTCCATAAGTCTCTTAGAACCAAATGAACCTACCAATAGTTGTAATTACTGTAACTGCATAGAACAGTGCTCCACTGTAGGTCCAGGGATCGGTTTTGGTGGATTTGTTATCGAATAGTGGCGTTAAGTCAGAAGGTGATGGCTCCTTTACCCCGATGAATGACCGTGGGCTTGGCCTGTCTGGTCTCGTAGCAGGGGGAAACAGTTTCATTTTCGGAGAGCTTGACGGTCGCCAGCCGGCGAGTACGGCTTCGTAAACGTTGTTCAGCACATCAGTTGTGGGCGCAGTGCCCATTTTTTTGCGGATCCCCCAAGGAGCCTGGGTATGCTCATGAAGCAGGAGAGAGAACGTTTCTACCTGCTCGCCCAAGGGAATGTGCAGATGCCGCCGCCAACTCTTCCAACTCCTCTGCCGCGGTCACATTGCCGGCTCGTTCACGCAACTGAATCACCTCTGCAACACGAGACTTCAAGGCCACCTTCTTCGCTGAAAGTCTTTGAAGTTCCGAGATGACAGCCTCGAATTGCTGATCTAAGCAATAGGATGCCAGATGTTTCTCTACCGTCCTGGAGCCAAAGTAATCTGCTCTCTTTTGTACACTTTTCCCACCCAGCTCATACGTGCTGATAAAATCGTTCAACAACGACAGACCCTTCACCAGCCTCGCCTGTTGGGCGTCTCTTTCGAGGTAACGAAAGAGGACAGAACCGATGGACAAATAAACAACAATCGCAAGCAGCAATCCCAGAATTGAACAAGTCACGGCTGTGCATTTGCGTACGCAGGCGTATCGCATTGGGGGAGCGGGAAGCTTAGAAATTGTAGTGTTCTGTTTCTTCTTCTTGTAGCACCCACAACAGCTGTATTTGCATTCATCGGAGGGCTTCGAGGATAGTTCCTCCATGGAGACTATGGTCTCCATCGTCAGCAAACCGGGTTCTTCAACACCGAGGAAGTTTTTTATTATCTGCCTTATTTAAAATCACTGAAAAAAACAATCGTACAGTTTGCACAGCACAGGAGACAAGCCTTGAGGTTTCCCCATTCATAAGAGTTTTAATCTTACCACCACTCGTCCGTGGGATGCGGTGATTCGTCAGATAGTTAGGACCAATAACAGCAAAGGAATCCAACTCGTCAACTTCAAACCGTTTATCTTCCTTTCT
Organism: Schistocephalus solidus; assembly: GCA_017591395.1. Classification (NCBI taxonomy): domain Eukaryota; kingdom Metazoa; phylum Platyhelminthes; class Cestoda; order Diphyllobothriidea; family Diphyllobothriidae; genus Schistocephalus; species Schistocephalus solidus. Next base: position 33,045 of record WEDG01002270.1, read on the forward strand.
GCAAGCAAACGGGTAATATTTTCCAGTAATCCTGCGGGCATTAACCATAAACAGCTTGTCAGGAGCCGCAGCATTATGTACAAAAAGTGGAGACTTTAATACTTTAATCTAATTCTTCACTTATCCCCTTATAATATTCTGCTTGAAAAATAATTTCCGCAACTTTTTAAAAAAATCTGTTTATATAAAAGCACTTAATTCCAGAACGCCTCCAGGTATCTTATAAGAGCGAATCGGTTAAATAAGGATGTTGAACGCGGCTGGTATGTCATTTGGACGAGAAACATTCTTTAAAATAAATATCACATTACTTTATCCCACAGCTAAAAATAAGCCAGGGCTATCTGTTCAATCGAAGATGTAAAATTTAACCAATAAATGGCCATATCAGACCATCTTTTATCGAACTATATAAACTTTGGAAAACTACATGAGCTACGTTCTGTTTTTTAATTTTTAAATAACAGAAAAAAAAACAAATTGCACCGATGCGCATTTATAGGAAGGCAATATTAAATACAAACATAGAACAGATGCAAGCATAAGATTAATTTTTAAAAAGCGTTTCGTCTCCGGGAGTATGAAAAGACTTCATAGTACTTTCACCAGCGTTTCAAGAAGATAGTAGAAATTATTATATTTTTAGAAAATTAATTTGGGGTTCCCGAATTAACGTTTTCTATTATTCAGGCTTGCTAAAACGTGATGCATTTATTCAGGATTGTAGAATTTCACTTCAGTCTGACGATAGCCCTCAGTTTTTTCCTGAAATTTTAAACCTCCCTACCGGTTGGAGTCATTTGCAAAGTCTTCATACAACCTGCCTTCCTACCTGTATTTTCCATACGAAAGTAAACGTGCTCGATAGTTAAGCTTAACAATTTCAGTCTTTGGCTGACTGTTGATTCATAAAAGCCTCGCAAAATATATCGAAGAAACAGAGATTTTTAATCTCGAGACTGTTTTACAATACCATCTAGTAAGTATTCCCATAAAATATGGGTGAGAAGGTAGGTCTTCCTTTGGAACTTAACATAGTTTTCGGTTAAAAATTCGCAAAACGTAACGATTCAAGTAACGAGAGTGCAGCTTCTGGGGAAGATTATTGTTTCTAAGGACGTACTGGCGTAGTTATCGGAAATTGCTATTGGTTAACACAAACAATGAGGAAAATTCAGTTACTGTTGGGGGAGACGGTCACTGTCCCATTTAAAAATGAAGTGCCATCTTCTGGCAAATATATGTTATTGACTTGCTTTCAAAAGTAAGAACACAAGATGGGGATGTGTGACCCTGAGCTCGAGAAGACCATACAACAAAAGCCTAATTTAGTAAGCATGGTCTGTGCATATTTAATTTCAATTGTGTGAACTTCTGGTAAACTGAGAGGCGTTGTTGTAGCTTGTACAATTCCTCTATAGCTTTTGATTAAACCAAGGTTTACTGTGGTTTTAAGCGTAGAACAAAGGTTGATATTAATATGTGGTTGATGGACTTTCAATTTGCGCCTTTAGACCATAATATAAACTGATTTACTCACATTTAAAGTTTATTTTTTGAGGAAATTAAACAGCAAGCCTTTAAAAATCTGGAATATTTACCAGAAAGCACATGGGAAGTGCTGGTGGATCCACTGATTAGTCGAACCTCGCGCAGCAGTGACATGCAGTGGCAGACTATCGGTAAAATTCATACCTGGACTTGTACCCATTACCTGTGCTCTCAGTATGGCATATCATTCAACTCCAATAGTGCGTTGTAACCGAGCATAATTTATAGCACTTCACCCTGTAACAACCGAAGCTCAAACTGACATCTTCCCCATAATTGTTTAATTGAAGTTTTCTCGCTTGGCCATTTTTAGAAGTTGTACCACGTGATTTTGGTCGACCATTCCGTATCGTCATTGCCCTTTAGTTTCGTGACGTTGTGTATCAAGTTTATCGTTTGCGTTTTAATAGGAAAAACCCTATTGTTACGTTAACAGTATTTTTATGAACCGTCTCCTGAAAAACTTTCTATATTTTTAAAAATATTTTTGCGTTAGGGTTTGCCACTTTTTTCCTGTTTTCCAGCGTGAATAAACTCTGTTGGCATTGTTCTCACTTACTCCCTCATTATATCTGATTCTGTGAGGTACACTTCTCGCGCGTAAGAGGAGCTAACGCATCTTTTAGAAGAGATGGCTGGTGCAAAATCACCAGGAGATCCAAAGCTCACTAATTAAACTAACCGTGCGTATAAGTCTCAACAGCCACCCACCCATTCGGCCGTTACAACGCGAAGTTAAGGTAAGAAAGACACCACAGGCTGAGACTCAGTGGTATTTTGAGCCCTTATTTATTAAGTGGCCTTTAAAGCGTGCAGCACAGACTTCGTTGCACGGTATTTAATTGCATTGGCTAAAGTTTTCTCCTAAAAAAGGACCAGTCAAAAGGAATGAAGCACTGAATGAATTTCTATCCAACTTTGGAAGACATAAAAGGGGAGGTTCGCTACTAGTAGGGTAGCCTAACACTCAGGCGTCGATCTAAACGAATATTCAGATTTTCATACAAATTGTGACTTGAATTCCATCTAAGTGAGGGTGTTCTAGGGGCCAAATTTTAAAGGAGCTATTGAGCCTGACTCTCAGTCCTCCAGTCAGCCACACACACACACACACAGACACACGAGACCTCGACTTTCGTAGTCCGTCTATGTCCACCGTGTGTACCAGAGCAAGAGGATGCAGTGATTGTGACTTGCATGTGGGAGTATACTTTATATACCGCACTCCCCACCCTCTCCAACGTCTGGGCCTGTGTCAAGACTGAGTCAAGAAGACTGGAGGCGGGATCACGCACATCTGACTGGCGTGGCGTTTGCTTGCACTTTCGCGTGCCACAATTCTCCCTTCCCCCAGCGCGGAATTTTTCTGGTAGCGCATCCGGAATTACGCCTACCATGCCCTAATCTAGATCCCGTGTTAGTTTGGCGTATTCACCACGTGGCCCATTCAAGGAGCGTGCGCACACACACACACGGCAACTTGACCATCGTTTTCGACGATGTTCACCATATGCCCCACAGCAGGGTGGCCACAGGGACGTTGACTTGCGCTGGATTATAGTGAGAGTAGACTTGCAAAGCCTCTTCCTCACTCTCTGTTACACTCTCCTATCTGGGCCCAGAGTCAAGACATATGCAAGAAGACTGGAGATGGGAGAGAGTGAAGGCAACCACACTGTAGTCTCACATCAAACAAGAACACAACAACTAAAGGGAGGGGTGGCTCGGATCCCAACTCAGTTGGAGTGCCTTAAAGGCCACAGTAAGAAGGAACCATTGCAATCTGACTCTCAGTACGGTAGAAGTCCATTGCGCACGAACTAACGCGTTCGACTGACCACGCGGTCCAATTTATTCTCTCAGTTGGCAACCTTCAAAGGCACGCTTTTAGTGCAACGTGATAGCTTCGAGCGCGTCAGATTGTTGATAATGCGGAAAATTTCGCTGACAGGATTGGCGTACCAGTCTACGCGCGTCAAGTCACGACCTGGCCACCAGAACGTACACACCAGGGCTCACTACACCAGGGGATATGAAGAAACCATTGCCCTCTGGCTCCCAGTCAGTTGGATTCAACACACAACACACACTGGTCTGACGGCGTAGTCTAGTGTAAGCGTCAGAGTGGCGTCAGTGGTTTCTAAGAGATCATAATATTCTCAAGCACATGATGCTGGCGAGGGTGTTGTGTTTATTTTTTGGAGGCAGTGTGCACTGACGTGGTTCAGCCTACGGTGGTTTAGAGCAGGTTATCGTGGAGGCGCATGTGTCCTAATAGGCCCATGCGGTTTGTAAAGGCGCGGGAGCTGGGGGGCCAGTGGAGGCGGGCGTGGCGAATGTATGTCAGAGCCCAGGGCACTGGTTCACCAATCTCCGTTGGATGAATTCGCAGGTGACCAACCAGGTAGAAGTTTGAGGTGAAGTTGTGAGGGCAGTGTTGGCAGGAGAAACCGGGAAGGGTTGTGGGGGTATCAAGTCTGGTAGTAAAGACCACCGCAAATCAGTAGTCCGATGCGGAAGTGGGCGCAGTTGCTGGTGACCTCATCTACGCGTACTACGTACACGATCTGCCCCCAAACACAAGCATCAGGATTTCACACAACGGTTCACATCTCACATATGTGAGTGTCGGAGGTCACGTGAAGAAGAAACCATCGCATCCTGACTCTCAGACCACCAGTCAGCCCATCCACACAACACACATTCAACTGACGGCGAGGTCTGACTGTAATTGTCAGTTGGCAACCATCCAACACACGGCGCTTATCGCCCCGTGATATTCTCAAACTCACACCACACATTTAACAGAGGAGTCACATGGAGAAAGAGCCGAGGATTATACTTGGCTCTTAATCAGCTATGCAGACAGAGAGCATGAGTATGTGGTGTTGCGTGTGATCATGCGAGGTGCGTGAGCAGTGCGGACAGTTGAGTCGGGTGCGGCGGGTGTATGTTAGTGTTCCTGGCACTGGTTCGCCGGTCTCTGTGCGATGGATTCGAAATCGACCGACCAGGCCCATGCGTGACGTGAATGTACGATCGCAATAAGAATAGGGTAGTACCCAGACCCCATCGCTGGTACTAAGGGCGGTGGTGATGTTTGAGGTAACAGGTGGCAGGTAGTCGAAGGTGACTCCTGAGATGGTGGGTGGGGTTAGTGGTGTTCGTCGCCGTGATCGGCGCAGAGGGTGGAGGAGGGAGGATGGTGTCGGTGATCGTGGGCGGCGGGGGCATCGATGAAGTGATTATCAGTGGTTGGGGTGGTCGTCGTCGTCGTGGGCTCTGAGGCAGGTGGGACAGAAGGTGATGTTGGGGGATTGTTGTTGCATTGAGTTCGAACATGTCCGAACAGGCTAAGTCACGCGTGGAATGTGCGTTGACAGAGTGGGCGCGTTGGCATGGCCTAGAAATTGGCAGTGTTGATCCGCAGTGTGAGCCGCCCTTTTGGGCTTAGCAGAGACGATCCAGTTGGCCACATAGATTGCTGCACCATTCTTCACGGATCTTCTTCAGGCTGGTCTATCCTGGGCCAGGTCCTTCCAGTCCACCGGTTTAATTTGAATTTGCTTCAGTGATTTCTTAAAATTGCCCTTGTAACGTTGTTTTTCATTTGCATGTCGACGAGCACCCATAGCTACATATCCGTATAAAAGTTAGTTAGGTAGTCGCCCGTCGTCCATTCGCACCAGGTGACCACTCCATCGCAGTTGCACTTGCCGCAGCATGGCATGGATGCTGAGGATTCCGGTCCGCTCCAGGACTTCTGTGTCCAGGATCCTGTCTGCCCATTTCAGCTTCAGTATTCTTCGGAAGCAGCTGAGAGTGAAGTGATTCAGCTTCCTGGCTTGGTTCGAGTAGACGGTCCAGGTCTTCGCTCCGTAAAGAAATGTCATCAAGACGACGGCCTTGTACATCTTCAGTTTCGTGTTCAGGTGAATACTGTGGCGATTCCACATGGAAGCCTGCAGCCGGCCGAAGGCCTGACTGGCTTTGGATATCCAAAGAGCATCCTCGTTGTTGATTCTCGTGTTGCGTGACGGTCTGCTTCCCAGAAAAGCAAATGTTTCCATCATTTTAAGTTGAGTGCCGTTGAGATTGATTCGGCAAATATTGTATTCCACACTGGGTGGCGATTTGTGCATGTCCTCCTCTGTCACGGTGTTAAGGGCGTAGTCGTCCACGAAGAGCAAGTCATGGACTGTAGTTGTAGACACATGCGTTGATGCCTGCATACGTCAACTGTTGAGAAGATGTACATCAGTTCTATAGACGATGCGAATCCCAGGTTGCTCATCACGGTAGACGTCCATCAGCAGAGCCGAGAACATGAGACTGAACAGGGTAGGGGCCAATACGCAGCCCTGTTTCACTCCGTTGGTAAGTACGAATGCTTCGGATACCGTCCCGTTGTCAGTGACGCGCGCCGTCATCCCGTCATGAAGCTGACGCACCTTGTGCGTGAACCACTCAGGACAGCCGAATTTCTGCATGACTTTCCACAGTCCATCACGATTCCCCCGTTTCAAAGGCTTTCGTCAGATCCACGAAGGTAGTGTATAGGTGAGTTCGCATCTCCTGACACTTCTCTTGTAGCTGGCGGGTGGCAAAGATCATGTAGGTTGTTCCGCGGTGTCGGCGGAAGCCACATTGGCTTTCCGGGAGCAGGCCCTGCTCTAGGTGACCGTTCAGACAATTGAGAACGATACGGGCGAAGATCTTCCCGGCGATGTTGAGCAACGAGATGCCTCTGTGATTATCACAGAGTTGCCAGTTCCCCTTCCGTTTATAGAGATAGACGATGGTTGCGATTTTGAAACCAGGAGGGACTTGTCCTTGGCGCCACATCTCCTGGAAGAGTGTTGTGAGTTCTGCTATCAGAGGAGGCCGACTGTGTTTGTAGACTTCCGTTGGAATTGTATCGGATCCCGGTGCTTTACCGCTGGAAATCTGCTGCACGGCCCGGATGGTTTTTAGTAGGGAAGGCGGCAGATCCAGGTCATTGTTCGTGTCCACTTGAGAGAGGTGGTCAATGGCAGCATCGGTGATGGCTGATGATCAATTAAGGACACTTCTGAAGTGCTCGGCGCAGCCTTCAGAATTTGTGATTTCTCTGTCAGCAGTGTTGTGCCGTCAGAGCTGAGCAGCGGTGCGGTCCCCTTGATACACGGGCCGTAGATGGCCTTGATGGCTTGAAAAAGTTTTTCATTTCATTGCGGTCCGCATACCCCTGGATTTCCACAGCCTTTCGGATCATCCAGGTGTCCTGCATTTCCCACAGCCGTTGCTGTACAAGGCAGTGGCATCTGAAGAAGGCTGCTTTGGTTGCGTCAGGCCTAAGGTCCATGTAGGCTTTGTGTTAGCCATTCTTCCCCGCGAGTAGGTTGCTGACGTCGGCGTCATTGTCGTCAAACCAGTTCTGATGTTGACGGTGTGCACGTCCGAGGACTTCGAGGGCGGTGGACTGGATGACATTTCGCAGTTGACACAATCGTGTCTCCACGGTAGCATTATCAGCTTAAGCATGCTGGTCCTCCAGTTTCTCGATTATTTGGTTGCTGAAATCAAAACAGTGAGCAGGCAGGTTGAACAAAAGAGTATTTTACTTACCTGGCGGTCGCTTACTTTAAGTCCTTCGTCGGGATTGAAGTCGGTGCCTCATCTGGGAGATGACGAGTCGGTGCTCCGTCAAAACATCGGCATTGCTGATCACCTTGGTTACCAGCACGTCCTGTTGATCTAGCCTCCGGACGAGAACATAATCCATCAGTTGCGAGCGCCGCGATCGAGGGTGAATCCATGTAGCCTTCTCCCGCGTCGGAAGGCGGAAGAAGGTGTTGGTCAGCAGGAGACGGTGTTCCACACACGATCGCAGAAGAAGGAGGCCATTATCGTTACAGCTGCCGAGACCATGGGGACCCAGCACTTCCTGCCAGGCAGCGTGGTTTGTCCCGACGCGAGCGTTGAAGTCAACAAGAACAATTAACTCGCCCACATTCGGCACCGGTTTTGCCAGCAGGGCGTGCAGGTCCTCGTAGAATTTGTCCTTTGCCGCATCAGAGCTCATCATTGGGGAAGCGTAGGTTCTGAAGATGGTGGCGAACTGGTCTCCCCGAAGAGGCAGGTGGAGGCTCCTCAGGCGATCATTGATACCCTGTGGCAGACAGGGCAATCGTCCAACGATGTCGTTCCAGATGGCAAAGTCAACACCAGCGTCGCGTCGCTCTGCCTTTGGCCGGCCGATCCAGAAGAAGGTGAAGCTGGCACCCACATCCTCCAGCTGACCCTGCTCAGAGAATCGGGTCTCGCTGAGAGCAGCAATGTCCACCTTGTAGTTCGTCAGTTCCCGAGCAACTAGCACCGTCGTCCGTTCCGGCCGGTTGCTCCTAGGATTGTCTAAAAGTGAACGAACATTCCATTCTGCTAGTGTGAGTGGACTCATCTGAGCAGTCTAGAGGGTATGGCGAGGGGTATGGGGACGGGTGCATTGTTGTTTGATTAAGACTTACGATCACGTATTTGGCGATCTGCGATCGGCGTCTGCTAGATGACGTGAGACCAGCATTTGTTTAAGGCAGCTTTTCTAGCCCCTTCCTCCGCGAGGAGGCAAGCATGCTGTCCCGAAATAGGGTTGCTTGGACATCCCAGACGGCTGCCGAACTCCACTATGGGTCACAATTTCGTTTTAGTAGGAGGGCGACCCGAGTTATCATGGGCCGCCTACGGGGTAGCTGTCACCCCAACCGTAGGACTTTTTGATTGGGGGAGGTGGAAAGTTCGGGAGCAGACATACCGGGTGTGGAGGCACACACAGCACCGGAGACCCTAAGCTGACCATCGTAGTCCGACGATGTCTACCTTAGGCTACGCAGAATGGTGGTGCAGGGATGGTGACTGGTGCACTAATTAGGTTTATGTGATAGTAGACTTGCAGCGCATCTACCACACTCTCTTTTCCCTTACCCGCTTGTGCCCAGTGTCAAGACGTTTTCAAGCAAACTGGAGGCGGTGTCGGGCACAGGTTAATCATATCCTACCCTAGCCAAAAATGGCAACAGTGGGTGGTGCGACATGAGCTGGCACCTACGCATGACCATGTTTGGAAGGCGCACCCCATGTTCGGCATTTGTAATGGGAGCTCATCCCATATAAGAATAACGCCTGTCCTATTCTGAGTTCACCCCCATGAAGGTCCAGTGTACATACCATGCTGCCCGTTTAGGGGGAAAAAGGCTGACCACACTTAGTGAGTTACGCAGTCCATTTTACAACATTCCAAGGCATGACTTTTGGTCCCCATCATGCGTGCTTCAAAGCTCTTCTGATTTATGTTACTGAGAATTGCACTCATATGCCTTGGGTATGGAGTCCCGAGTGTAACCTCAATAGCTCTCCCCTCTAAGTGTATCCGAGCCTGTCAGAGGGCTGGTACTAGTATTGGTCACAGGGACTGACATGGTTAGAGCAGCCAATCTGCGTACGACATAGTCGACCTGGTCAGCAAGTTAGGCACCAGATGGCACGTGCATCAAACTTACGTGGTAGGTGCGTGTGGTGGGCAAGGGGGCGGTTGCGTGTGCGTGGGGTGGGTGGGCTGGTAACGCGTGGTGTGATGATAGGATTTGGACTGCAACCTTCATCTGCAGACGCACGTATGGCCGGATAGGTCCATGTGATACCTGAAGGTCCCCGTGCAGTGGGAAGGTGAGATGGGTTTGACCTATATACGTTGCCCAGTCCCAGTGTGAGGGATTTTAAAGTGACCGACCGAGCCATTGCGGTATATGAAAGAGGGGCTGCCAGGGGGACATGCTAGTATTGAACTCGTACTACTGGTAAGGAGCGCTGGTTTTGGTGGATACCAGGGCGGTGGGCGTGTTTTTCACCAGTAGTGGTGGTGGTGGTGGTGGTGGTCGACTTCTTCATCGCCGTCAATGTGGTGGTTGTGCAGCTTATGGTGGAGATAATTGGCGACAGCGAGCATCAGAGGGGTTCTCATTTATTAACGGAGGTACGACTGGTCTGCACTAACGCCCTATAAATATACAGCCACCAGGAAATATGTTATCCAATGACGCTTTACTGGAGCACAGTTTTTTAAGGTCAGACAAACGTAGCTATTAACCAGAAGGCAGAAATTTTTCGCGCGTTCTTTTCTCTTCTTGTCTTCCACTTTATTTTGTAATACCCATAAAAGGTCACTTTTAAATACAGTTGGTATTTCAGTTTGTGTTTTTGCTCAAAAACTACTGGTACAACTGAAAATACGCACCTAGGTTATATCGTGTTAACGATTGCCAACAATGTGCGGTGAGATAGTTATCCACGAAAGCTGTCCGCAAAATGTTCCTATCAGTGCGCTCAAATATTGAAACTTGCTACTGTCATCTCAGCAGGTGACATTTTCGGCTCATACAGCCGTGTGAAAATGATACATCAGTACTATGGACTCCATGGCATTAGGTTTCTATCAACCAATTCGGTTCTTTAAAGCCTGGCACCTGCCGATCACCTGCTCAGTGTATTGCATAGCGCATCGGTCCTGTTGAAAGATTTAAACCAATGAATTTACCCGTTACCACCGAACATATATTTGTTGTTTAAAAGCCGAAACTTATGAGAATTCTGGTGCGTCCTCTTACACGAAACGTTACGGCTATTTTTTGATGGTACAAAGCATAGCTTGAGCTAACGAACTGTGGATTTTGGCCATCCACTGCATAATTAGCTTTGATCTGATGGTACATTACCGCCTGTTATTAGCGGGATTCCAATTTTGTTACCAAAAACATGCACTAACGTTGCTAGAAGTGGTCAGAATAAAGAGGAAAAAATTCTTCATGATTATCCTAAACTTGTAGCCCCAGCCAACTAATGTACTTTTTTTCAAGAGAAAATCTGTTGTCACTTCTTGGGATCAAACGAATTTTTGCGGTTTACTAATTGTTCAACACATTCAATGGAGGATGGAGGATTGTAACCTGTGGCCAGGTAAAATACTCCACAGTAAAATTGTTGTCGGTCAGCAAGAACAGGAAAATGAAAAATGTACTCAAGCATGCAAATTTGGGAAAGGAGGAGTCAGAATTCGCAGATTGGGCTGTATTTACCATAAATTATGATGATTTGTTTTTTGAGCCAGCCTAAAAATGCACAGCACAGGGTGCTATTACATAGAAGTTCAATTTTTGACAGGTAGAGCTCCGATGTTTTAATAATTAGGATTTCTTCCATAAACGTTGATTGCATTCGAGTAAAATCCTTATCGAATTGGCAGTTATTCATTTCACTAATTACAGATGGCTGTACTAATTTAAAAAGGTGGTATACAAAATGCATAAAATAATTTTATATGCTCCTTTTGACCGAATCTCTGCCTCCTCCGAACTGCTTATCTGAAAACGAAAACGTTTATTGGCATTTAAAGTTTGTAAACATGAATAATTTGCAGAAACTGGTATGTGAATTAGTTAAACACAATAAACACATCTGTGTTAACGTTGTATGTATTCAACAGGACCTTTTTATGGTGCAATGTTATAACATCTGTGGAAGGATGGTGTAAAAGAGAAAACAACCAGCATGTACTTTGGAAATTATACTCTCAAAAAATATCAAATAAGATTAAAGAAGCCTTGTTAAATGTGAGATGCAGAGAAACCCTTATTGTTTTCAAATTACTATGGAAAATTATTTTTTTATTAGTTCCTTCGGTGACAGAAAAACGGATTTAAACCGGTATTAAAAATCCATGAATATACTGCACACCAATAAAAAATGTGTTTACTACCAAGTGCAAGGTACATAAACGGTTTAAAGTATGCTAATTAATAAAATTACACCGACCTTTATATCATTTAAACTGGTATAATGATCCAGGCTAATAAGTAAGTCAACCAGTTCAGAAAGTTTATTTCCTTTGAACGCATATCCGAATATTTTTTTTGGAATGGTAGGACATTTTACCGGATACCGTTTGAGAATGGACCAAGCTGTTTTTGGCATGAAAGCTGGGTTTCACACCATTCAGCATTGTAGCAACTTTGAATTTCAACTCAATTCGACCCGATAATCCCATTAACCTTTAATGCGGATAAAATGAAGGCTGAATAATCCCTGAAACGTAAAAATTAAAATCTCGATCCGTTTTAACCCGTGTAAATACCGGCAATTAAAAAGTTAACTGAAAGAAGCGGCACAAAGTTGAGAGGGGCGGTAATTGAGGACCGATACACCCAACTTTGAATTGTTTGTCAAGATATATATTTGAGAACAGTCCTCAGCAAAACTGCCACCAGATTAGTGACGTACTTGACTCACTGGTGGAGGTAGACTGTAAGAGCTGGTGTGTTTTATGGCCTTCATTGTCTCCTGTAAGTGTACCATATGTAATTGAAAAATAACTTCACTGGCCCAGTGTTCAGGCCTTTTCCAAAGTTTTGATTGATGTGAAAAATAAGTTAGACGTTTTCCGTTTCCATACACCTTTTAGGCCGGAAAAATAGTTTTTCCCATGTTTTAAGGAAGATCGCATGTAACCCTGAATTTTGGCTCATGGTAAAAATTTCTGGGCAGGATATCTCCTGTTCCCGTTTCTTCAGTAGTAGGTACTATGGCGACCAGCCATCAAGCTTCTAGCGGGAAGGAAAGAAAGTTTTACAGCCTTTATTGCCCCGCTCTATTCAAGGATTGTCACGTTGCTTGTCTTTTTGTACCAGAAACAAAGGTAAAAACAATTTAATGTAGCCTCGCCTCTTGGTCGTCTCTTTGGGAAATCGTAATTTTGAGAGAGAAATTTGTCGTGGTCAACAAGTTTACCAATCATCATGTCTTAAGGCAGATTATGGAATTAGATGAACCTCCGCCCCATTCGCTCTGACTAAAATTACGCAGGTTAGCCTTGTGAAGCAGGCAGAAAGGCCAAAAAATAATTAGCACAACTGGAAGGAAGGGTCCTGAACGTGGAAGGAGTAATCTCGATGCGCAAAAAGTTTCGCTTCTGTGTGCGATTTTTCCTTTTCCTATTTTCAAACAGGAAGAACGTAGCAGATTAAGATGTGGTCATTGTAAGATACAGTCGAGGATTTCATAAAAATTGGAAACTTGCTACGATTTAAATACGCTTGTAAAGAAACCACAATTTTTCTGCAACAAATAACATTTTTCGCTTTTTGGATATTAAAAAGTCAAAGTTTTCAAATAATAACCCACAGAATGCTGTTCAAGAAAACTGTCATGATTCTTTAAAAATTTTCTTGGTTTGATCTGCACTTCGAATTATGTTTCTGAAAGTCATTATGTTCATCCTTGGTTTAACTATGGAACGATGCACTCCTGAAAACACTCTGGTCAACTCTTACAGCATTTCCTGAAAAATAATAAGGTAAGAAAAGGGTAAGGATTAGTTAAACGCCCCCAAACAGGACGTGAAACCAGGAGCATCCCAAAAGTAAACGAGCTTTTTGTCTCAAATTGCAGGGAACTTTAGTTGAGTTTTAAGATAAGGGGTATGGGTTAGAATGAAGAACGTGCAATCACTGAAACAAGAAATTTATAAGCCTGATGTTTGTGATTCTCAGTCCAACCCACACTCAGAGAAAGCCACAACTAGAGGATGAAAATGGCACGAGAAATACAGTATTAAGAGGACGCAGTTGCTACCTAATCATCTATTTATATAACATGACCTTACTCATTAAATGCCATGAGTGTGTAAGTCTCCTTGCCTTTAACTAAAAAATGCATTTAAGCTCTGTTTCATTGTAGGAAAATGGGTCCGCTAGAAACGGAATCAGACGTTTAAAGATATTAAAGCGATTTGTTACGCTATTTAATGTCCCAGATTAGAACCTATCGTGTTTTGCGTTGTGTTATAAAAGAAAATCAATAAAAGCAAGAAAAGCTCCCCTCTGAAACAGCATATTATGCAATTATGCCAATGAAAACCAAGTAGAAGTATCAAATCACATTTTTGCCAAAACCAAGGAGAAAATCCAGCCTTCAGAGTTATGTCTTCGCAAATATGACTTTGTTTGCCCCAAAACGCAGAACTAATCTTGTTTGACAGTAGGTTGTTTTGAGACACCAAGAAGTCGAAGGCATAAATAATTATAAATCGAGTACCAATGATTACAATGTCATAGAACTTCCTGTTGAGGTTGATTGTGAGCGCATACGGAAATTAATAGCCGAAGGGCTGCCGCGAGAGTCTTTAGATAGTATTTTCCATGCTAGCAAAGGCCAAATAGCGGAGAATTTTAAACTATAGAACTGTGCCTAGAATTAAGCAAGGTGAATCCAAACAGTCAACAGGCCAAGAAAACAACGCTTTTGTTCATTGTACAATATAAACAGTAATATTATCTTCCCCTTAGTACTATTCAAAGGGAACGTTTGTCACTGTTCATCAAAATGCCATGCCAGCCATTTCACGCGGGAAAACTGATTTGAGAACTTTTGTATATTGATCACAGACGTTCATTCTCGAAGTGCGTTTAATTTTACTACGAGTTCATATTTTTATATGGGCCTCTAGGGGGTCATATGGGAAAATAAATTCTTCGAGAACACACTTGATAGCATCTTTAAAGAACGGTCAATGCGTGGCGGTTTGGATGCCAATGACATTTGGAGAGCGATAGATCTGTCGTTGGACAACGAGGACCATAAAAAGTATCGTAAATGGTGCCTTTGTTTATAGCGGCAGTTGCCGGCGTTCAATGAATACTTTACTACTGCAGGACGGTGCTCTTGTTTACCCCTAAAAGAAGTTTCATTGTGATTTAACTGATGGTACTGATCTATTAGTTAGGACAGCAGTAACCTCTGCGCCTGCAGTCTGCAAAGTATTTTTATTCCTGCTCAAAACGCTTTCAAAATGTGTTTTGCATTAATTAAGCCCCAAAAATACTATTCAGTGCAAGCAAAACTTGGATTTTGACCTCAATACTTTCATAGATCCGTCAAACATAGACAACTAGTTTTTACTGTGTCTGCTTAAATTACAGCAATTTTGTACGCAAAGGGATAATCAATCAGGTTATTTTTTTCATTAATTTCTCCTTTCTTCCGTACGATCAGTTATAACAGGAGGAACTTAAGTGATCAGTCCTTAAGTCATAGTTATTTGAAGGTTTTTGGTAAAATAAAATTGTTCTTGGCCAATAATTAATAATTCTAAAACCAGACTGTCCTTTTCAAAGAACAGTCTTTGCGAATGTGGAGTTCACTGCCTGTGCATTACAAGGTTGATTTTGTGAAGTTCGTGACCTTTGATCTGTTCGGCAATAAAATATACTCTAACTTTCAGTTCTCACCGGATTCGTATTTGATGCGATGATGAATTTTCCGTCCGTTCCCGAAACGATAACGATCAGTTTGTTTCTCTTAAATATCACTGGGAGTTTTTTTTTCACTGTCTTTTATTTTTCAACTATGCTCCACCCAGTTGGCCCATATAAATTGGCCTCATTAACATCCCATGATACTATTTGTTTTGATACCACAAATCGCATGTACAAATAGGGAATTCAAAGGTAACTCATCTATATCTCCCTCAAATATACTGATACTGATAATGATTTCCTCACCGTGAGCGATTGCTAATGTGAACACTATTCGACAAGTTGAATAATCTTCATAGTAACTGTTGGCTGTCCGTTTTCTACAGGCTTCTCTTATTTCTTTGCTCAGATAAACTTTTGGAGCCGAATAGGAAGGCCATTCCGCTTGTTATTTGACATCTGGCCAACGAACCATAACTGAAGCAACTGACAGCTCGTGCCATTCCTACCTCTTCCGAGAATTTAATCTCCGTTAAACTTGCAAGGGCTGTTAAGCCCCGTCGAGTAAACCGCGATCAGGGAGCAGCGTCATGCCTCCTGACTGCTGCATGCATTTTCCTCCATTCGTTTCCGGAATAATCTCCCAGTATCTCCAACGTTAGTGCTCTGTCTGCAACTGCACCAGATCCGGTAAAGAATTCTTGGTGTTACCTGCAATTGTGCGGAGTAACAAGCAATCGTCGCACCAAATGCGAACCCTGTCAATGAAATTGGGTGCTGCTAATGATGTAGACATGGGATTGCACGACAACTGCGTACCATAAACACTGCACTCTTTGTGCCTCAATACTTTTCTCTACGACTATCTCTGCTGATTGGTTCGAGTTAAGATCAAACAATGCAGGTTAATAAAAGTTTAGCTCCAGTGGTCTTATCTTCTTGTTTCAAAATGCCACCTGTAACCTAGATCAATGTCCCATAGACACTCTGCTGTCAATCAACGCAGTGGGTAAATCGGTTACCTTTACGTTCACCTTGTAACTTTTAAAGTTCCCTACATTTTCAATAATCCGCAGCCTGAAATGCATGGTTCGTTGTTATTTTACTGCCACTTCTATTCTAGAGTGAATATCTGGTTGCCACACTTGGCAATGGGAGTGCAACGAAGTATGGGCCGGAAGCATACTGATATGCGGCCTTAGGAGGTTGATGGAAGTTAAAACTTCAAGCAACTATTGATCTGCTATCCTCTTGTCTCTCGAGACTAATCTTAAAATCCAAGACTTAAGACAAGTTTTCACCCCCTCTATCGAAAAGTCTGTGGTCGGGAAATAATGAGCTCAGTCATCTTGCGATATAACCGATGAACTTTAAGCAGCGGCTGCTGTATCGAATATCATCTATGACAAGGAAACGCCTTCCTGACTTCCGGTGTCTTGCGATCAGTATGACTCATTTGTGCAGGATGTCTTTTGACCGATCGACACTGACGTCAGTTAAATTCGTTACATAGCTGTCGTATGGCATTACATTCGTGTTCCATTGGGGAGTGGGATAACACTAGTTTTTCAATTTTTCCATTTTGTATAAACTGGTCGTACAGACAGGGAGTTCGTGGCGCAGTGTGTTAGACCGTTGGAATTCTAGACAACAGATCGCGAGTTTGAGCATCAGGTGCCACAACAACTGGGATTGGGTATGGCTGACTGATGACGGCTAATAGGTCAGAAATTGTTATTCCAGTCTTCCTTGTCGTTCTCGGTGTTGTCAAAATATAGTGTGTTCCTGTGGAACCATACCAATGTAACTTTAAATATTTCTGGAGGAAAACAATCGCTATTGTATTTGGGAGCATTTCTATATATTTGATATTGATTGTGCTTAAAAAAAACTTAGAGCCATGATAATATGATTGATAAGCCAATGTTTATCTTTCTATTATGCACTCGTAAAGTGAATATGAGATCAGTTGTGTTTGAGCAGTGCCCGCAAAGTTTGGTGCATACTCTCTTCTACTATGACGAATTTCCATCCGGGTGTCAGGACTACGTGTAATTGGGACGGTCGGGCGCATGGTTGATCCAGGCAGCCTCATGGATTTCGCAGAATACCAAAGCGCATCGGAAATATTCGACACAGCAAATGCCGAAGATCCAAAAACCACTTCCACATTTTGCCTTACTTTCAAGAATCATATTTTTATTTGTGTCCCCATTCGTGGGCTATATATAAGCAGCGAAGCCTAATAAATTCCAGCAACTTTAGACTCAGAGGGCTGACAACAAAAAAAACAAAAACAAAACAACCATTTATCGGATATAACCTCTTGATTTTGTCAAAATGAGTACGTACTGTAGAATGGGACTTTAAGTCGGTATGTCCCATTGAAAGCTGGCTGTCAGGCAAGACTATTTAAACACCCTTCCAGTTTCACCCGTCTTGCACGGTCCCTGTCCAGCATTCAGAGCTGCAGAGGAGGGCTGACCGACTGAATGACAGGTACACAAGAACCCTATCGGCGATGGGGATCTCCTGCCTGGTTAAGAGACGCGTTCCAAGGTCTACCCCATGTGTCATTCTTATTGACAGAAAACGTAAACCTCTTTCATTTGTTTGGCACATTACTGGGTCTTTCGTGGTGAATAAATACCCTTCTTTATAAAATTATGTGTGTTTTCTAAGAACCCTCCTTTCCTTCTAATTATTATTTAACCTTCGTTGGGATCGATTGATTTTTTCCTTTTAAAAATGCAACTTGCTCAAGTAAGGTAAGCAAGTAAGGTCAGCTTTCGCCATTCATTCCCTAGTTTTGTTTTAAATGGAAGGCGCTATGAGTTTTAACAATAATCTATTGAATTCTAAGCACCTCCTATTCTAGAATTTGCATTATCAAGCTTATTTAGGCTTGATAAAAACGGGGCATGCGTTTACTACGCTAAAAATTCGACGTAATATGCTTGATCACCAATGACGGTGGTGAAAAGGAGACAAGTTATTAGCGTTTCCATAACATAAGGACTTTAATTTTCACGGTGGGGCCAAGCATCGTCAACTTCTCGTGTAAACTCTGCGTTTACCGTTCGAAAATGGGCCTGCTGATAAATTCAGGCCTCTAATTGACCAACTTAGAATGAACTTTGTGCCTTTATCGCCGCAGCAAAGTAAGCGTGCCAGCTGGTCATCCCTCGATATCGTCGAACAGATAAATTGTTAATTGCTGCTTATGACTAATGAATACGGAATCTTTAATAAGCTGGTAAGAAGGTTTTCTTCGTTGACAATGAGAAATCATCAGCAGTTGGAGATAAAGTACTCAAAGTCTGTTAAAAAGGTCAAAGCACATGTGTTGACCACATTTATTAGTAAGCGAAAAGTGACGACGTGGAAAAATTTAATTCAGTGGGAACAGACTCCTCACCAATATAATAATAAAAATCTAAAAAATTAATATATTAATACAGCTCAGCAAATATATATATATATATATATATATATATATATATATATATATATATATATATATATTCCGGTATCCTTTGTTTTTTGTCGGTTCCACATTATTAACACTTGATACACGTCGCTTTGAAACCGTTTGCGAGGGCTACAATCTGAGATTCAGGGTACAACGGAAAATACATGTTCCGTAAGCAGATCCGTGACCGAAAAAATATCATCATATTCCCGATCGCAACCGATAAAACAATTAGCCCGTTGCTAAATGATAGAGAATGCGAATCAATTTCAAAAGGTCGTGGGTTCGAATCCCAGGTGTGCCACACTTGGAATTGGTTTTGACTGGCTGATGACGGCTAATAAACCAGAAATGGGAATTTCGGCCTCCCTAGTCTTTTTTGGTTCTACCTTATAAACATATGCTACACGTCGCTATGAGACCGCCTGCGTGGAATCTAATCTGAGCTCCAGGGCACAGCGGAACATATATGTTCCTTAAGCAGATCGGTAATCCACACACTATCATCATATTCCCGATCGCAACCGACAAAAAAACGAGCCCGTAGCTCAATGGTATAGCGTTCAAATACATAACCATGCTCGCGCATTCATATCCCAGGTGTGCCCCACTTGGGTTTGGGTACGACTGACTGATGATAGGGATATATGCCAGAAATGGCCATTCCGGTATCCTTTGTCTTTGTTGGTTCCTCCTTATTAACATATGCTACATTTCGCTATGTGAAAATTTGCGAGGGCTCTTGTCTGTGCTCCAGGGCACAGCGTAACATATATGTTCCTTAAGCAGATCGGTAATCCACACGCTATCATCATATTTACGAACGCAAACGACAAAACAACGAGCCCATAGGTCAATGGTATAGTGTTCAACTCAATAACCAAAGGTCGCGGTTTCGAATCCCATGTGTGCCACACTTGGGATTGGGTAAGGCTGGCTGATGACGGTTTAAAAACCAGAAATAGTCATTTTTGTTTCCCTTGTCTTTTTCGGTTACACCTTATTAACATATGCTACACGTCGCTATGCGACCGACTGCGAGGGCTCTAGGTGAGCTCCAGGGCACAGCGGAACATATATGTTCCTTATGCAGATCGGTAAGCCATACACTATCATCATTTTCCCGATCGCAACCGGCAAAACTACGAGCCATTGTGTCAATTGTAAGAGTGTTCGACACAATTTGCAAAGTTTGTGGGTTGGTTACCCAGGTGTGCCACACTTGGGATTGGGTATGGCGGGCTGATGACGGTTTATAAACCAGAATTGGTCATTTTGGTTTCCCTTGTCTTTTTCAGTTACAACTTATTAACATATGCTACACGTCGGTATGCGACCGACTGCGAGGGCTCTTGTCTGAGCTCCAGGGCACAGCGGAACATATATGTTCCTTAAGCAGATCGGTATGCCATACATTATCATCATATTCCCGATCGCAACCGACAAAACAACGAGCCCGTGGCTCAGTGGTAGAGCTTTTAAATCAATAACCATAGGTCGCGGGTTCATATCCCAGGTGTGCCACACTTGGGATTGCGTATGACTGACTGATGAAGGCTAATATGCCAAAAATGGCCATTCCGGTCTCCTTTGTCTTTGTTGGTTCCTCCTTATTAACATATGCTACATTTCGCTATGTGACAACTTGCGAGGTCTCTTGTCTGAGCGTCAGGGCACAACGGAACAAACATGTTCCTTAAGCAGATCGGTAATCCAAAAACTATAATCATATTCCCGATCACAACCCACAAAACGACGAGCCCGTAGGTCAATGGTAGTGTGTTCGACTCAATTACCAAAGGTCGCGGGTTCGAATCCCAGCTGTGCAGTACTTGGGATTGGGCATGACTGTCTGATGACTGCAAATAAGCTAGAAATGGCCATTCCGGTCACCCTTGTCGTTGTCAATTCCACCTTATTAACAAATATTACACCTCCTTATGCGACCGCTTCCGAGGGCACTAATCTGAGCTCCAGGGCACAGCGTAACATTTATGTTCCTTAAGCAGATCGGAATTTCACATACTATCATCATATTCCCGATCGCAACCCACAAAACGACGACCCCGTAGGTCAATGGTAGTGTGCTCGACTCAATAACCAAAGGTCGCGGGTTTCTAATCCCAGCTTTTCAGTACTTGGGATTAGGCATGACTGTCTGATGACTGCAAATAAGCCAGAAATGGCCATTGCGGTCTCCCTGGTCGTTGTCACTTCCAACTTATTAACAAATATTACACCTCCTTATGCGACCGCTTCCGAGGGCTCAAGGTGAGCTCCAGGGCACAGCGTAACATATATGTTCCTTAAGCAGATCGGAATTCCACATACTATCATCATATTCCCGATCGCAACCCACAAAACGACGAGCCCCGTAGGTCAATGGTAGTGTGCTCGACTCAAATTACCAAAGGTCGCGGGTTCTTATCCCAGCTTTGCAATACTTGGGATTCGGCAAGACTGTCTGATGACTGCAAATAAGCCAGAAATGGGCATTGCGGTCTCCCTGGTCGTTCTCACTTCCACCTTATTAACAAATGTTACATCTCCTTATGCGACCGCTTCCGAGGGCTCTAATCTGAGCTCCAAGCCACAGATTAACATATATGTTCCTTAAGAAGATCGGTAAGCCACACACTATTATCATATTCCCGATCGCAACCGACAAAACAACGAGCACGTGGCTCAACGGTAGAGTGTTCGACTCAATAACCAAAGGTCGCGGTTTCGAATCCCATGTATGCCGTACTTGTGATTGGGTAAGGCTGGCTGATGACGGTTTATAAACCAGAAATTGTCATTTTTGTTTCCCTTGTCTTTTTCAGTTACACCTTATAAACATATGCTACACGTCGATATGCGACCGACTTCAAGGGCTCTAGGTGAGCTCCAGGGCGCAGCGGAACATAAATGTTCTTTAAGCAAATAGGGAGGCCATACACAATCATCATTTATCCGATCGCAACCGAAAAACCTACATGCCCGTGGGTCAATGGTAGAGTGTTCGACTCAATTTACAAAGTTCGTGGGTTAGAAAACCCAGGTGTGCCACACTTGAGATTAGGTATGGCGGGCTGATGACGGTTTATAAACCATAAATGGTCATTTTGGTTTCCCTTGTCTTTTTCGGTTGCACTTTATTAACATATGATAAACGTTGCTATGCGACTGACTGCGAGGGCTCTAGGTGAGCTCCAGGGCACAGCGGAACATATATATTCCTTAAGCAGATCGTTACGCCATACACTTTCATCATATTCCCGATAGCAACCGACAAAACAACGAGATTGTGGCTCAAATGGTAGAACGTTCAAATCAATAACCATAGGTCGCGGGTTTGAATCCCAGGTGTGCCACACTTGGGATTGGGTATGACTGACTGATGATGGCTAATATGCCAAAAATGGCCATTCCGGTCTCCTTTGTTTTTGTCGGTTCCTCCTTATTAACATATGCTACATTTCGCTATGTGACAACTTGAGAGGGCTCTTGTCTGAGCTCCAGGGAACAACGGAACATACATGTTCCTTAAGCAGATCGGTAATCCGAACACTATCATCATTTTCCCGATCGCAACCGACAAAACTACGAGCCCGTGTGTCAATGGTAGAGTGTTTGACTCAATTTGCAAAGTTTGTGGGTTGGTAACCCAGGTGTGCCACACTTGGGATTGGCTATGGCGGGCTGATGACGGTTTATAAACCATAAATGGTCATTTTGGTTTCCCTTGTCTTTTTCGGTTGCACCTTATTAACATATGATAAACGTCGCTATGCGACTGACTGCGAGGGCTCTAGGTGAGCTCCAGGGAACAGCGGAACATATAGCTGTTCCCTAAGCAGATCGTTAAGCCATACCCTTTCATCATATTCCCGATCGCAACCGACAAAACAACGAGACCGTGGCTCAATGGTAGAACGTTCAAATGAATAACCATAGGTCGCGGGTTCGAATCCCAGGTGTGCCACACTTGGGATTGGGTATGACTAATTGATGATGGCTAATATGCCAAAAATGGCAATTCCGGTCTCCTTTGTCCTTGTCTGTTCCTCCTTATTAACATATGCTACACGTCGCTATGCGACCGACTGTGAGTGCTCTAGGTGAACTCCAGGGCACAGCGGAACATATATGTTCCTTAAGCAGATCGGTAACCCATACACTATCATCATTTTCCCGATCGCAACCGAGAAAACAACGCGCCCGTGGCTCAATGGTAGATTGTTCGACTCAATAACCAAAGGTCGCGGTTTCGAATCCCCTGTGGGCCACACTTGGGATTGAGTAAGGCTGGCTGATGGCGGTTTAAAAACCAGAAATAGTCATTTTTGTTTCCCTTGTCGTTTTCGGTTACAACTTATTAACATATGCTACACGTCGCTATGCGAATGACTGCGAGGGCTTTAGGTGAGCTCCAGGGTACAGTGGAACATATATGTTCCTTAAGCAGATCGGTAAGCCATACATTATCATCATATTCCCGATCGCAACCGACAAAACAACGAGCCCATGGCTCAATGGTAGAATTTTCGACTCAATTACTAAAGGTAGCAGGTTCGAATCGCAGCTGTGCAGTACTTGGTATTGGGAATGACTGGCTGATGACTGCAAATAAGCCAGAAATGGCCATTGCGGTCTCCCTTGTCGTCGTCACTTCCACCTTTTTAACAAATGTAATACCTCCTTATGCGACCGCTTCCGAGGGCTCTTATCTGAGCTCCAGGCCACAGGTCAACATAAATGTTCCTTAAGCAGATCGGCTAGCCACACCCTATCATCATATTCCTTATCGCAACCGACAAAACAACGCGCCCGTGGCTCAATGGTAGAGTGTTCGGCTCAACAACCAAAGGTCGCGGTTTCGAATCCCATGTGTGCCACACTTGGAATTGGGTAAGGCTGGCTGATGACGGTTTATAAACCAGAAATAGTCATTTTTGTTTCCCTTGTCCTTTTCGGTTACAACTTATTAACATATGCTACACGTCGCTATGCGACTGACTGTGAGGGCTCTAGGTGAGCTCCAGTGCACAGCGGAACATATATGTTCCTTAAGCAGATCGGTAAGCCATACACTATCATCATTTTCTTGATCGCAACCGAAAAATCTACGAGCCCTTGGGTCAATGGTAGAGTGTTCGACTCTATTTGCAAAGTTCGTGGGTTGGAAAATCAGGTGTGCCACACTTGGGATTGGGTATGGCGGGCTGATGAAGGCTTATAAATCAGAAATGGTCATTTTGGTTTCCCTTGTATTTTTCGCTTACAACTTATTAACATATGCTACACGTCGCTATCCGACCGACTGCGAGGGCTCTTGTCTGAGCATCAGGGCACAGCGGAACATATATTTTACCTTTAGCAGATCGGTAAGCCACACACTACCATCATATTCCCGATCGCAACCGACAAAACAACGAGCCCGTTACTCAATATTAGAGCATTCAAATAAATTACCAAAAGTCTTGGGTTCAAATCCCAGGTGGGCCACACTTGGGTTTGGGTTGGACTGGCTGATGACAGCTAATAAGATTGAAATGCAATTCCGGTCTCCTTTGTCTTTGTCGGTTCCACCTTATCAACATTTACATCACGTCGCTATGCGACCGCCTGAGAGGGCTCAAGTCTGATCCAGGGCACAACGGAACATACATGTTCCTTAAGCAGATCGGTGAGCCACTCACTATCATCATATTCCCGAATGCAACCGAAAAAACAACGAGCCCGTGGCTCAATGAAGGAGGCCTTCTACTTAATGACAAAGGTCGCGGATTCGAATACCAGGTGTGCAAAACTAGGGATTTGGTATGACTGGCTTATGACGGCTTATAAGCTTGAAATGGCAATTCCCGTCTCCCCAGTCTTTGACGATTCCACCTTATTAACAATTGCTTCATGCCGCTAGGCTATTGCCAGAGATGTCTCTAGTCTGAGCTCAAGGGCAAAACGGAACATACATGTTCCTTAAGCAGATCAGTGAGCCACACACTATCATCATTTTGCCGAAAGCAACCGAAAAAACAACGAGCCTTTGGCTCAATGGTAGAGCGTTCGATTCATTTACCAAAAGTAACGGGTTCGAATCCCAGGTGTGCCACACTTGGGATTTGGTATGACTGGCTGATGACGGCTTATAAGCCAGTAATGGCCATTCCCGTCTCCTTTGTCTTTGTCGGTCCCACCTTATCAACATATATATCACGTCGCTATGCGACTGCCTGAGACGGCTCTAGTCTGAGCTCCTGGGCACAACGGAACATACATGTTACTTAAGCAGATCGGTCAGCAAAACAACATCATAATATCTCCGATCGCAACCGACAAAAGCACGAGCCCTTGGCTCAAAGTTAGAGCGTTTAAATCAACTATTATACGTCATCGGTTCGAATCTCAGATGTTTTATACTTGAGATTGGGTAAGACTGGCTGATGACGGCTTATAAGTATCAAAAATGGCTATTCCGGTCTCCCTTTTTTTAACGTTTCCACCTTATTAACAATTGCTACATGTCGCTAGGCTATTGCCAGCGAGGGCTCTAGTCTAATCTTCAGGGCACAACGGAACCTACATGTTCCTTAAGCAGATCAATGAACCACAAACTATGATCATATTCCCGATCGCAAGCGACAAAAAAACGAGCCTTTGTCTCAATGGTAGAGCGTTCAAATCAATTACCAAATGTTACGGGTTCGAATCCCAGGTGTTAAAATCTTGGGATTGGGTTTGACTGGCTGACGACGTCTTATAAACTTGAAATGGCAATTCCGGTCTGCTTTGTCTTTGACTGTTCAAACTTATTAACATATGCTACACGTCGCTATGAGACCGCTTGCAAGGGCTCAAGTCTTAGCTTCAGCGTACAAAGGAACATATATGTTTCTTAAGCAGATCGGTGAGTAACACACTATCATCATATTTCCGATCTCAACCGACAAAACAACGAGCCAGTGGCTCAATGGTTGAGTGTTCAACTCCATTAAAAAAAATCGCTGGTTTGAGTCCCAGGTGTGCCAAACTTGAGATTGGGTAAAGCTGACTGATGCTGATTTATATACCAGAAATGGCCATTTCGGTCACCCTTGTCTTTAAAGTTTCCACCTTATTAACATACGCTACACGTCGCTAGGCTATTGCCGGCAAAGGGCTCTAGTCTAAGCTTCAGAACACAGCGAAACATGCATGTTCCTTAAGCAGATCGATGAACCACACACTATGATCATATTCCCGATCGCAACCGACAAAACAACGAGCCTGTGGCTGAATGAAAGAGCGTTGAATTCAATTACCAAAGGTCACGGGTTCAAAACCCAGGTGTGCAACACTTGGGATTGGGTTTGACTGGCTGATGACGTCTAATAAGCTTGAAATGGCAATTCCGGTCTGCTTTGTCTTTGATGGTTCACACTTATTAACATATGCTACACGTCGCTCTGTGACCGCTTGAGAGGGCTCAAGACTTAGCTTCAGCGTACAAAGGAACATGCATGTTCCTTAAGCGGATCGGTGAGCCACACACAATTATAATATTTCCGATCGCAACCGACAAAAAACGAGCCCGTGGCTCAATGTTAGAGTGCTCGATTCAATTACCAAAGGTCTCGGTTTCGAATACCAGGTGTGCCACACTAGGCATTTGGTATGACTGGCTGATGACGAATAATAGTCCAGAAATGGCCATTCAGGTCTCCCTTGTCTTTGTCGGTTCCACCTTATCAACATATGCTACACGTCGCTAAGCGACCGGTTGCGAGGGCTCTATTTTGAGCTCCAGGGCGCAACGTAACGTACATGTTCCTTAAGAAGAACGGTAAGTCACACGCTATCATTATATTCCCGATCTCAACCGACAAAACAACGAGCCCTTGGCTCAGTGGTAGAGCGTTCGACTCAATTACCAAAGGTCTCGAATTCGAATACCAGGTGTGCCACACTTGGGATTTGTTATGACGGGCTGATGACGAATAATAAGCCGGAAATATCCATTCCGGTCTCCCTTGTCTTTGTCGGTTCCACCTTATCAACATATACATCACGTCGCTATGCGACCGCCTAGAAGGCTCAAGTCTGAGCTCCAGCGAACAATGGAGCGTACATGTTTCTTAAGCAGATCGGTGAGCAACACACTATCATCATATTTCCGATTGCAACCGACGAAACCACGAGCCATTGGCTCATTGGTAGAGCGTTTGATTCAATTACCAAAGGTCACGGGTTTGAATTCCAGGTGTGTTACACTTGAGATTTGTTATGACTGGCTGATGACGGCTTAAATGCTTGAAATGGCCATTCCGGTCTCCCTTGTCTTTAACGTTTTTACCTTATTAACAATTGCTACTCGTCGCTAGGCTATTGCCGCCGGGGGCTCTAGTCTGAGCTCCAGGGCACAACGGAACATACATGTTCCTTAAGCAGATCGTAGATTCACACATTATCATCATATTCCCGATCGCATCCGACAAAAACACGAGCCCTTGGCTCAATGGTAGTGCTTTCGACTCAATTACCAAAGGTCACTGGTTCTAATCCCAGGTGCGCCACATTTGGGATTGGGTATGGCTGGCTTTTGACAATTTATAATCCAGAAATGGTCATTTCGGTCTCCCTTGTCTTTGTCGGTTCCACCTTATCAATCATTGCTACACGTCGCAATGCGACCGCTTGCGAGAACTCTAGTCTGATCTCCAGGGCACAACAGAACATACATGTTCCTTAAGCAGATCGGTGAGCCACACACTATCACCATATTCCTGATCGCAACCGACAAAACAACGAGCCCGTTGCTCAATGAGAGTGTGCTCGACTCAACTACCAAAGGTCGCGAATACGAATACCAGGTGTGAAACACATGGGATTGGGTATGTCTGGCAGATGACGGCTAATAAGCCAAAAATGGCCATTCCATTCTTCCTTGTCTTTTTTTTGGTTTCACCTTATCAACAAATACATCATGTCGCTATGCGACCGCCTTACAGGTCTCTAGTCTGAGCTCCAGTGCACAACGGAACATACATGTTACTTAGGCAGATCGGTGAGCACACACTATTATCATATTTCCGATCACAACCGACAAAACAATGAGCCCGTGGATCAATGGTAGAGGGTTCGACTCAATTACCAAAAATCGCGGGTTTGAATCACAGGTGTGCCACGCTTGGGATTGGATATGGCTGGCTTTTGACGGTTTATAATCCAGAAATCGTCATTTCGGTCTCCCTTGTCTTTGTCGGTTCCACCCCACAACAATTACTACACGTCGCAATGTGACCACTTGCGAGGGCTCTAGTCTGATCTCCAGGACACAACGGAACATACATGTTCCTTAAGCAGATCGGTGAGCCACAAACAATCATCATATTTCCGATCGCAACCGACAAAAACACGAGCCCTTGGCTCAATGGTAGTGCTTTCGACTCAATTACCAAAGGTCACTGGTTCTTATCCCAGGAGTGCCACATTTGTGATTGGGTATGGCTGGCTTTTGACGGTTTATAATCCAGAAATGGTCATTTCGGTCTCCCTTGTATTTGTCGGTTCCACCTTATCAATCATTGCTACACGTCGCAATGCGACCGCTTGCGAGAACTCTAGTCTGATCTCCAGGGCACAACAGAACATACATGTTCCTTAAGCAGATCGGTGAGCCACACACTATCACCATATTCCCGATCGCAACCGAAAAAACAACGAGCCCGTGGCTAAATGATAGTGTGCTCGACTCAATTACCAAAGGTCGCGAATACGAATACCAGGTGTGGATTACTTGGGATTGGGTTTGACTGGCTGATGACGGCTTACAAGCTTGAAATGGCCATTCCGGTCTCCCTTGTCTTTGACGTTTCCACCTTATTCACAATTGCTACACGTCGCTAGGCTATTGCCGGCGAGGTCTCTAGTCTAAGCTTCAGGGCACAACGAAACATACATGTTCCTTAAGCAGATCAGTGAGCCACACACAATCATCATATTCCCGATCAAAACCGAATAAAACATCGAGCCCGTGGCTCAATGTTAGAGCGTTCAAATCAATTACCAAAGGTCGCTGGTTCGAATCACATGCGTGCCAAAGTTGGGATCGGGTATGGCTGGCTTTTGACGGTTTATAATCCAGAATTGGTCATTTCGGTCTCCTTTGTCTTTTTCGGTTCCACCCCATATCAATTCCTACATGTCGCAATGTGACCACTTGCGAGGGCTCTAGTCTGATCTCCAGGGCACAAGGGAACATACATGTCCTTAAGCAGATCGGTTAGCCACATACTATCACCATATTCCCAAACGCAACCGACAAAACAACGGGCCCGTGGCTCAATGATAGAGTGCTCGACTCAATTACCAAACGTCGCGGATACGAATACCAGGTATGCCACACGTGGGATTGGGTATGACTGGTTGATGACGACTAATAAGCCAGAAATGGTAATTTCGGTCTCCCTTGTCTTTGTCGGTTCCAACTTATTTACAATTTCTACACGTTGCAATGTGATCCGTTGCAAGGGCTCTTGTAGGATCTGAAGGGTACAACGGAACATACATGTTCCTTAAGCAGATCGGTGAGCCACACACTTACATCATATTCCCGATCGAAACCGACAAAACAACGAGCCCGTTCCCCAATGATAGTGTGCTCGACTCAATAACAAAAGGTCGCGAATACGAATAACAGGAGTGCAACACTTGGGATTGGGTTTGACTGGCTGATGACGGCTTTCAAGCTTGAAATGGCCCTTCCGGTCTCCCTTTTCTTTGACGTTTCCACCTTATTTACAATTGCTACACGTCGCTAGGCTATTGCCGGCGAGGTCTCTAGTCTAAGCTTCAGGGCACAACGAAACATACATGTTCCTTAAGCAGATCAGTGAGCCACACACAATCATCATATTCCCGATCAAAACCGAATAAAACAACGAGCCCGTGGCTCAATGTTAGAGCTTTCGACTAAATTACCAAAGGTCAGAGGCTCGAATCCCAGGTGTGCCACACTTGGGATTGGGTATGACTGGCTGATGCCTGCTAATATGCGAAAAAATTGCCATTCCGGTCTATTTGGTCTTTATCAGTTCCATCTTATCGACATATCCTACACGTCGCTGTGCGACCACCTGAGAGGGCTCTAGTCTGAGCTCCAGGGCACAACGGAACATACATGTTACTGAAGCAGATCGGTGAGCTACTTACTATCATCATATTCCCGATCGCAACCAAAAAAACAACGAGCCCGTGGCTCAATGGTAGTGTGTTCGATTCAATTACAAAAGGTCGCGGGTTTGAATCCCAGGTGTGCCACATTTGGGATTGGGAATGGCTGGCTGATGACTGTTTATAAACCAGAAATGGTCATTTCGGTCTCCTTTGTCTTTGTCTGATCCACCTTTTCAACAATTGCTACACTTCGCAATGCGACTGCCCTCGAGGGATCTAGTCTTAGCTCCAGGGCACAACCGAACATATATGTTACTTAAGCAGATCAGTGAGCCACACACTATCATCATATTCCAGATCGCAACCGAAAAATCAACGAGCCCTTTTTCTCAATGGTAGAGTGTTCGGCTATATTTTCAAAATTCGCGGGTTTGAATCTTACGTGTGCCACACTTGGGATTGGGTATGGCTGGCTGATGACTGTTTATAAACCAGAAATGGTCATTTCGGTCTCCTTTGTCTTTGTCTGATCCACCTTATCAACAATTGCTACACTTCGCAATGCGACTGCCTTCGAGGGCTCTAGCCTGCGCTCCACGGCACAACCGTACATACATGTTCCTTAAACAGATCGGTTAGCCACACAATATCATCATATTCCCGATTGCAACTGACAAAACACCGAGCCCGTAGCTCAATGGTAGTGTGTTCGACTTAATTACCAAATGCCGCGGTTTTGAATCCTAGGTGTGCCTCACTCGGGATTGGGTGAAACTGGCTGATGACGGCTAATAAGCTTGAAATTGTCATACCGGTCTCCTTTGTTTTTGCCCGTGGCTCAATGGTAGAGTGTTCGACTCAATAACCAAAGGTCGCGGGTTTGAATTTCAGGGTGTGCCAAACTTTGGGATTGGGTATGGCTGACTGATGATGGTTTATTAACCAGAAATGGTCATTTCGGTCTCCCTTGTCTTTGTCGGTTCCACCTTATCAACAATTGGTACACGTCGCAATGCGACTGCCTGCGAGGGCTCTAGTCTTACCTCTAGGGCACAACCGTACATTCATGTTCCTTAAGCAGATCGGTGAGCCACACAATATCATCATATTCCTGATCGCAACCGACTAAACAACGAGCCCGTGGCTCAATGGAAATGTTTGACTCAATTACCAAAGGTCGCGTGTTTAAATACCAGGTATGCCACAATTGGTATTGGTTATGGCTGGCCGATGACGGTTTATAAACCAGAAATTGTCATTTCGTTCTCCCTTGTTTTTTTCGGTTACACCATTTCAACATTTGCTGCACGTCGCAATGCGACTGCATTCGACGGCTCTAGTCTGAGTTTCAGGGCACAACCGTACAAACATGTTCCTTAAGCAGATCGGTGAGCCAGACACTATCATCATATTCCCGATCGCAACCGATAAAACAACGAGTCCGTGGCTCAATGGTAATGATCGACTCAATAACCAATAGTCGCTGGTTCAAATCCCAGGTGTGCCAAACTTGGGATTGGGCATGACAGGCTGATGACGCCTAATAAGCCAGAAATGGTCATTTCGGTCTCCCTTGTCTTTGTCGGTTCCACCTTATCAACAATTGGTACACGTCGCAATGCGACTGCCCGCGAGGGCTCTAGTCTTACCTCTAGGGCACAACCGTACATTCATGTTCCTTAAGCAGATCGGTGAGCCACACAATATCATCATATTCCTGATCGCAACCGATAAAACAACGAGCCCGTGGCTCAATGGTAATGTTCGACTCAATTACCAAAGGTTGCGGGTTTAAATACCAGGTATGCCACAATTGGGATGGGTTATGGCTGGCCGATGACGGTTTATAAACCAGAAATTGTCATTTCGTTCTCCCTTGTTTTTTTCGGTTACACCATTTCAACATTTGCTGCACGTCGCAATGCGACTGCATTCGACGGGCTCTAGTCTGAGTTTCAGGGCACAACCGTACAAACATGTTCCTTAAGCAGATCGGTGAGCCAGACACTATCATCATATTCCCGATCGCAACCGATAAAACAACGAGTCCGTGGCTCAATGGTAATGATCGACTCAATAACCAATAGTCGCTGGTTCAAATCCCAGGTGTGCCACACTTGGGATTGGGCATGACAGGCTGATGACGCCTAATAAGCCAGAAATTGTCATTTCGGTCTCCCTTGTCTTTGTCGGTTCCACCTTATCAACAATTGGTACACGTCGCAATGCGACTGCCTGCGAGGGCTCTAGTCTTACCTCTAGGGCACAACCGTACATTCATGTTCCTTAAGCAGATCGGTGAGCCACACAATATCATCATATTCCTGATCGCAACCGATAAAATAACGAGCCCGTGGCTCAATGGTAATGTTCGACTCAATTACCAAAAGTCGCGGGTTTAAATACCAGGTATGCCACAATTTGGATTGGTTATGGCTGGCCGATGACGGTTTATAAACCAGAAATTGTAATTTCATTCTCCCTTGTCTTTGTCGGTTACACCATTTCAAAATTTGCTGCACGTCGCAATGCGACTGCCTTCGAGGGCTCTAGTCTGAGTTTCAGGGCACAACCGTACAAACATGTTCCTTAAGCAGATCGGTGAGCCAGACACTATCATCATATTCCCGATCGCAACCGATAAAACAACGAGTCCGTGGCTCAATGGTAATGATCGACTCAATAACCAATAGTCGCTGGTTCAAATCCCAGGTGTGCCACACTTGGGATTGGGCATGACAGGCTGATGACGCCTAATAAGCCAGAAATGGTCATTTCGGTCTCCCTTGTCTTTGTCGGTTCCACCTTATCAACAATTGGTACACGTCGCAATGCGACTGCCCGCGAGGGCTCTAGTCTTACCTCTAGGGCACAACCGTACATTCATGTTCCTTAAGCAGATCGGTGAGCCACACAATATCATCATATTCCTGATCGCAACCGATAAAACAACGAGCCCGTGGCTCAATGGTAATGTTCGACTCAATTACCAAAGGTTGCGGGTTTAAATACCAGGTATGCCACAATTGGGATGGGTTATGGCTGGCCGATGACGGTTTATAAACCAGAAATTGTCATTTCGTTCTCCCTTGTTTTTTTCGGTTACACCATTTCAACATTTGCTGCACGTCGCAATGCGACTGCATTCGACGGGCTCTAGTCTGAGTTTCAGGGCACAACCGTACAAACATGTTCCTTAAGCAGATCGGTGAGCCAGACACTATCATCATATTCCCGATCGCAACCGATAAAACAACGAGTCCGTGGCTCAATGGTAATGATCGACTCAATAACCAATTGTCGCTGGTTCAAATCCCAGGTGTGCAAAACTTGGGATTGGGCATGACAGGCTGATGACGCCTTATAAGCCAGAAATGGCCATTCCGGTCTCCTTTGTCTTTGTCGGTTCCACCTTTTACACAAATGTTACACTTCGCTATGCGTCCGCCTGCAAGGGCTCTAGTCTAAGTTTCAGGGCACAACCGAACTTACATGATCCTTAAGCAGAGCGGTGAGCCACACACTATCATCATATTCCCGATCGCATCCCATAAATCAACGAGCCCGTGGCTCAATGGTAGAGCGTTTGAATCAATTACCAAATGTCGCGGGTTCAAATTACAGGTATGCCACACTAGGGCTTGGGTTTGACTGGTTGGTGATGGCTGATAAGCTTGAAATTGCCATTCCGGTATCCTTTGTCTTTGTCAGTTCGAACCTTATTAACATATGCTACACATCGCTATGCAACCGGTAGCGAGGGCGCTAGTCTGAGCTTCAGGGCACAACGCAACATACATGTTCCTTAAAAAGATCAGTAAGGCACACACTATCATCATATTCCCAAAAGCAACCGACAAAACAACTAGCCCGTGGCTCAATGGTAGATTGTTCAACTCAATTGCCAAAGGTCGCGGGTTTAAAACCTGGCTGGGCCAAACTTGGGTTTTGGTATGGCTGGCTGATGATGGTTTATAAACCAGAAATGGTCATTTCGGTCTCCCTTTTCTTTGTCGGTTTCTTCTTATCAAAAATTTCTGCACTTTGCAATGCGACCCATTGCAAGGGCTCTTGTATGATCTGAAGGGTACAACGGAACATACATGTTCCTTAAGCAGATCGGTGAGCCACACACTATCATCATATTCCCGATCGCAAAGGACACATCAACGAGCCCGTGGCTCAATTGTAGAGCGTTCGGCTCAATTACCAAAGGTCACGGGTTCGAATCCCAGGTGTGCCAAACTTGGCATTGGTTTTGAACTGATGATGACGGCTAATAAGCTTTAAATGACAATTCCAGTCTCCTTTGTCTTTGACGTTTCACCTTATTAACAATTGCTACACGTCGCTAGGCTATTGCCGGAGATGTCTCTAGTCTAAGCTTCAGGGCACAACGAAACATAAATGTTCCTTAAACAGATCGGTGAGCCACACACTATCATCATATTTCGATCGAGACTGACAAAACAACGAGCCCGTGTCTTTAAGGTAGAGCGTTTAAATAAATAACCTAAGGTCGCGGGTTCAAATCCCAGGTGTGCCAAACTTGGGATTGGGTTTGACTGACTGATGACGGCTAATAATCTTTAAATGGCAAATCCGGTCTCCTTTGTCTTTATCGGTTCTAACTTTTAAACATATGCTACACGTCGCTATCGTCCGCTTGCTAGGGCTCATGTCTCAGCTCCAGGGCACAACGGAACATACTCGTTCCTTACACAGATCGGTGAGCCACACACTTTCATCATATTCCCGATCGCAACCGAAAAAACAACGAGCCCGTGGCTCAATCGTAGAGTGTCTGACTCAATTACCAAAGGTCGCTGGTGTGAATCCCAGGTGTGTCACATTTGGGATTGGGTATAGCTGGCTGTTGACGCCTTATAAGCTTGAAATGGCCATTCCGGTCTCCCTTGACTTTGACGTATCTACCTTATTAACGATTGCTTAACATCGCTAGGCTATTGTCGGCGATGGCTCTAGTGTCATCTTCAGGGCACAACGAAACATACATGTTCCTTAAGCAGATCGGTGAGCCACACACTACCATAATAACCCTGATCACAACCTATAAATCAATGAGCCCGTGGCTCAATGGTAGAGCTTTCGACTCAATTACCAAAGGTCAGAGGTTCGAATCTCAGGTTTGTCACACTCGGTATTGGGTATGACTGGCTGATGCCTGCTAATATGCCAGAAATTGACATTCCGGTCTATTTGGTCTTTATCAGTTCCACCTTATCGACATATCCTACACGTCGCTATGCGACCACCTGCGAGGGCTCTAGTCTGAGCTCCAGGGCACAACGGAACATACATGTTACTGAAGCAGATCGGTGAGCCACTTACTATCATCATATTCCCGATCGCAACCAAAAAAACAACGAGCCCGTGGCTTAATTGTAGTGTGTTGGACTCAATTACAAAAGGTCGCAGGTTTGAATCCCAGGTATGCCACACTTGATAATGGGTATGGCTGGCTGATGACGGTTTATAAACCAGAAATGGTCATTTCAGTCTCACTTGTCTTTGTCGGTTCCACCTTAGCAACAATTGCTACACGTCGCAATGTTCTGCCGCAGAGAGCTCTAGTCTTTGCTCCAGGGCACAACGGAACATACATGTTACTTAAGCAGATCGGTGAGCCACACACTATCATCATATTCCCGATCGCAACCGAAAAAACACCGAGCCCCTTTTTCTCAATGGTAGAGTGTTTCGGCTATATTTTTCAAAATTCGCGGGTTTGAATCTTACGTGTGCCACACTTGGGATTGGGTATGGCTGGCTGATGACTGTTTATAAACCAGAAATGGTCATGTCGGTCTCCTTTGTCTTTGTCGGTTCCACCTTATCAACAATTGGTACACGTCGCAATGCGACTGCCTGCGAGGGCTCTAGTCTTAGCTCTAGGGCACAACCGTACATTCATGTTCCTTAACCAGATCGGTGAGCCACACAATATCATCATATTCCTGATCGCAACCGATAAATCAACGAGCCCGTGGCTCAATGGTAATGTTCGACTCAATTACCAAAGGTTGCGGGTTTTAAATACCAGGTATGCCACAATTTGGGATTGGGTTATGGCTGGCCGATGACGGTTTATAAACCAGAAATTGTCATTTCGTTCTCCCTTGTCTTTTTCGGTTACACCATTTCAACATTTGCTGCACGTCGCAATGCGACTGCCTTCGAGGGCTCTAGTCTGAGTTTCAGGGAACAACCGTACAAACATGTTCCTTAAGTAGATCGGTGAGCCAGACACTATCATCATATTCCCGATCGCAACCGATAAAACAACGAGTCCGTGGCTCAATGGTAAAGACCGACTCAATGACCAATTGTCGCTGGTTCAAATCCCAGGTGTGCCACACTTGGGATTGGGCATGACAGGCTGATGACGCCTTATAAGCCAGAAATGGCCATTCCAGTCTCCTTTGTCTTTGTCGGTTCCACCTTTTACACAAATGTTACACTTCGCTATGCGTCCGCCTGCAAGGGCTCTAGTCTGAGTTTCAGGGCACAACCGAACTTACATGTTCCTTAAGCAGAGCGGTGAGCTAGACACTATCATCAATTCCCGATCGCATCCGATAAATCAACGAGCCCGTGGCTCAATGGTAGAGCGTTCGAATCAATTACCAAATGTCGCGGGTTCAAATCACAGGTATGCCACACTAGGGTTTGGGTTTGACTGGTTGGTGATGGCTAATAAGCTTGAAATTGCCATTCCGGTATCCTTTGCCTTTGTCAGTTCGAACCTTATTAACATATGCTACACATCGCTATGCAACCGGTTGCGAGGGCTCAAGTCTGAGCTTCAGGGCACAACGGAACATACATGTTCCTTAAGCAGATCGGTATGGCACACTTTATCATCATATTCCCGATCGCAACCGACAAAACAACTAGCCCGTGGCTCAATGGTAGATTGTTCAACTCAATTACCAAAGGTCGCGGGTTTAAAACCTGGCTGGGCCAAACTTGGGTTTTGGTATGGCTGGCTGATGATGGTTTATAAACCAGAAATGGTCATTTCGGTCTCCCTTGTCTTTGTTGGTTCCACCTCATCAACAATTGGTACACGTCGCAATGCGACTGCCTGCGAGGGCTCTAGTCTTAGCTCTAGGGCGAAACCGTTCATACATGTTCCTTAAGCAGATCGGTGAGCCACACAATATCATCATATTCCCGATCGCAACCGATAAAAAAATGAGCCCTTGGCTCAATGGTAATGTTCGACTCAATAACCAATAGTCGCTGGTTCAAATCCCAGGTGTGCCACAACTGGGATTGGGCATGACTGGCTGATGATGGCTTATAAGCCAGAAATGGCTATTCCAGTCTCCCTTGTCGTTGTCGGTTCCACCTTATTAACAAATGTAACACTTCGCTATGCGACCGCTTGCAAGGGCTCTAGTCTGAGCCCCACGGCACAACCGAACGTACATGTTTCTTAAGCAGAGCGGTGAGCCACACACTATCATTATATTCCCGATCACAACCGACAAAACAACGAGCCCGTTGCTCAATGGTAGACCGTTTGACTCAATAACCAAAAAATATAGGTTCGAATACCAGGTGTGCCATTCTTCAGATTGGGTAGTAATGGCTGTTGATTGCAAAATAACTTCGAAATGGCTATTCCAGTCTCCTTTTTATTTGTCAGTTCCACCTTATCAACAGAAGCTTCAAGTCGCTATGCAACCCCTTGCGAGGGCTCTAGTCTGAGCTCCATGGCACAAACATACTTACATGTTCCTTAAGCAGATCAGTGAGCCACAAACTACCATCATATTCCGATCAAGACTGACAAAACAACGAGCCCGTGTCTCAATGGTAGAGTGTTCGACTCAATTACCAAAGGTCGCGGGTTCAAATCCCAGGTGTGCCTCACTGGGGATTGGGAATGTCTGGCTGATGACGGCAAATAAGCCAGAAATGGCCATTCTGGTCTCCCTTGTCGTTTACGGTTTTACCCTATTAACAAATGTTACAATTCGCTATGCGACCGCCTGCAAAAGCTCTAGACTGAGATTCAAGGAAAAACGGAGCAAACATATTCCTTAAGCAGCTCGCTGAGCCACGCACTATCATCATATTCCCGATCGCAACCGACAAAACAACGAGCCCGTTGCTCAATGATAGAGCATTCGAACTAATTACCAAAGGTCGCGGGTTTGAATTCCAGGTGTGCCACAGTTGGGATTGGGTATGGCTGGCTGATGATGGTTTATAAACCAGAAATGGTCATTTCGGTCTCCCTTGTCTTTGTCGCTTCCATCTTATCACCAATTGCTACACGTCGCTTAGCGACCGCCTTCGAGGGCTCTAGTCTGAGCTCCAGGGCACAACGGAACATACATGTTCCTTAAGCAGATCCGTGAGCCACACACTATCATCATATTCCCGATCGCAAATGACAAAACAACGAGCCCGTGGCTTAATGGTAGAGCGTTCGACTCAATTTTCAAAGGTCGCTGGTTTGAATCCCAGGTGTGCCGCAATTGGGATTGGATATGGCTGGCTGATGACGGTTTATTAACCTGAAATGGTCATTTCGGTCTCCCTTGTCGTTTACGGTTTTACCCTATTAACAAATGTTACAATTCGCTATGCGACCGCCTGCAAAATCTCTAGTCTGAGCTCCAGGACACAACGGAACATACATGTTTCTTAAGCAGATCCGTGAGCCACACACTATCATCATATTCCCGATCGTAAATGACAAAAACAACGAGCCCGTGGCTTAATGGTAGAGCGTTCGACTCAATTTTCAAAAGGTCGCTGGTTTGAATCCCAGGTGTGCCGCGATTGGGATTGGATATGGCTGGCTGATGACGGTTTATTAACCTGAAATGGCCATTCCGGTCTCCCTTGACTTTAACGTATCCACCTTATTAACAATTGCTTAACATCGCTACGCTATTGTAGGCGATGGCTCTAGTGTCATCTTCAGGGCCCAACGAATCATACATGTTCCTTAAGCAGATCGGTGAGCCACACACTACCATAATAACCCTGATCACAACCTATAAATCAATGAGCCTGTGGCTCAATGGTAGAGCTTTCGACTCAATAACCAAAGGTCAGAGGTTCGAATCTCAGGTTTGCCACCCTCGGTATTGGGTATGACTGGCTGATGCCTGCTAATATGCCAGAAATTGCCATTCCGGTCTCTTTGGTCTTTATCAGTTCCACCTTATCGACATATCCTACACGTCGCTATGCGACCACCTGCGAGGGCTCTAGTCTGAGCTCCAGGGCACAACGGAACATACATGTTACTGAAGCAGATCGGTGAGCCACTTACTATCATCATATTCCCGATCGCAACCAAAAAAACAACGAGCCCGTGGCTTAATTGTAGTGTGTTGGACTCAATTACAAAAAGTCGCGGGTTTGAATCCCAGGTATGCCACACTTGATATTGGGTATGGCTGGCTGATGACGGTTTATAAACGAGAAATGGTCATTTCAGTCTCACTTGTCTTTGTCGGTTCCACCTTAGCAACAATTGCTACACGTCGCAATGTTCTGCCGTCGAGGGCTCTAGTCTTTGCTCCAGGGCACAACGGAACATACATGTTACTTACGCAGATCGGTGAGCCACACACTATCATCATATTCCCGATCGCAACCGAAAAAACAACGAGCCCTTTTTCTCAATGGTAGAGTGTTCGGCTATATTTTCAAAATTCGCGGGTTTGAATCTTACGTGTGCCACACTTGGGATTGGGTATGGCTGGCTGATGACTGTTTATAAACCAGAAATGGTCATGTCGGTCTCCTTTGTCTTTGTCGGTTCCACCTTATCAACAATTGCTACACTTCGCAATGCGATTGCCTTCGAGGGCTCTAGTCTGCCCTCCACGGCACAACCGTACATACATGTTCCTTAAACAGATCGGTTAGCCACACACTATCATCATATTCCCGATCGCAACTGACAAAACCACGAGCCCGTGGCTCAATGGTAGAGTGTTCGACTTAATTACCAAATGCCGCGGTTTTGAATCCCAGGTGTGCCTCACGCGGGATTGGGTGAGACTGGCTGATGACGGCTAATAAGCTTGAAATTGCCATACCGGTCTCCTTTGTTTTTGGCCGTGGCTCAATGGTAGAGTGTTCGACTCAATAACCAAAGGTCGCGGGTTTGAATTCCAGGGTGTGCCAAATTTGGGATTTGGGTATGGCTGACTGATGATGGTTTATTAACCAGAAATGGTCATTTCGGTCTCCCTTGTCTTTGTCGGTTCCACCTTATCAACAATTGGTACACGTCGCAATGCGACTGCCTGCGAGGGCTCTAGTCTTAGCTCTAGGGCACAACCGTACATTCATGTTCCTTAAGCAGATCGGTGAGCCACACAATATCATCATATTCCTGATCGCAACCGATAAAACAACGAGCCCGTGGCTCAATGGTAATGTTCGACTCAATTACCAAAGGTTGCGGGTTTAAATACCAGGTATGCCACAATTGGGATGGGTTATGGCTGGCCGATGACGGTTTATAAACCAGAAATTGTCATTTCGTTCTCCCTTGTCTTTTTCGGTTACACCATTTCAACATTTGCTGCACGTCGCAATGCGACTGCCTTCGAGGGCTCTAGTTTGAGTTTCAGGGCACAACCGTACAAACATGTTCCTTAAGTAGATCGGTGAGCCAGACACTATCATCATATTCCCGATCGCAACCGATAAAACAACGAGTCCGTGGCTCAATGGTAAAGATCGACTCAATAACCAATTGTCGCTGGTTCAAATCCCAGGTGTGCCACACTTGGGATTGGGCATGACAGGCTGATGACGCCTTATAAGCCAGAAATGGCCATTCCGGTCTCCTTTGTCTTTGTCGGTTCCACCTTTTACACAAATGTTACACTTCGCTATGCGTCCGCCTGCAAGGGCTCTAGTCTGAGTTTCAGGGCACAACCGAACTTACATGTTCCTTAAGCAGAGCGGTGAGCCAGACACTATCATCATATTCCCGATCGCATCCGATAAATCAACGAGCCCGTGGCTCAATGGTAGAGCGTTCGAATCAATTACCAAATGTCGCGGGTTCAAATCACAGGTATGCCACACTAGGGTTTGGGTTTGACTGGTTGGTGATGGCTAATAAGCTTGAAATTGCCATTCCGGTATCCTTTGTCTTTGTCAGTTCGAACCTAATTAACATATGCTACACATCGCTATGCAACCGGTTGCGAGGGCTCAAGTCTGAGCTTCAGGGCACAACGGAACATACATGTTCCTTAAGCAGATCGGTATGGCACACTTTATCATCATATTCCCGATCGCAACCGACAAAACAACTAGCCCGTGGCTCAATGGTAGATTGTTCAACTCAATTACCAAAGGTCGCGGGTTTAAAACCTGGCTGGACCAAACTTGGGTTTTGGTATGGCTGGCTGATTATGGTTTATTAACCAGAAATGGTCATTTCGGTCTCCCTTGTCTTTGTTGGTTCCACCTCATCAACAATTGGTACACGTCGCAATGCGACTGCCTGCGAGGGCTCTAGTCTTAGCTCTAGGGCGAAACCGTTCATACATGTTCCTTAAGCAGATCGGTGAGCCACACAATATCATCATATTCCCGATCGCAACCGATAAAAAAATGAGCCCTTGGCTCAATGGTAGAGCGTTCGAATCAATAACCAAATGTCGCGGGTTCAAATCCCAGGTGTGCCACACTTAGGATTGGGTTTGACTGGCTGTTGACGGCTTATAAGCTTGAAATGGCAATTCCGGTCTCCTTTGTCTTTGTCGGTTCCAACTTATTAACAAACGTTACACTTCGCTATGCGACCGCTTGCAAGGGCTCTAGTCTGAGCCCTCACGGCACAACTGAACGTACATGTTTCTTAAGCAGAGCGGTGAGCCACACACTATCATCATATTCCCGATCGAAACCGATAAAACAACGAGCCCGTTGCTCAATGGTAGAGCGTTCGAATCAATAACCAAATGTCGCGGGTTCAAATCCCAGGTGTGCCACACTTAGGATTGGGTTTGACTGGCTGGTGACGGCTTATAAGCTTGAAATGGCAATTCCGGTCTCCTTTGTCTTTGTCGGTTCCAACTTATTAACAAACGTTACACTTTGCTATGCGACCGCTTGCAAGGGCTCTAGTCTGAGTCCCCACGGCACAACCGAACGTACATGTTTCTTAAGCAGAGTGGTGAGCCACACACTATCATTATATTCCCGATCACAACCGACAAAACAACGAGCCCGTTGCTCAATGGTAGACCGTTTGACTCAATAACCAAAAAATATAGGTTCGAATACCAGGTGTGCCATTCTTCAGATTGGGTAGTAATGGCTGTTGATTGCAAATAACTTCGAAATGGCCATTCCAGTCTCCTTTTTATTTGTCAGTTCCACCTTATCAACAGAAGCTTCAAGTCGCTATGCAACCCCTTGCGAGGGCTCTAGTCTGAGCTCCATGGCACAAACATACTTACATGTTCCTTAAGCAGATCAGTGAGCCACAAACTACCATCATATTCCGATCAAGACTGACAAAACAACGAGCCCGTGTCTCAATGGTAGAGTGTTCGACTCAATTACCAAAGGTCGCGGGTTCAAATCCCAGGTGTGCCTCACTGGGGATTGGGAATGTCGGGCTGATGACGGCAAATAAGCCAGAAATGGCCATTCTGGTCTCCCTTGTCGTTTACGGTTTTACCCTATTAACAAATGTTACAATTCGCTATGCGACCGCCTGCAAATCTCTAGTCTGAGCTCCAGGGCACAACGGAACATACATGTTACTGAAGCAGATCGGTGAGCCACTTACTATCATCATATTCC
Organism: Schistocephalus solidus; assembly: GCA_017591395.1. NCBI lineage: Eukaryota > Metazoa > Platyhelminthes > Cestoda > Diphyllobothriidea > Diphyllobothriidae > Schistocephalus > Schistocephalus solidus. The sequence continues at coordinate 75,318 of WEDG01002270.1, forward strand.
CGATCGCAACCAAAAAAACAACGAGCCCGTGGCTTAATGTTAGAGCGTTTGACTCAATTTTCAAAGGTCGCTGGTTTGAATCCCAGGTGTGCCGCAATTGGGATTGGATATGGCTGGCTGATGACGGTTTATTAACCTGAAATGGTCATTTCGGTCTCCCTTGTCTTTGTCGGTTCCACCTTATTAACATATGCTACACGTCCCTATGTGACCGCTGGCGAGGGCTCTTGTCTGAGCTCCAGAGCACAACGAAACATGTATGTTCCTTAAGCAGATCGGTGAGCCACATACTATCATCATCTTCCGATTGCAACCGACATAACTACGAGCCCGTGGCTAAATGGTAGTGCGTTCGACTCAATAACCAAAGGTAGGGGGTTCGAATCCCAGGTGTGCCACACTTGGGATTTGGTATGACTGGCTGATGATGGTTTATAAACCAGAAATGGTCATTTCGGTCTCCCTTGTCTTTGTCGCTTCCATCTTATCACCAATTGCTACACGTCGCTTAGCGACCGCCTTCGAGGGCTCTAGTCTGAGCTCCAGGGCACAACGGAACATACATGTTCCTTAAGCAGATCCGTGAGCCACACACTATCATCATATTCCCGATCGCAAATGACAAAACAACGAGCCCGTGGCTTAATGGTAGAGCGTTCGACTCAATTTTCAAAGGTCGCTGGTTTGAATCCCAGGTGTGCCACACTTGGGATTGGATATGGCTGGCTGATGACGGTTTATTAACCTGAAATGGTCATTTCGGTCTCCCTTGTCGTTTACGGTTTTACCCTATTAACAAATGTTACAATTCGCTATGCGACCGCCTGCAAAATCTCTAGTCTGAGCTCCAGGGCACAACGGAACATACATGTTACTGAAGCAGATCGGTGAGCCACTTACTATCATCATATTCCCGATCGCAACCAGAAAAACAACGAGCCCGTGGCTTAATGTTAGAGCGTTTGACTCAATTTTCAAAGGTCGCTGGTTTGAATCGCAGTTGTGCCGCAATTGGGATTGGATATGGCTGGCTGATGACGGTTTATTAACCTGAAATGGTCATTTCGGTCTCCCTTGTCTTTGTCGGTTCCACCTTATTAACATATGCTACACGTCCCTATGTGACCGCTGGCGAGGGCTCTTGTCTGAGCTCCAGAGCACACGAAACATGTATGTTCCATAAGCAGATCGGTGAGCCACATACTATCATCATCTTCCGATTGCAACCGACATAACTACGAGCCCGTGGCTTAATGGTAGTGCGTTCGACTCAATAACCAAAGGTAGGGGGTTCGAATCCCAGGTGTGCCACACTTGGGATTTGGTATGACTGGCTGATGATGGTTTATAAACCAGAAATGGTCATTTCGGTCTCCCTTGTCTTTGTCGCTTCCATCTTATCACCAATTGCTACACGTCGCTTAGCGACCGCCTTCGAGGGCTCTAGTCTGAGCTCCAGGGCACAACGGAACATACATGTTACTGAAGCAGATCGGTGAGCCACTTACTATCATCATATTCCCGATCGCCCAAAAAAACAACGAGCCCGTGGCTTAATGTTAGAGCATTTGACTCAATTTTCAAAGGTCGCTGGTTTGAATCCCAGGTGTGCCGCAATTGGGATTGGATATGGCTGGCTGATGACGGTTTATTAACCTGAAATGGTCATTTCGGTCTCCCTTGTCTTTGTCGGTTCCACCTTATTAACATATGCTACACGTCCCTATGTGACCGCTGGCGAGGGCTCTTGTCTGAGCTCCAGAGCACAACGAAACATGTATGTTCCTTAAGCAGATCGGTGAGCCACATACTATCATCATCTTCCGATTGCAACCGACATAACTACGAGCCCGTGGCTTAATGGTAGTGCGTTCGACTCAATAACCAAAGGTAGGGGGTTCGAATCCCAGGTGTGCCACACTTGGGATTGGGTATGACTGGCTGATGACGTCTATTAAGCCAGAAATGGCCATTTCGTTCCCCCATTGTCTGTTTGGTTCCACCCTATCAACATATATATATATATATATATATATATCTATATAAAATATGGTCAGTTATGTTGCTTAGGGTGTAACAGGCAAGACGCTGACGGTTGATACTAAGCATCAGTTCGTCGTATGCTTTGTTCAGTGAGGTTTATTCACATGTCAAACAAGCGCGAAACACTTACTGATGTAGTTAAAAAAAGGGACATCTAGACATTTGGGCCTAAGGACTCTTTCACGAATCGTACCAGCAATCGCACAGAATTACTCTACTTACTGTTGGATATGGGTATCTAATAATAACTTATAAGCCAGAGATGCTAGTTACGTCTCCCTTGTTTAGTCGGTAGTCAGTAATACTTCATTAGGGTAAAATGTCTGCAGCACTTGCGATGAACGTTACTTTAACATGTTTTTTTGAATTTTTAGCCATATTTACACGTATCTTATGTTTTGTGCATGTTTTTACTTTTAGAATGCTTCTTTATAATTTTTAAAGTTTTCCAATCTTAACCTTTTTCCCATATTTTAGATGGGTTTGAATAAAAATGAGCTTCGAATACTGATTCGATATCGCTGGAAATGCGGACTTTCAACTAGAAAGCTGTAAAGGAAATCTGTGACCCCAAAACCTAAAGAGCCATCCGCTGTCTCTCACCGGCACAAGGGTTTAAACTCTGAAGATCAGCCTCGTTCGGTTGAACGTCAGAATTGGACAATGACGACTTGTGTTCTCTTCTTAAATATTTACCAGCATCTAGCTGTCGTGATTTGGGTGCTGTACTTTTAGTCGATCACATAACGGTCTTGAGACGCTTGCTCCATAAGGATCCACATAAAACTCACATCAGCTGACTGAATTGCAAGCCAATAGACGCGTTGAAATTTGTTACCAGCTGTTGCAAAACCCTCTGAATAATCAAATCCCGAAGCGCATCGTGATATATAATGAGAAATGGGTTAACCTGGTCGATCACATTCGACAAAAGAAATGGGTTCCAAGAAGAAGGGCCCTCCATCAGTCCCAGGTCAAGATCGTTTCGGCAGGAAAGTGATGATTTGTGTTTGGTGGAATTTTGAAGGTGTGTTTCACTTGGAATGTGTTCCTAATTGCCACGCCGTCAACTTCGAGCCCTGGAAAAAAAGCAAAGTTGGAATTTGTTTAATAAATTGTTGCACAAAAGCTTGTTTTCTTGCAAGGGCTGCAGAACGTTTGCTGCAACCTAATAAATCTTAAAAATTGTAGGGGGACGCTCATCGATGGCTTTGCGAGACACACTTTCCGTTGTACCAACAGCTGCACAGTTGTTCATATTACAGCCTGCATTATGACAGCCAATAAGCAACAATCAGCCGTTCCAGTCTCCGTTTTTGTTAGTAATATTATTATATCTATATCTACACACCGGAATCAGCGGGGATCGATTCATCAGCTTTTCGAAGCAGACAAGCTCCGGTCTGGCAAGTGGTTGCATTTGCATGCACTCTGCCACACGTTAAGAGCTTGCTTGTTTTCGTAGTTCAGTAGTAGATCGGTAAGAGCCAATTTCTAGTTGAATAAATATCCATTCTACAGCGACAGAGAATTCCAGGTAACAAAACGCAGATTAATCTCGTACCGAGGAGGTGTTTTTGATCCATCTGGTAGACCCTATTTGTGTACGATCTTCGCTATTTGCGCGCCTGTTTGTGATTCCGTTCCCATATGGTATTAAGGACTATGATTAAACAAAGGTAATTAGAAGAATTTCGTTGCAGTTATGCATGATTCAGTTTAACCGCATTTCTATAGTCCATCCCCGTGCAGATAATAAATGCCGACAAAACAAGGAAAACTGGGATGGGCATTTAGAAAATCGCTCTGGTTATCAGCAAGTTAGGTCCAAAGTCTAGGCCGTGAAGACCCACAATTTGAAAGAGGATTGCGCTGCTCATTAAACCTTAAATTTTAATGCAATAAAGAACAGAATTGGGCAAAAGACATTGCAGAGCGACTGAGAAAACTGTCACATTAGGTTTATTTATGGCTGGTCCAGTGATTGCGAAATCACAAAACGGGCCATTTAAAGGTGCGCTCTGCCCTGCAGGACACTTGACTTCGTTTATAGTCTGCGGATCGCCCCATTCTCCATTTTAATTATGAATTATATTTAATGTCCAGTCCAAATTAAGAGGAAAGTGGCCCTATTAGATAAACTTTTGAACACAAGACGGAGCCGCATATGTTCTTCAACGTTTGTCCTGAGTAAATGACCATGTAAATTGACCAGAAGTTACTTTTTAATATCAGCATGCAAAAATGGAAAAATGGAGTGTGAACGCATGGTGCGAATTCTCTTGCTATGAAAATTATTCAAGGAAAACGTTTGGTTCAGTGGATGGATTTTCATCATGATCTAAGCACGCGACTCTTTTTCCGGCTTAAAAAAGGTTTTATAATCAGGTGTCAACATAGTTTTTGTAAATATTAAAAGAGAGTTTTAAAATACCACGTATCCGTTATTTTATCAAAATCAAAATCCAAGGACTGAGTCATATTTATATTTTAGGGCATTTGTTGAAAAGTACATTTATACCTATCAGAATTGTCTGTTAAGTTTAATATTTCCATTGATTGAAGTCATAATTTTAGACTGGCATTTGTGGGCACTTCGTCAAATAATGTTTATCTTCTTGTCTTATGTACATCCGTAAATGAAGGATGTTTAAATTGAAAGATACGGATTAATTAAATACGGCAGAATGCGAATAATATTAATGTTCATGCTAAAGGCTATATCTGACGTCCCCGTATAAGTTTTCGATGGAAGGAAGCTAAGGTGACCGGAAGATTGAGCTAGATGCTTCGCATAAATAGAGAAAAGCAACAAACCTCGACCCATACTGGAAAAATCAACCTCAGCCAAAAGGTACGATGGGATTTAAATTTCATTTAAAAACTACTTTTCAAAGACGTTGCGAAGTAAAATTTGAATAAGCTGATTCACCCTGTACAGGTCAAGTGTCTGCAACCAATAAAAACTATATGAAACCCTTCAATTTTAAGGGATAAGTTGACTACGCCTGCTTATAGACTAAGCATTTGTTAGAGGTAACACTAAAAGTGCCCAATTGTTTTCTTAGCTTCTTTTGAATGCTTTTTAGCGCATCTTTCCTTTTAATTTTTTGTTCCATTTCATTCGATTACTACGTTGCACGAACGGTTCATATTCTCGCTTGCTACTGTTAGCCCGAGGAGGCTAGAATTCCAGTGGTGGGCATAGAACGACGACAGAATAGAATGGCATAAACACGTATGCCTATGATAGTTTACCCTGGAATCAAAATTTATGTAATAAGTTTGTATCGTGATCAATAAAACACAGGGTTCTCTTGTTTTAATTAAAAAGGGAGCAGCTTTCATGAAAGAAAGATGTATGAGAGGCAAAATAGATAGCAGGGTACCATACATTACTACAGCTTTGTAAATTTGCGATGAAGGTGATACAAAGCATGCTGAACAAAGCGGTCTTATAATCACAGAAGAATTCACTCAGGGTGATTAGTTTTTATGTTCACTAGTCAATTAAGTGCTCGTCAGCGCGCAGAACGATTTCATTTAATTGCTCCAGGGTGTTTAGAATGTCCCTAGTCTCTCTCCCGCATGCATCATTTACTCACTTCTCAGTGGTCAAAGACAATCTTCCTTTATTCGCAACTCACATCTAACCTCCCTTTAGATGTACGTATTAGACATCTGATCAGTTCTCAGCATGTTACTTGCGTTCACTGGGTCGTCTTCGGGATATCTCACTTACAATTACCTTACGGCATTTGAGATATCCGATTTTGGATGCATTCTTGAGAAATACATTTCCTTACGAATTTTTGCATGTCACGTATGCAGTTCTCCTTATCACATAGTGACATGAATTCCAAATCAAGCAGTGCTAAGCAACACTGATCAACGTCCATATCCACCAGAAGTACTTCGAACGGCAGAGGCGAGTGCATTATTCCATTTTTTTAAACTAGATGGCTGCCAGCAGATTAGTCATATCCATTCAAGCTCACCCGTGCCCACCATCGAAATATTTGACAGTAGCTACCAAAAATGAAGACACAAAGTACTGCCTGCAGTGTTTGAAATGAAAGCCAGTCATGCAATTTCATAATGCACATCCGGATGGCGTACTAATCTGCGTTTATAAACGAGTGCAAAATAAGTTCAGTCAAGTAAAGAATAAATCTACTGTTGGCAGTTTATGCACATTACGCGGTTTTCACGCGGAAGCGAATTTATTTCGACCCAGATACTCATATCGACTTGTGACATGGGCTTATGAGGCTTTAACGCGAGAACTTTAATAAGAAAGCATCATATATTTCAGCAGCTTAAGAAACTGAAATAAATCCATCTCACTGTATAAAAGTAAAAAGAGCATCACTTGTACACTCCCTTTGGCTGAAATTTTCCTTGAAGACCATGGAAAATATTCAGCCCCTAGGCTCGATTTAAGCAAGATAATGTCGAAATATTTTGATGGCAAACATAAAAAATTCAGGCAACAACAATATATGGAAAGCATTCGATGTTAGGTTGTATCGAAATCTACAAAGCTTCATTGTTCGAAACGAAGGGGGTTAACATAAAAGAAAGGCTATTTTGTCATATCTTCTTGGATCAAACAAGGTGGCCGTGTATTGGGGGAGGTTACTGATAAGTCAAATGCCTTGCTGTTGTAATGTCCGATTGACGCAAAACTCAAGCCAGTGCCTGGGAAAGTTCAAAGGACTGTGACCAACAAGTAAAAGTTAACACCTACACAGCACGAAGTAGAGTAGCTAAGGGTTGCTGCAACCTACCTCCTCAGTGAATGGAACCTCAAGAACTATGGCCAATCAGGACCAAATAAACACCTTTACCGCGTGTATAATACCCTTTTAAATTATTTTAATAAAAAAGGATATTTCGTTAAAAATATAATTGTTTGTCCAGGGGACCTACTTTGCTGTATAGTACTATAGAGTACACCTGTTCACTCGTGAGAGTGTTTTGGAAAAGACTGTCAAAATAAGTGAGAAAAAGTCTTAATTAACTTCAATGAGGTTCTTTTAAACGAATCTAGAATATGAAGAACCACGATATTTTGAAAATCTGAAGAAATGTTGACAGCAAAGCCTAGCAGTCGTTTTTTCTGTATGTATGAATGCGCTGTTGTAATATCAGCACGAAACTTGACATTGTCTATATCAGTTCATTTTCTACGTAGGGCTGAAGTTTGCTTAAATAGTCTTGTTGTTTTCAGTCCAAACTAGGCCTTTTCAACTGTTCTATAAATGCTTTCTTATTTTTTGGAAGCCCTAAAAATTGTTTTAATAGTCAGAAGGGGCGAAAAATTAGGAAAAATACACGAAAGCCATCGAACAATCACTTGCGTAAATCTCAGAAATAAAATAGAATTATTTGAGAAAGTTCCGTTTTTTGGGAGAACAGAAAACGCGTATAAACAATTGGAGCAAAGACTATTTCTAAATCCCTAATGAGCAAAAATTCTTTTATTCAATCAGTTTCCCATTTACCATAAGCGTTCCTTGGGTTTTTAGGTATTCGGATAAGCAATTTTCCTGTTTTGATTGAAGACAACACAAAACAACTCCCGAAATATAGTACCTGTGCAAACTAGCTTAGAAATGTCTTATTTTGGGGGTTGACAAAAATCGGGAAAATCGGCAACCCTTATTTTTTGAACGCAAGATTTTTGCGATTTTGCAATTTTGACTTTCTTCAAACATAAATATCCTAAAGCAACTTGATGTTGCCTTTATGAACTTCATGCTTAAAGTTCGCTTACGATGCTTCACTTTCTGATCAGGTTTTTCAATCATTGCAATATGAGGATATTTTAACTGCGACGTGTTTCTCATGAATGCAGTTATATCTAACTGGTTTGACCTGGCTGAATCAACAAACTGCCAATTTCATACAAATTTAACGAAAATTTAAAAATTTATTTGATATTAGGAACGAATGTCCATGCGGCCTTCTGAAGTAACCTCAATCCATATCGTGTACATTTTTTGCTATAGATTTTTTGATGCCTCCAAAAATGAAAATATATTTTATTAAAAAAATATAAGCCACAATATCCTTTATTTTGCTCAGTTCATAGCGAATAACGTTATATTTCCATTTAAGAGTTTCTATCTACAAGCTATATGCCTTCCATGGAAAGAATATCATCTTTCCTGGATGTCATTAAGATGATAAAGTAGAGTACTCATACAATTTTGTAGTAAATAGGGATTATACAGTAGAGTTCATTGAGGACATTAATAAGAAAACAGATACAATGAAGGTTGAGTAAACAATGTAATTCTTTTAAATCTTTTTAAAACCATAAACTAGCCTATCTTCGAGTTAAAACTTTAAAAGGACATGATTTTTCTACCAAGTGAATACAAGAAAGAATAATCTGGCTCATTTTTTCTGTAAAATTTATTTGCATTTGTGAGAGCACCGAAATTATGAAAACTTCGCAATAATAACGTAGTCATTTTTGACCAAGTTAGAAATCTTTAGAAGAACGAAAAGGTTGTTCGTTCGGAAGCCAACAGTCCATCGTGTCTAAAATATCTAGGATTATGCTCCTAAATAATAAATAGTACATTTTAACTTACATTATTGTTCCTAATCTAAAATGAATTTGCAAAATTTGGTTAAATGTTTATGAGCTCGGTCACTAACAGCATATCATCAGACACTTTTTATAAAACTTTAAAGCATTAATGCACAGAATAAAAGTGCTATCCGAACGCTTGACAGCTTATACCCAGTTCTTACAGTTAAAGCACTATTAAGTCAACTTTAGAGGTAGCTATTCACTAGCTGATGTGCAAAAATTTCAAAGGTTACACTTATATTTTTTTCACCTTTGAGTCTCTTCAAAGAATGTGAATACTCACGTTCATCCCTATGGCAGAATGCGGAGTCAAGAGTGGTCTTTTGCGCATGTACTATTTAATGGTTTTTGAAAAACATTTATAAACTAAGTGTACAAAGCTGCTTAATCAGACGCTACTCTACTTCGGCTAATTAAGCTTGCGGATAGCACGATGCATAAAATTGGAATGGTTATAGCAGATGTTTCCGGCTTGTTTGCGGACATCTGCCAGGCAGCTCCAATTCCGGTCTAGGCAAACCAAACTACCATTTTCCATAGCATATCTTTGATTAGTTTATGAAATATATAATCTCCTCCATAGGTTGCCGTGGGGTTTTACTAAAGATAAGGTTATAAAACTGAGGGCGCAAGCTGGTACACGTAAATCGTTTATTAAACTCAAATTTGACTAGCATTAATTGAGCACTGGAAGGTGGGAAAACATTGACAGGGTAGGTCTTGATGTATAAGAGAGAAATTTGATTTTCTATAGGTGATAGCATTCTGTTCTTAACAAATGTAGAAGAATCTATCACTATTTAATAAAGTATAAACTGCACAGTAGTTATTGAAGGAGATTTATTGCACAAGCCTCTTGTGAAATAGTTTACGCTGAACCAAGCTCGTTAGGACGGTCTCCATAGGCACCAATTATCTCAGACTAGAGACGTTTGAGTCCCAGGAACTACGGGTTGAGGGGCAATTAACCAAGGACAGCCACAATGAGCAAATATATTTTAATAACTTTTACAGTTCAGAGAATCTTTGAAACTTTCCATGAGAACTTCAGAAAGAATTTTAAGTTTATTCAAATTTCCCAGAAAGGTTTTTATGTGTCAATGAATTAATTGAAATGATTTAAACAATGTATTCTGTGAATTTTCGATAATAACATTTTCCTAAAAGTTAATCAAATAAATCACGGGTTCCAAAATTTTGCACTCTGGATAACACCGTTTTGGTTAATAAGTCCTCTAATGATAGTAAAACTATGTATATGCTCATATGCCCTTTCAATAAATAAAAAGTCAAGGCCTATCTTCAGCGTAAACGATCGAGGCTGTAGAGAAAAAAAGGCGACTGGTTGCGCAGATTCCTCTATCAAAATAGGGGAAGGCTAAGAACAGTTTCGAATCCTATGGAGTAGATTTAAATAAAATAATGTAGATAAGATTTCCTTGACAGACGGTTTCCGGCTATAAAAATAGAGAACATATGTCGAGTGGCATTTATAAAAATTACAAGTTTTTTTACGTGATTAAGCTGTTCAAATATGTTAGAATATAAAAGCATATGAGACTTGTGTCATTAAAATGAAAACTTACCAATTTGGATTGCCTGCCGTCAGGTTAAAGGAAAAAGGCAAAGTTCAGATGAAAAAGTATGACATTTTGCGGTTGTACGGAGTTACCAAACGGCACCCTGCAATTTTTATGGACATTATTTCCTTTTAAGCTTTCGATAATTTCTCAGCAAACCATTACATTTACATCACTGTGTTACTAAGACAAATATACGGTTAAGTAGAAGAAATTTTACAGTTGTCAGGGCGGGGAAAAGAAAAAAATTGCGGTCCGTTTTCTTATTCTTGTCAGAGGAATGGCGGCCGCCGTGACAGGTAATTAGATGTGGGTTTGCATGTGGTAGATGTCAAATAGGCCTTACGGGTAATTTACAAGGTCCTCTCAAACTATTCGAAATTCCGTGGACAGCGTCTGTCGGCTATGGCAGAAGCAACTGCAATCAGTCTACGTAAACCGGTCCTGCGCGCTCAAAAGAACTTTTATACCACCGCCATAATTACCGTGGACGAAAGTCACCAATTCAGCCCCCCGCATCTGATTACCTATTCCAGCGGCCGCCATTCCTCTGACGATGATCAGAAAACGGACCGCAATTTAATTGCTTGCCCTATCCCCCCTACACTGAAAACCTTACAATTCCTTCTACTTAACATCATAGTTAAATTAATTACACAATGATATAAATGTAAATGCCTGATGAGAATATATCGAAAGCTACCGTATGCTCACCAAATCGTATTTTGAAGAACTGAAAATTTTTTATAATTGGTTTACTTTGACTGATATTTGGAGTAATGAATTGCTGGAATCTGTATACACTTTTACCCGCTATAGTACAATCCTTCACTGAGTGATTAAGCCATTGACTGTGAACATTTGTGAAATCAAAGTAATACATAGGACCATGGTCAAGAATATGCCTAAATTTATAACCACGCTGAGAAACAATACAGTAATTGAAACACCGGCGGAGAATCAAGGCCCGAACCTAATGTTTCAATGAACATCTTCATTTAAAATTTAGGCAACGTTAGATGAGAACCTGTTTTACATTGGAAATGGAAAAATTATGTTAGTTTCTATAGCTTAGCAGGAAATAATGTCAATAAACGTTGCCCATTGCCGTTTGGTTACTCCATAAAACCGCAAAATTTCATAATTTTTCATCCAAACTTTGCCTTTTTCCTTTAACCTGACGGTGGGCAATCCAAATTGGTAAGTTTTTTTATTTTTACGACACAAGTCTCATATGTTTTTATATTCTTTCAAATGTGAACAGTTTAATCACTAAAGAAAACGCAAAACATTTTACAAATGACATTCGGCATATGTTCTCTATTTTTATAGCCAAAAACGTCTGTCAAGGAAATCTTATCTTTATCATTTTATTTAATCTACTCCTTAGGTTTCGAAACTGTTCTGAGACTTCCCCTATTTTGATAGAGGAATCAGCGCCGGTCGCCTTTTTTTCACTACAGCCTTGATCGTTTACGCTGAATAGAGACCTTGACTTTTTATTCATTAAAGGGGCATATGAGCACATACATAGTTTTACTATCATCACAGGACTAATTAACCTAGACGGTGTTATCCAGACTGCACAATTTCGGAACCCAGGATATATAAGATTAACTTTTAGGAAAATACTATAATAAAATGCATCCAAAGACGTTCAATTAATCGCTTTTAACTAACCAATGGTCAAGGATATTCCAAAATTGTGGATGTCCTCTGTCAATTCCCTTGTTGCTTCAAATGTATGGGACTGGTAAAGATTTAATGTTAGTGAAAGCATGAGAAATCTATTCAAATATTTAAAAAACTCAAAGATGTTTACACAAACAATGAAAGAGAAAATTGCACAATAAATTACATTTCTTCCTTACAAAATTAAATGCTTAAAATACGCCAACTCTAAATCAGTTAATATCTTCCAGTATCCAGTATGCGCTAAAAGCATAGGCCTTTACAGTTAGCCATAAACACTCTTGCTCACTGCCTATGGAAAGATTCTGCTATTGGCAAACGTAATCGCTATTTAAACCCCTAGATTATCTGTTTGATTTCGGAGGGAAATTTTTGCTGTCACGGCCTTAAGGATCACACACTTACCAAGTGCGTACAAAAATCGAAACAACGCAACTACCTTATATTCTGGTCATAGGTGAGACTGCGCAAGATACAAAATTTCATAACGCGATGTTTGCGGCAAGATTTAATAAAAACACTTCTTTGTAAAGACGATTTCTTTGGAACCTGAAGGCAAGTGGATTTGCTGTGGAAATTAGCTCGAATGCAACGTGTGCTGTTTGCCGCGTCCAAACTGTCCAACATGCATGGCTGGCATCAAACTGGGTCTGTCAAAATCGACCCATATAGCTTCTACAGCACTAAACGTAACTTCAACCCGAAGTACTCCACAGCAGACTGTTGATTTTGACTTTAAAAATCACAGTCGATGTGCTTCCTTATGAAATTCGAACGAAAATTGTGAACTTTTATGTCAATTGTAAAAAGGTGTCGTAAATAAATTCGTAAAATTAATATCATGTAGCCTCATCCCAAGAGATAACAGTCATTTCAGGATGCGATTGCCTGCGAAAGGGACACCGTAAGCAGTCCAAATATTTCCCTTTAATTTTTAGAGCCTTTATGCATGCATGAAAATATTATTTCTTATAGTTCGTTAGAAATAAATTACGTCTTAGAGTTGCGAAGATTCCCGTTGAAAAATTATATACAATTCGACAAACATACGTTTGCTTTCGATGAATTCTCTTCAGGTCTCTACAGTTGTATTGTCCTGTAAATAAGTAAAATTTGTGAAAAATTAGAAAGAATGATGCTGATGCCATGGTAGATGAAGGGGGGAGGAAACAAAATTCTGGTCAGTGTCTACTGGTCAGCGTTAGGTGGGATGCTGACTACCAGGATAGGTAATTATATGCGGACGGCTGGTTTTTGGGCTTCGTGTCGTGGTAAATGCGGCCTCCAGTACAGAGTTCTTAGGGGCACTTAGGACCGATTTGCTTAACCTGATTTAGCCGCCTCTGCCGTAGTTGGCAGACGCTGTCCAAGAGAGTTTAAATAGCTTGGGGCAACCTTGTAAATCACCTGGAAGGCCTCTCTGGTATCTAGGCGGTGACCTGCGTCTTCGATGTTCGCGCGGATATAGGTATTTGCTTTCTTTCGTTACCGTTTTCCTAACCATGATGGAAGGTGTTCTCTTAAGCTTTTGGAAAATCGCCGGCTCAGGTAACCAATGCTTGCTCAGCCTGCTATCAGCTAAGTAGATCCCTTTCACAGTGTGTGAGAAACAGCGCATCAAATACCGCTCAGCCTGTTATGGTATGGAATTCACAAACCAGGTATATTACTCGCATTACGATATACACTACATCGAATCCTGCCTCTTTCTTAGAAGCACATCTAGAAAAGTGAGTTATTCGGATTGTTCGTCTTCCAGTGTCAATTTGATTGATGTATTAGAGTTGGAATTTCGGTTTTTTTCAGGTGCAACCACAAATATGTCATCGCATACCGCTCAGAAAATGTCAGACTGTTTGTCTGGTGAGGAAGTAGTGAAGCTTCCAGCTTGCCCATGAATATATTCGCCAGCAGCTGGCCAAGTGGGAGCCCATTGTTATTGCTTCCAACTGTCTAACTGTTAAAAAGGAACTGCATGTTCAAGGTACAGCTCAATGATAATTGCTTTAGGCAATCACTAGAATTCTCTTGATAAGAGGCCATGAATTCGCAGATGCAGTTGACAGTCTTCGTGACCGGTAAAAAGATAGAAGACGTCCAGTAAAAGCATAAGTATTTATGTCAGGTCAAAAGTCTTTCCCGCCGTCAACGAATTCAAAAATATCTCGCAAACGATGCACTGACTAAGTTTCGCCCGCTTGCTATTTTGTCATCGCATGACACGGCTCGTTTCCCATACCTAGTACTTAAAGAACTGGTGTGCCATCGTTGCAGATCTTTGGTAAGTCGCATAATCGAGGTGCATTCTTCTCGAAAGGTCAGAAACACCCCAGTTACTGTTCGCTTTTGTAACCGTCGGTTTGATGTCTGTTCACATAGTCAATTAGTCAAGTTTCAACCTCATCTGCACGATCATTTTCCTTCATGTGTATTTCTAACCTATTCATTATCCGACAGAATTGAATGTATTGACTGTTCTGTCCATTTCACAAATGAGAGTTCCATTCTCTGGCTTTGTTATCAATATACATCTGCTGTTTTGAAGATGTTTTAATTTCCCAAGGGTTGACTTCGTTTATACTTTATCGAATTGTGATAGATTCTTCTACATTTGTTAAGAACAGAATGCTATCACCTATAGAAAATCAAATTTCTCTCTTATACATCAAGACCTACCCTGTCAATGTTTTCCCACCTTCCAGTGCTCAATTAATGCTAGTCAAATTTGAGTTTAATAAACGATTTACGTGTACCAGCTTGCGCCCTCAGTTTTATAACCTTATCTTTAGTAAAACCCCACGGCAACCTATGGAGGAGATTATATATTTCATAAACTAATCAAAGATATGCTATGGAAAATGGTAGGTTGGTTTGCCTAGACCGGAATTGGAGCTGCCTGTCCGCAAACAAGCCGGAAACATCTGCTTTAACCATTCCAATTTTATGCATCGTGCTATCCGCAAGCTTAATTAGCCGAAGTAAAGTAGCGTCTGATTATGCAGCTTTGTACAGTAAGTTTATAAATGTTTTTCAAAAACCATTAAATAGTACATGCGCAAAAGACCATTCTAGACTCGGCATTCTGCCATAGGGATGAACGTGAGTATTCACATTCTTTGAAGAGACTCAAAGGTGAAAAAATATAAGTGTTACCTTTTGAAATTTTAGCTTCTTATAGAAAACAAAAGAGCAGCGTTGCCGAGGAAATGGTTATGCATCGCCACAGAAAATGGTACGCGTATGATTGCACTGGTCACTTTTGAACTCCCAATATGTAACTTAAGGAAAACATTTTTCTTGTCGAATCTCTGTCATCAAAATCCCTTTTATTTTAATAAATCGCATCTCGGCCAATACTGAAACGAACAACTACGTTAAACGTTAGTGACATAATCCTAAAACCCATGATCGATTATTAAGCACTTTAGTGAGTACCAATACTCACATCAAACGAATTTGATGATGTTATTCACCTCACCCATACCCTAAAAGAATTTTTTAACCACTACCGAGTTTACGCTAAGACACTTTGAGGATTTTTTATAGTTATTTTCACAAGGAAGCTATATGTTCCCCTAAATAACTGACATCGATAATTGGACACAAAATGTCGCGTTTTAAACCCTGATATCACCGCATTTTGTCAATTGCCTTGTGATTGTACTAGCATGATAATGTGTTTTAGTAATAATGTGTTTATCGATTTTCCTTTTAAGAATATTCACAGAATTTAAAAGAAAAGTATTTCAACAGTAGTTCGAATATTCATCTTGTGCTTTTCTTTGACTCATGATCGTTCATTATTTAAGCTGGCGTCTTGGGGAATGTGTGTGAACTGGTTTCTGATTGTCTAGAGCCACTTCTTTAACATAGGCATGTGTTCTGAATTACGTCACTTTTTGTACGTCTATTTGTAGGTATCTGTTTGACTAATTATCAATATTCTCA
This sequence comes from Schistocephalus solidus, assembly GCA_017591395.1. Classification (NCBI taxonomy): domain Eukaryota; kingdom Metazoa; phylum Platyhelminthes; class Cestoda; order Diphyllobothriidea; family Diphyllobothriidae; genus Schistocephalus; species Schistocephalus solidus. Next base: position 91,188 of record WEDG01002270.1, read on the forward strand.
ACCTGACTTATTTAAGAACTAAATACTCTTCGGGTTTTCGGGATTTCTTGAATAACCAATGCCTTTTGGGCATATAATTTGGTTGTTCAAGATGTGTTGATTACTATTGATATGAATGATGTTGACAACGCGCTAGACAAAATGACATTATTGGCAAAGACATGGGTGAATGAAATGGTCAGTTCCTGCTTTTTAGCTGGCATCAGTAGGATATGTTCAACCCCAAATGTTGTGGTACCAAAAGCTCGAACCCACGAACTTTTGATAAGAAACCAATGCTTTAACGCACTGCGTAATGGGTTCATTTCCTTGTCCGTTTCCATCAGGAATTATAAAAAATTGAAGATAAGGAATCACTGACAAAAAGCATCTTGTTACTGTGGCTGTGAAAGAGTACAGACTGGAAAGAAGTAAAATAATATTTAGCTTCCTCAAGAAAGGACCATACGCGGTGTTCCACTCGCACGCACAATTCTTCACAGTTGAGTTGCTGTCCAATAGTTAAACAGATCTCTACATAAGCCCCGAAAGGTCGACGAGGTCCCTGAGAATCTCAGGTAAACGTTTCAGACCAAACATCCTGCATCTATGATGGTCTTTGGCATTATTGCTTTAAATGGTAAAGTTTTCCCACTGTGTTCGTCAAGGCCAGGGTAAAATTGAACATAAAAACATGAACCTGGATGTTCTTCAAATGCACAATAAGCCTTGGATCGATTCCATTTATATTTTCAGACGCAATGTGAACTTCCATCAAGATGGTGCGCTTCCACATACGTCACGAAAGACGCAGAAGTGGCCTTATTTAAGTCTCAAGGATATGTTGCCTACATGCTCACAAGATTTAAATTCCCCGACTACAGTATTCGGGTATATGTAGAGGGGAAGGCCTAAAGCCAGACTCGCAAAAGAGTTGAAGACCTGGAGGTCTCTATTTCTTAGACAGTCACCAGAGCAAACGAACACATGCGCCAAGTTCAGACCAAGAATCGAAGAATTCATTGCAAACAATGACTCTCATATTTAATATTTGCTTGATAATAGGAATTTTGAGTCTTTTACGTGAAATTTATTTGTTTCTTCGGTTACTTGGGCTTGGTCTGGGTCAGGCTCTAGGTTGGATCACTTAAATTACGAAATTTACGGTCGCATTTGACAAGTAAGTGCTGAAAGGATGACCATATTAAATATCAAATGACCATATCAAATGACATGACTACAGTCATGTGTTTAGCACAGGGAAGTGGCCAAGTCTACCTTGCGGGGCTCAACGTGTAGTCCAACAAGATTCTGCTAATTGTGGTGCCAGGGTCATTTGGCAGGGCATTATGACAGTCGAAGTTGACTGAAGTCGTGTGAAGTATACAAGAGGGTGTGCTGGAGAGAATGGTAAGGAGGAGAGGTACTTTGGTTTCGGTTGATAAATTGGTTCTCGGTCCTTCTAGCCACCTTCTCTCGCGCATGAATAAAAAACCAAGAAAAGATTTAACAGAGAATAGCAAAACTGTTCCCATTGAACAAAGGAGAAATTCAATCATCGCAAGCTCTTGTATACGGTATACCTATCGAAGTCATAAATTATCGTTCAATAAAACAACACAGCAAGTTGCGAGGTGGATACAAATTGCGTAAAGGATGCAAGAACGAAGATTTATACATTAAAAAAACCAGATATTAACGTTTTCCTCCTTCCTTCAAATATTTTAGCATGAAGCTCAGATAAAACTTATAAATATTGGCCATGTATGGACAAAAATACAAGTCTCTCATTCTACCGCTAATATATCTTTAAATGGTACACAGTTCATTGAAAAAAACAAAATTTGAAGAGCAACCATACTTTTGTTAAATAATTGTAACGCCAGCATTGGTTCCTGCATGTATTAAAGGGAACATGATTCAAATTACTGAGGCATGACAAGCCATGCAACATTTGCCTAGCAACCTCATTTCTCAGCGGTTGAGGAAAAATTTACCCCAGCTCGGAGTACAGCATAGGAATTGATTTTGTACGAGGTTTTTTCGCTATCTGTTTTTGTAGCCTAGACCACGTACTCTTTTTTCTTTTTGAAAACACGTTTCAACATTTCGACAGTGCATTACACTGCAATGTTTCTAAACAATCAAAGTACCAAGTGCATTATTGAATGGCAGGAGAGAAAAAAACTTGTTTCTAAAAAATAGGCGTTTGAAATAAAAAGCTGAATTGACACTTAAATCAGACAAATATTTATTTCAGAAAGTAGTTAGGCTTTTGCAGACTCTGCAGTTAACATTGCCTTCGCTTTTCTCTGAATAAGGTTTGCTATGTACCACTTTTGTTGTGATGTCGTTCTTATTCAGTTCCGTTACATGTTGCCGCTTCAAGTAAAAGGAATTTTTAGACTTCGTGTACCTCTTGGAGGCTTTTTTGATAGCGAAATAAATTAAATTATTACAGTTTTGCATTGTGCATCATAAAAGGGACAAAGTTAAAGATCCTGATAGCATCTTTACTTAACGTGTAGCTTATAACAAAAGAGAACGACAAAAACTTCAAATACTCAATCTCTGTATCTGCTTTTGTTCATAATAGCGAGAATCAGAAATATCAAATGGATTCCATAAAGTGGAAAAATAACTGTTTGCACATGTCACCTGGCCGATCGCACGATGTACGTTGTTAAATTACATTATTAGAAATGATGCAATTTTTAAAATAGCCTTGCAATTTAGACTGTGCATCTACAATTGCCAGATGATTTTTCATCTGAAAATGCCTTTTTTTCATGAATTTGGTAGCGGGTCGAGTCTACGAAATCAGTAATGAAGACGTAGACAGGAGAATAGAAACTTCGCTCAATTCAAGTGTGCTCACGCCAAACATAAGTAAATATTGGATAAAATGTTTATTTACAGTAAGGGTTAAGTTAAGGTTTTTGTCTAAGTTTGGGGCAGGCAGCGTAATATTAAGTTTAGGGTTAACAGTGATTTTTCCAGTTCAAAGAATCCCTTTGATATTTCCGCTTCTCGCTATTATGAACAAAAGCAGATACAGAGATTGAGTATTTGAAGTTTTTGTCGTTGTTTTTTGTTATAAGCTACACGTTAAGTATAGATGCTATCAGGATCTTTAACTTTGTCCCTTTAATGATGCACAATGCAAAACTGTAATAATTTAATTTATTTCGCTATCAAAAAAGCCTCCAAGAGGTACACGAAGTCTAAAAATTCCTTTTACTTGAAGCGGCAACATGTAACGGAACTGAATAAGAACGACATCACAACAAAAGTGGTACATAGCAAACCTTATTCAGAGAAAAGCGAAGGCAATGTTAACTGCAGAGTCTGCAAAAGCCTAACTACTTTCTGAAATAAATATTTGTCTGATTTAAGTGTCAATTCAGTTTTTATTTCAAACGCCTATTTTTTAGAAACAAGTTTTTTTCTCTCCTGCCATTCAATAATGCACTTGGTACTTTGTTTTTAGAAACATTGCAGTGTAATGCACTGTCGAAATGTTGAAACGTGTTTTCAAAAAGAAAAAAGAGTACGTGGTCTAGGCTACAAAAACAGATAGCGAAAAAACCTCGTACAAAAATCAGATTCCTATGCTGTACTCCGAGCTGGGGTCAATTTCTCCTCAACCGCTGAGAAATGAAGTTGCTAGGCAAATGTTGCATGGCTTGTCATGCCTCAGCAATTTGAATCATGTTCCCTTTAATACATGCAGGAACCAATGCTGGCGTTACAATTATTTAACAAAAGTATGGTTGCTCTTCAAATTTTGTTTTTCAATGAACTGTGTACCATTTAAAGATATATTAGCGGTAGAATGAGAGACTTGTATTTTTGTCCATACATGGCCAATATTTATAAGTTTTATCTGAGCTTCATGCTAAAATATTTGAAGGAAGGAGGAAAACGTTCATATCTGGTTTTTTTAAATGTATAAATCTTCGTTCTTGCATCCTTTACGCAATTTGTATCCACCTCGCAACTTGCTGTGTTGTTTTATTGAACGATAATTTATGACTTCGATAGGTATACCGTATACAAGAGCTTGCGATGATTGAATTTCTCCTTTGTTCAATGGGAACAGTTTTGCTATTCTCTGTTTAAATCTTTTCTTGGTTTTTTATTCATGCGCGAGAGAAGGTGGCTAGAAGGACCGAGAACCAATTTATCAACCGAAACCAAAGTACCTCTCCTCCTTACCATTCTCTCCAGCACACCCTCTTGTATACTTCACACGACTTCAGTCAACTTCGACTGTCATAATGCCCTGCCAAATGACCCTGGCACCACAATTAGCAGAATCTTGTTGGACTACACGTTGAGCCCCGCAAAGATAGACTTGGCCACTTCCCTGTGCTAAACACATGACTGTAGTCATGTCATTTGATATGGTCATTTGATATTTAATATGGTCATCCTTTCAGCACTTACTTGTCAAATGCGACCGTAAATTTCGTAATTTAAGTGATCCAACCTAGAGCCTGACCCAGAAAAAGCCCAAGTAACCGAAGAAACAAATAAATTTAACGTAAAAGACTCAAAATTCCTATTATCAAGCAAATATTAAATATGAGAGTCATTGTTTGCAATTAATTGTTCGATTCTCGGTCTGAAATTGGCGCATGTGTTCCTGACTGTCTAAGAAATAGAGACCTCCAGGTCTTCAACTCTTTTGCGAGTCTGGCTTTAGGCCTTCCCCTCTACATATACCCGAATATTGTAGTCGGGGAATTTAAGTCTTGTGAGCATGTAGGCAACATATCCTTGAGACTTAAATAAGGCCACTTCTGCGTCTTTCGTGACGTATGTGGAAGCGCACCATCTTGATATAAGTTCACATTGCGTCTGAAAATATAAATGGAATCTATCCAAGGCTTATTGTGCATTTGAAGAACATCCAGGTTCATGTTTTTGTTCAATTTTACCCTGGCCTTGACGAACACAGTGGGAAAACTTTACCATTTAAAGCAATAATGCCAAAGACCATCATAGATGCAGGATGTTTGGTCTGAAATGTTTAACTGAGATTCTCAGGGACCTCGTCGACCTTTCGGGGCTTATGTAGAGATCTGTTTAACTATTGGACAGCAACTCAACTGTGAAGAATTGTGCGTGCGAGTGGAACACCGCGTATGGTCCTTTCTTGAGGAAGCTAAATATTATTTTAATTCTTTCCAGTCTGTACTCTTCACAGCCACAGTAACAAGATGCTTTTTGTCCGTGAGTGCTTATCAACAATTGCGCTATTTCCGGTGGAAACGGGCAAGGAAATGAACCCATTACGCAGTGGGTTAAAGCATTGGCTTCTTATCAAATGTTTGTGGGTTCGAGCTTTTGGTACCACAACATTTGGGGTTGGGCATATCCTACTGATGCCAGCTAAAAAACAGGAACTGACCGTTTCATTCACCCATGTCTTTGCCAATAATGTCATTTTGTCTAGCGCGTTGTCAACATCATTCATATCAATAGTAATCAACACATCTTGAACAACCAAATCATATGCCCAAAAGGCATTGGTTATTCAAGAAATCCCGAAAACCCGAAGAGGATTTAGTTCTTAAATAAGTCAGGTTGAGAATATTGATAATTAGTCAAACAGATACCTACAAATAGACGTACAAAAAGTGACGTAATTCAGAAAACATGCCTATGTTAAAGAAGTGGCTCTAGACAATCAGAAACCAGTTCACACACATTCCCCAAGACGCCAGCTAAATAATGAACGATCATGAGTCAAAGAAAAGCACAAGATGAATATTCGAACTACTGTTGAAATACTTTTCTTTTAATTTCTGTGAATTTTATTAAAAGGCAAATCGATAAACACATTATTACTAAAACACATTATCATGCTAGTACAATCACAAGGCAATTGACCAAATGTGGTGATAACCGGGTTTAAAACGCGACATTTTGTGTCCAATTATCGATGTCAGTTTTTTAAGGTAACCTAAATCGTCTCCTTGAAAAATAACTATAAAAATCCTCAAAGTGTCTTAGCGTAAACTCGGTAGTGGTTAAAAAAATTCGCTTAGGGTATGGGTGAGGTGAATAACATCATCAAATTCGTTTGATGTGAGTATTGGTACTCACTAAAGTGCTTAATAATCGATCATGGGTTTTGGAATTATGTCGCTAACGTTTAACGTAGTTGATCGTTTCAGTATTGGCCGAGATGCGATTTATTAAAATATAAGGGATTTTTATGACAGAGATTCCACATGAAAATATTTTTTCCTTTAGTTATATGTTGGGAGGTCGAAAAAAGTGACCAGAAAAAGAGGGGTCGAATTTACCGATGCAAGTATACGCGTACCATTTTCTGTGAAGCTGTACATCTTTTCTTCAGAAGCATTACTGCGTTAATTTTTGGCGAAGCACATGTCACTGAGCTAGAGAGTAACTTCAAAACGTTTCAAGACAAACTTCACTGTTTTTAAGGTCCTTCAACGGGTGTTCATAACCTAGGATTTTCTGCTTCGTGACTTTCAAAACCTAAAAATAAAACATTTCTTGACCGTTATTTTGCCAGCCGTAAACTTTTGGATGCATTTAACTCAGCCGGCTTATTAAGATGTTTATTGCTGACCCACCAATCTTGAAAATTCCTTGCTGACCTGTAATTAACATGCACATTTGTGATGAATGACAAACGTTCTCTCTAATAAGTTGCCTCTTCAACAAGTTTTCTACTTTGGTAGTTAGTTTATGAATGTCTCAGTACTTCATCTTCGAGCTAAAATTTGAGCATCACATTATTTTTCTTAGACGTTCAAAAAGTATTGTTGATACGGAGAAAGATATTTTGTATTTATTGCATTAAAAACATTTTCCTTATCCTTTCTTCTGTTAAATTTGATTGAATTATTAAAAAATACAAAAGAATGGCTTTGGTTTCTAACCTTTATTTCAGACGGCTAGTGATCTGCGTGATCAGCGTCCATGTTGCATATTGTCTTCAACTGGACGGTACAAATGCATCTAATAAAGGTCTAAAACAGTTAATCTGATCACTTAGGAATGAGTCTTCGCACGATTACTTCTGAGCTATAATAAACGCTTGAAGAATAAAAAAGTCTATAAAGGATAAAAGAAAACTGTTTGGAAGCCTAACTGCTACGTTTAGGTCAGGAAATCACACGGAATTCCAAAAATGAATTAGCTTAATGGAAAAATATCTCGTTTTTAAAACTTACTTTCTTATTTAGGTAATATTTTGCGTTTGATACGCAGACAAAAATCCGTTTTGCTACTACTCTTTTATTTTCTGCGAAAACATACGCACTGATGAAAAACGTGGTCTTAAACAGTAAGCTTCACAGATGTGTGACAAAACATGAGGTATCGTTGATGTCTGTTGTCTTTTGTAAATTTTAACCCTGATCGAAATTACTTAAAAGCACTATTATCGGGATGAGTTGCGCAAATTTGTTATGCGCACAACGTACTAGACGACCCAAAATGAGAATGTCCCTTAAAAAATGCATGAGTTGCGCCACCTACGATAAATGTGGTATAGAATGACACTGTTTATTAATGAAGTGAATAATCTGATTTATTTGATCACTAATTAAAGAAACTACAATTTAAGTGGAACGATAAGGTGAAGAAGACTAAGATAAGCCGGTTGGGCTAGGTCAGCAATTTGGCACACAATTTTATTTCAAACAGAATGAAAACATTATTTTACCGTTTTATTTTTATCCCTTGCAGTAGTCGTTCATACCACTCGCATGATTAATTAATGCATTAATCATAAGCCAGACATACCCAATCCCAAGTGTGGCACACATGGGATTCGCACCCGCGACCTTAGGTATTTAAGTCGAACGCTCTACCATTGAGCCACGGGCTCGTTGCTTTGTCAGTTAAGATCGGGAATATAATGATAGTGTGTGGCTCACCGATCTGCTAAATGAACATTTATTTTCCGTTGTGCCCTGGAACTCAGACAAGAGTACTCACAGGCAGTCACATAGCGACGTGTAGCATATGTTGATAATGTGGAACCGACAAAGACAAGGGAGACCGGAATGGCCATTTCTGGCTTATTAGCCGTCATCAGCAACTCATACCCAATCCCAAGTTTCGAACACCTGGGATTCGATTCCGCAACTTTAATTAATTGAGTCGAACGTTCTACCATTGAGCCACGGGCTCGTTGATTTGTCGGGTGCGATCGGGAATATGATGATAGTGTATGCCTCACCGATCTGCTTAAGGAATATTTATGTTCCGTTATGCCCTGGAACTCAGACTAGAGTACTCACAGGCAGTCGCATAGCGACGTGTAGCATATGTTGATAATGTGGAACCGACAAAAAGACAAGGGAGACCGGAATGGCCATTTTGGCTTATTAGCCGTCATCAGCCAGTCATACCCAATCCCTCAAGTGTGTAACACCTGGATCTCGAACCGGCGACCTCTGGTATTTGAGTTAAACGCTCTACCATTGAGACACGGGCTCGTTGCTTTGTCGGTTGCGATCGGGAATATGATGATAGTGTGTGACTCCACCAACCTGCTTAAGGAACATTTATGCTTTGTTGTGCCCTGGAACTAAGACTAGCGTACTTACAGGCAGACGCATAGCGACGTGTAGCATATGTTAATAATGTAGAACCGACAAAGACAAGGCAGACCGGAATGGCAATTTCTGGCTTATTAGACGTCATCAGCCAGTCATACCCAATCCCAAGTGTGGAACACCCGGGATTCGAACCCGCGACCTCTGGTATTTGAGTTGAACGCAATACCATTGAGACATGGTCTCGTTGCATTGTCGGTTGCGTTTGGGAATATGATGATAGTGTGTGACTCACCGACGTCGCAGCTTGTTTGTGCACACAGTTTGAATATACTCTACTGACTCTTGTATTTTGCAAAAAAGAAAAATTCCAAATTGCCCATTCAAATGTCAATATGTTCGTTGCACGGAATGAATTCATCTTCCAATTATTAATTTTCGAGTTTAAATTGAGGTGTCTATTTTATAAATCAAATCGGCGGACAAATTTCGTTTAGCTTTTTTTGTAAAGTGCGTTTGTTCAATATGTAAGGTTTTCGTGTTAGCTAATGAGAGGTATCGAGTGTTACAATTGTGCACTCGCAAAGTCAGCCATTCATGCTTTTAAAGAGAACCAGTAATTGTACAAATTAATGAAAAACGCCAGTAAAAAAAGGAAAGCTTTAGCCTGCATAAAAATTAAAAATAGCATAACAGGACGCCTTAAAAATTTTTTTGTAAGCAAATATGCCTAAATAGAAAAAAATAAGCAACAACTAAATGATTCTAGCGTGAATCTCTGCAAAGCTTCCAGCATTTTTTGGCCAATGGCGTTAAAAAAATCATGATTATTTCGCTCTAAACGGTAAAGCAGAAGTAAAACTGAAAGAAACCAATTCTCCAAATGTTCTTTAAGAGCTGCGTTTTTCTTAGACATTGGACAATCGGGATTGCTATCAGAATTAAGGGACAAGGACTTTATTCACAGATTAAGAAAGGTCCTTATGACAAAATGGGAACTCTTGAAGAAGTCCTACTAATTCGTTAAAATTGTTTGACTCGTGGCTTGAAATATGCATTCTGTGCAAAACTAAAACAACTTAAGAGCCATTTACGATAAATATGTTTATTCTTCTTCCTTTCGTTTATCTAGTGGAAAGCTGCGCAGGTAAAATGTCAGAATCTTTCGTATTAAAACAACCTGCTTTCGAGTAAACCTTGCCCAAAGGCACATCATTTTACAAAACGGCATAATATGTAATTGTTCTCTAAGGAGGTTAATGTGAATTTAAAATGCACACAAAAACCCTGGCTCCGGTTGAGGCAAATTTCGGAAAAAAGTAGTTTGCATATATAATTAGAGATTACTTTTTACGAAAACAGCATTGCCAAATGCCGGTAACAGACTAACTAGTAGGCAGCATCAATAATGAATGTCACATCTACTGAGCTGATGCTTAATTTTAAGTTAAAGGGTCATAAACGTAGGTTTGGTGTTATAGACGGTGGAACGACATTTTCTCGTCTTGCATTCTACTTGTGAAACTACCTTGTACACTACCGCTTTTAAAGCCCAGAAAATGGGTTCATTTGATTTGCATTTTTGGGCACTCCCGCATGCAGATTCTTTACATATGCAGCATTTAATCCAAAATTTTCAGAGCTATTACCTAAATTCTATATTATTTGTAATAAGCGATATTCAGCCATAATAAGAAGATAGTTTCAGTGCCACTTGTACTCTTCCTCCTGTTTGAATAAATATATATATACGAAATGGAACCGACAAAGACAATGGAGACAGGAAAGGCTATTTCTGGCTTATTAGTCATCATAAGCCAGACATACCCAATCCCAAGTGTGGCACACATGGGATTCGCACCCGCGACCTTAGGTATTTAAGTCGAACGCTCTACCATTGAGCCACGGGCTCGTTGCTTTGTCAGTTAAGATCGGGAATATAATGATAGTGTGTGGCTCACCGATCTGCTAAATGAACATTTATTTTCCGTTGTGCCCTGGAACTCAGACAAGAGTACTCACAGACAGTCGCATAGCGACGTGTAGCATATGTTGATAATGTGGAACCGACAAAGACAAGGGAGACCGGAATGGCCATTTCTGGCTTATTAGCCGTCATCAGCAACTCATACCCAATCCCAAGTTTCGAACACCTGGGATTCGATTCCGCAACTTAAATTAATTGAGTCGAACGTTCTACAATTGAGCCACGGGCTTGTTGATTTGTCGGGTGCGATCGGGAATATGATGATAGTGTATGCCTCACCGATCTGCTTAAGGAATATTTATGTTCCGTTATGCCCTGGAACTCAGACTAGAGTACTCACAGGCAGTCGCATAGCGACGTGTAGCATATGTTGATAATGTGGAACCGACAAAGACAAAGGGAGACCGGAATGGCCATTTTTGGCTTATTAGCCGTCATCAGCCAGTCATACCCAATCTCAAGTGTGTAACACCTGGGATTCGAACCGGCGACCTCTGGTATTTGAGTTAAACGCTCTACCATTGAGACACGGGCTCGTTGCTTTGTCGGTTGCGATCGGGAATATGATGATAGTGTGTGACTCACCAACCTGCTTAAGGAACATTTATGCTTTGTTGTGCCCTGGAACTAAGACTAGCGTACTTACAGGCAGACGCATAGCGACGTGTAGCATATGTTAATAATGTGGAACCGACAAAGACAAGGCAGACCGGAATGGCCATTTCTGGCTTATTAGACGTCATCAGCCAGTCATACCCAATCCCAAGTGTGGAACACCCGGGATTCGAACCCGCGACCTCTGGTATTTGAGTTAAACGCAATACCATTGAGACATGGTCTCGTTGCATTGTCGGTTGCGTTTGGGAATATGATGATAGTGTGTGACTCACCGACCTGCTTAAGGAAAATTTATGCTTCGTCGTGCCCTGGAACTAAGACTTGCGTACTCACAGGCAGACGCATAGCGACGTGTAGCATATGTTGATAATGTGGAACCGATAAAGACAAGGGAGACCGGAATGGCCATTTCTGGCTTATTAGACGTCATCAGCCAGTTATACCCAATCCCAAGTGTGGAACACCTGGTAAAGCGTTCGACGCAAATACCAAAAGTTGCGGGTTTGAATCCCAAATCGGCCACATTTGGGATTGGAAATGACTGGCTGATGACGGCTAATAAGCCAGAAATGGCCATTCGGGTCTCCCTTGTATTTATCGGTTCCATATAATCAACATATGCTACACGTCGCTATGCGACAGCCTGCAAGGGCTCTAGTCTGATCTCCAGGGCAAAACGGAAAATACATGTTCCTTAAGCAGATCGTTGAGCCCCACACTATCACATATATTTATATATATATATATATATATATATATATATCAGCCAAACAAGTGCGTAACACTCACTAATGTGGTAAGGATCTCACTTGATCCCATTTGTCCGCCCGCCAGTTACCTACCGGCGATAAACGAACGTTGTGTCATAGGGCACATACAATATATATAGCACAAATATGTTGCTAAGAGTGCAACAGGCAAGACGCAGACAGCTGTTTCACGGTCATTACCGATCATCAGTACATCATATGCCCTTGTGCAGTGAGGGTACATATTTGTGCTATATATATGGTATGTGTCCTATGACACTAACGTTCGTTTATCGCCGGTAGGTAACTGCGTGGACAAATGGGATCAAGTGAGATCCTTACCACATTGAAGTGTTACGCACTGTTTGTTGTTTTATGTACCCTCACTGCACAAGGCATATGATGTACTGATGATCGGTAATGACCGTGAAACAGCTGTCTGCGTCTTGCCTGTTGCACTCTTAGCAACATATTTGTGCTATATATATATATATATATATATATATATATATATATATATGATAGTGTGGGGCTCACCAATTTGCTTAAAGAACATTTATGTTCCGTTGTGCCCTGGATTTCAGACTATATATCTCACAGGCTGTCGCATAGCGACGTGTAGCATATGTTGATTATGTGGAACCGACAAAGACAAGGGAGACCGGAATGGCCATTTCTTGCTTATTAGACGTCATCAGCCAGTCATACCCAATTCCAAGTGGGGATCACCTGGCTTTTGAACCCGCGACTTTAAGTAATTGAGTCGAACGCTCTACCATTGAGCCACGGGCTCGTTGCTTTGTCGGTTGCGATCGGGAATATGATGATAGTGTGTGGCTCACCGATCTGCTTAAGGAACATTTATGTTCCATTGTGCCCTGGAACTCAGACTAGAGTACTCACAGGCAGTCGCAAAGCGACGTGTAGCGTATGTTGATAATGTGGAACCGACAAAGACAAGGGAGACCGGATTGGCCTTTTCTGGCTTATTAGCCGTCATCAGCAACTCATACCCAATCCCAAGATTCGAACACCTGGGATTCGATCCCGCGACTTTAATTAATTGAGTCGAACGCTCTACCATTGAGCCACGGGCTCGTTGCTTTGTCGGTTGCGATCGGGAATATGATGATAGTGTGTGGCTCACCGATCTGCTTAAGAAACATTTATGTTCCGTTGTGCCCTGGAACTCAGACTAGATATCTCACAGGCTGTCGCATAGCGACGTGTAGCATATGTTGATAATTTTGACCCGACAAAGACAAAGGAGACCGGAATGGCCATTTCTGGCTTATTAGCTGTCATCAGCAACTCATACCCAATCCCAAGTTTGGAACACCTGGGATTTGAACCCGCGACCTCTGGTATTTAGGTTGAACGCTCTACCATTGAGACACGGGCTCACTGCTTTGTCGGTTGCGATCGGGAATATGATGATAGTGTGTGACTCACCAACCTGCTTAAGGAACATTTATGCTACGTTGTGCCCTGAAACTCAGACTAGAGTACTCACAGGCGGACGCATAGCGACGTGTAGCATATGTTGATAATGTGGAACCGACAAAGACAAGGAAGACCAGAATGGCCATTTCTGGCTTATTAGACGTCATCAGCCAGTCATACCCAATCCCAAGTGTGGAACACCTGGGATTCAACCCCGCGACTTTTGGTAATTTAGTCGAGCGCTTCCATTGAGCCACGGGCTCATTACTTTTTCGGTTGCGATCGGGAATATCATGATGGTGTGTGGCTCACCGATCTGCTTAATGAACATTTATGTTCCGTTGTGCCCTGAAACTCAGACTAGATGTCTCACAGGCTGTCGCATAGCGACGTGTAGCATATGTTGATAATATGGAACCGACAAAGAAAAGGGAGACCGGAATGGCCATTTCTGGCTTATTAGCCGTCATCAGCAACTCATACCCAATCCCAAGTTTGGAAAACCTGGGATTCGAACCCGCGACCTCTGGTATTTGAGTTGAACGGTCTACCATTGAGACACGGTCTCGCTGCTTTGTCGGGTGCGATCGGGAATATGATGATAGTGTGTGACTCACCAACCTGCTTAAGGAACATTTATGCTACGTTGTGCCCTGCAACTCAGACTAGAGTACTCACAGGTGGACGCATAGCGACGTGTAGCATATGTTGATAATGTGGAACCGACAAAGACAAGGGAGACCGGAATGGCCATTTCTGGCTTATTAGACGTCATCAGCCAGTCATACCCAATCCCAAGTGTGGAACACCTGGGATTCGAAACCCGCGACTTTTGGTAATTGAGTCGAGCGCTTCCATCTAGCCACGGGCTCGTTGCTTTGTCGGTTGCGATCGGGAATATGATGATAGTGTGTGGCTCACCGATCTGCTTAAGGAACATTTATGGTCCGTTGTGCCCTGAAACTCAGACTAGATGTCTCACAGGCTGTCGCATAGCGACGTGTGGCATATGTTGAAAATATGGAACCGACAAAGAAAAGGGAGACCGGAATGGCCATTTCTGGCTTATAAGCCGTCATCAGCCAGTCATACCCAATCCCAAGTGTGGCACACCTGGGATTCGAACCCGCGACCTCTCGAATATGAGTCGAACGCTCTTCCATTGAGCCACGGGCTCGTTGCTTTGTCGGTTGCGATCGGGAATATTATGATAGTGTGTGCTCACCGATCTGCTAAAGGAACATTTATGTTCCGTTGTGCCCTGGAACTCAGACTAAAGAACTCACAGGCAGTCGCATAGCGACGTGTAGCATATGTTGATAATGTGGAACGGACAAAGACAAGGGAGACCGGAATGGCCATTTCTGGCTTATTAGCCGTCATCAGCCAGTCATACCTAATCCTAAGTGTGGAACACCTGGGATTCGAAGCCGCGACCTTTTGGTATTTGAGTCGAAACGCTTTCTACCATTGAGCCACGGGCTCGTTGCTTTGTCGGTTGCGATCGGGTATATGATGATAGTGTGTGGCTCACCAATCTGCTAAAGGAACATTTATGCTTTGTTGTGCCCTGGAACTCAGACTAGAGTACTCACAGGCAGTCGCATAGCGACGTGTAGCATATGTTGATAATGTGGAACGGACAAAGACAAGGGAGACCGGAATGGCCATTTTTGGCTTATTAGCCGTCATCAGCCAGTCATACCCAATCCCAAGTGTGTAACACATGGGATTCGAATCCGCGACTTTTAGTAATTGAGTCGAACACTCTACCATTGAGCCACGGGCTCGTTGCTTTTTCGGTCGCGATCGCAATTATGATGATAGTGTGTGGCTCACCGATCTGCTTAAGGAACATTTATGTTCCGTTGTGCCCTGCAACTCAGACTTGATATCTCACAGGCTGTCGCATAGCGACGTGTAGCATATGTTGATAATTTGGAACCGACAAAGACAATGGAGACCGGAATGGCCATTTCTGGCTTTTTAGCCGTCATCAGCAACTCATACTCAATCCCAAGTTTGGAACACCTGGGATTCGAACTCGCGACCTCTGGTATTTGAGTTGAACGCTTTACAATTGAGACACGGGCTCGTTGCTTTGTCGGTAGTGATCGGGAATATGATGATAGTGTGTGGCTCACCGATCTGCTTAAGGAACATTTATGTTGCATTGTGCCCTGGAACTCAGACTAGAGTACTCACAGGCGGACTCATCGCGACGTGTAGCATATGTTCATAATGTGGAACCGACAAAGACAAGGGAGACCGGAATGGCCATTTCTGGCTTATTAGCCGTCATAAGCCAGTCATACCCAATCCCAAGTGTTTAACACATGGGATTCGAATCCGCGACTTTTGGGAATTGAGTCGAACGCTCTAGCATTGAGCCATTGGCTCGTTGCTTTGTCGGTTGCCATCAGGAATATGATGATAGTGTGTGGCTCACCGATCTGCTTTAAGGAACATTTATGTTCCATTGCGCCCTGGAACTCAGACTTAGAGTACTCACAGGCGGACGCATAGCGACGTGTAGCATATGTTCATAATGTGGAAACGACAGACAAGGAGACCGGAATGGCCATTTCTGGCTTATTAGCCGTCATCAGCCAGTCATACCCAATCCCAAATGTGTAACACCTGGGATTCGAATCCGCGACTTTTGGTAATTGAGTCGAACGCTCTACCATTGAGCCACTGGCTCGTTGCTGGGTCGGTAATGATCGCGAATATGATGATAGTGTGTGGCTCACCGATCTGCTTAAGGAACATTTATGTTCTATTGTGCCCTGGAACTCAGAGTAGAGTACTCACAGGCGGACGCATCGCGACGTGTAGCATATGTTGATAATGTGGAACCGACAAAGACAAGGGAGACCGGAATGGCCATTTCTGGCTTATTAGCCGTCATTAGCCAGTCATACCCAATCCCAAGTGTTTAACACATGGGATTCGAATCCGCGACTTTTGGGAATTGAGTCGAACGCTCTAGCATTGAGCCATTGGCTCGTTGCTTTGTCGGTTGCCATCAGGAATATGATGATAGTTTGTGGCTCACCGATCTGCTTAAGGAACATTTATGTTCCATTGTGCCCTGGAACTCAGACTAGAGTACTCACAGGCGGACGCATAGCGACGTGTAGCATATGTTCATAATGTGGAAACGACAAAGACAAGGGAGACCGGGATGGCCATTTCTGGCTTATTAGCCGTCATCAGCCAGTCATACCCAATCCCAAGTGTGTAAAACCTGGGATTCGAATCCGCGACCTTTTGGTAGTTGAGTCGAACGCCTCTACCATTGAGCCATGGGATCGTTGATTTGTCGGTTGCGATCGGGAATTTGATAATAGTGTGTTGCTCACCTATCTGCTTAAGGAACATTTATGTTCCGTTGTGCCCTGGAACTCAGACTAGAGTACTTACAGGCAGTCGCATATCTACGTGAAGCATATGTTGATAATTTATAGCAACGAGCCCGTGGCTCAATGGTAGATCGTTCGAATCAAATATCAGAGGTCACGGGTTCGAATTTAAGGTTTTTACACACTTTGGATTGGGTATGACTGGCTGATGACGGCTAATAAGCCAGAAATGGCCATTTAGTTCTCCCTTGTTTTTGTCGGTTCCACATTATCAACATATGCTTCACGTCGCTATGCGACTGCCTGTGAGTACTCTAGTCTGATTACCCGGGCACAACGGAACATAAATGTTCCTTGAGCAGATCGGTGAGACACACACTATCATCATATTCTCGAACGCAACTGACAAAGCAACGAGCCCGTGGCTCAATGGTAGAGCGTTCGACTCAATTACCAAAGGGCACGGGTTCGAATCCCAGGTGTGCCACACTTGGGATTGGGTATGACTGGCTGATGACTGCTTATAAGCCAGAAATGGACATTCCATTCTCCCTTGTCTTTGTCGGTTCCACATTATCAACATATGCTTCACGTCGCTATGCGACTGCCTGTGAGTACTCTAGTCTGATTACCCGGGCTCAGCAGAACATAAATGTGTTTTAAGCAGATCGGTGAGCCCCACACTATCATCATATTTCCGATCGGACCGACAAAGCAACGAGCCCGTGTATCAATGGTAGAGCGTTCGACTCAAATATAAGAGGTCGCGGGTTTGAATCTCAGGTGTTCCACACTTGGGATTGGGTATGACTGGCTGATGACGGCTAGTAAGCCAGAAATAGCCATTCCGGTCTCCCCTTTATCTTTGTTATTTTTATAATAAACGACAGTGTCCTGCTTATGTCTTCACGAAAAATGCTGCTGCGAAAATTCTTTAAAACCCCTATTGTTTTAGTAAAACAATACCAACTGCTGCTGTTTTTCCGGTAGTATCATTGCACTTATATAGTTTTTCTGAAGTTTTTGTATTGCTCAGTGGATAAACATTTGAATTATTTGTATCCTTAGAAGGATGCGAACATTGTTTACCTTGTCCTTTGACAAGCGATCTTTGTTTTTTGAAGCAATGAACCCTATCGTTACTTGTTGATCATGCAAAAAGCCTTAGCAACCGAGGGAATCTTAGCTCACTGCGCATTCCGTAGACAATATAGGATAAATGAGAATTATCTTTGCAAAGAATTATAAATTAAGTAATTTCAGCTTAAAAAATGCAAATGTTGAACGTTAGACTAGCTTACCCTTGAGAACTCAAGCTAAGGGCACTTATTAATTCCAAAAAAGGAAGAAGATAGTCCAAATAATACGATTAACATAAATAAACTAAATAACCTAAGATACTTGCAGTAAGGACATCCAGGTCTGCCAGGCACTTAATATATGCATGAAACCTGATGAATACCCAAAGAATATTCGATGAATATCACCCGCATATAGAATCTGATCTTCTTCTTTGAAGATCGAAGTCAGCTGTTAAAATTCTGCAATGCATTTGCATTCGCTTCAAATTTTGTGATCAAGAACAAGTTAAAAGGCCCCTAGTTAGATGTCCACCTCCCTGCCTAGTCTTATTAAATTAGCCGTTAATAGAGCCTTCTTAATCAAATGACTTCGACATTTAATTTAAAAAAACTTAATGCAAAACCCGAGAATGCTGCAAACCTTACCATAACATGAACCCCAGTCCTTCTTTCCAATCGGCCCTTTGGAGAGGACTCGCTGGTAATTCTTACTGAGTGCATATTTTCCGGTAAAACGCTATGACAAATGTTCTCGTGTATTGTTATTTTTCCATTTTCGACTTCTTCGGCATTGTTCTGATAGAGCAAAAAGGAGCGGTTGAAAATATAATCAGGCATTTAACCTACCCAGGTCAACAAATTCAACGTAAGGCGCTCTGTTGTTTTTTTCATCACAACCTAAGTTCCAGACTGCTATATTTTCATTTTAATAACAATAAGTAATTCGCTAAATTTATGGTTAACTGGGCACAGAATCTAAGCCATTGGATAAGAACGGTCTGTAAATATGAAAGTTGACCAGACTAGCAACACTAAACTTGAGTTGTATGAGGCATGAACAAAGGGTCGAATTTAGTTATGCATAAGCAACTGAACATTTCTTTCATTATTGACATAAAAATTAGAAAAAATTGCTCAGTGAATTTCCGGCAATTGCAAGTAAAATTCCTGAAATTTACTTCAATGATGGATTTCTATACTGTTTTACCATGTGTACTTTTCAGAACCGCTCACCAGGCATACAAGCACGCCACTGGGATTCCGATAGTTATCCATAATGAATTATCCTCAATCTTTTTTTTCAAGAATATATTGCTCAAATAATTATGAAGATCAGCATGTATTTTATTGATATAAGTCAACTTGACTAGACTAGCTTCGCCTAAGTTCGTCTTGGCATATGGCTATTTCAAAATTTATGCTCAGGAAATAATCTCATTTTAAATTGAAGAGACTGTCAGACAATCACAAGAAATTATTTGCCTTTTCACACTTATGGCAGTCCAATAAATCAAAAAACAAAATAACTGGCTTTTGGGCTGCCATTTTAATTGTTGACTTTTTCTAATGCCTTAATTATTTCTTAGATGAATTAGATCTAAAAATCTGTATTTCAGTTGCTATGTTCGGTAGGAGATGACTTTCGCCAATTTTTGTATCAAACGCCGGCCTTTTAGACCTCCCCACATGCATATGCTAGTGATAAATTATTAATGCCACTGATCATATTACATCAAACTGCAGTAAAATTTCAATTTGGGCTTCAAGTTAACATTTTGAGAAGTTCTCTCTTAATATACTATAGTTTGCATGTCGACAGTGAGAAAGATAATATTACCTTCAACGTTCCATCATTTCCTATTATTTGCATTAGTTTACTCTGTTAGTTGGTCATTTATCGTTTAGTTAATGACATTTTTTTATGATTCACCATGGTCACAAAATAATTGAATTGTAATAACAAATATTTCTTTAATTATTTATAGGAAGGTGGATATCACAAATCAAAAATGTTTTAACAAAAAACGAATAATGTTTCTCAAGAATATTGCCAACGAAATTAAAAACGGTATAATACAGGCAGTCTAGTAACAGAGGAAAATTCTAGTCATTCTTGCTTATCAACATCAGACCCTTTACTTTCTAAGGTAGCATGCTCATATGGGGTTCGATTGAATGGGTTGCTGACAGTTCATGAGATCTGCCGCCAAATATTATTGTTTTTGATTTTGGAGGTCAAGAAATCAGTGTGGGCCCATTTCTATGTAAATAAACACGCAATTGTCCGCGACAGACAATGCTGGTGGACTGATCATGGGCGGCCGAATGCAGGGCGTCAAAGTTTCATTCGCTAATTAAATTCACAGGAACACATCCCGGGGTGGTGGTACGCCTAGCCGATGATGTCAAGGAGGTCAACATGGACTTATTTAGTTTTTCTAAACCTTGTCACAATATTTCTTTTCAAAAATAGTGTAATGCAAGGACTTATTAACTAGACCAAGTACCTCTTGGCTTTAACACATATAAAGTTTTTGCACGTATGACAGTAGGACATGTTTTATCCACAGCAATCTATTATAGTCCGCAATGTAGACTAAGATAAAAGTGTGGAATATTCCCATCAGGAGATTGAAATCAAGTTTTTTTTCATTTCTTATGGCCATAATTACCTAAGCGTGATCTGAAAATTTGCTTTTTTATTTATTAAATGGGGAGTCTGGTTAATAAACATGAACGTGTAAGCAGTCATCCAAACGATTGAAGTGGAACAAAATAGCATACTCTTTACGATGTTGATGAACGTTGCTAACCATTTTGGGTAAATTATGAGCTTTTCCGCATTTCATCTTAAAAGCAGCTTTAAAGTGCAACTCGCTTTCATAACAGCCGGCACTTTTATGGTGTTCTTGGAATTTTTTTATCTGTGTAAGTGTTAATAAATGTATGTTTTAATGTGACCCCTTTAACGTGTTTAAAGACATGACTATAAGCAATTGAGCAGTAAGTGTCTGCCGATGATTACATAGAGCATAAATTTGTTCCCAGTCCATAAAAACTGGTTTTGAACGAAATGACGGGTGAGTTAAAATTGCTCTGTCAGCGTTAGTATATACGGTAATATACTATTTTTTTACTAGATGTGCGCATTTAACAATTTTTAAGACTTCATTGCTAAATATTATTTTAATACGTTAAATTTCATTGAAATGTGAAGCTTATAATGCCCAAACACTGTTTAGTTTGTCAAAAGGCCAAATAACAATTAAATAATGTCTTAAAGTTTGTCTCTTTCAGTGATAAAATCAAATTTATATATTTTTATTAATGTGGTAAGCTTACATTCAAAAATGAAGGCTGTTTGTTCCTTTTCATGTTTTTGTAGGGGAAAAGGGTAACGAAATCGATTTCCAACAATATTATTTTAAGTAGATATTTTTAAACAACGATTGTGACCAAAACAACGTAAGTTAAATCGATAGTTTAAGTCTATTTTCAACGGTTGATTACGCATATTAGAGACCCAGACTGAAAAAAACGCAGACGTACCATTCAATAACTAGAGAAGGAGGCTTAAGACTAGCTGTCTAATGACTGATCTCAGGAAAGTACGTAATCTGATCTTATGTCAAGATAAAGTATTTCGGCTGGTTTCATATCTTGCAAAACTAAGAATAGCAACCGGTTGCGCTCGAATTCACCACAGCATTTTACAACTTAATTTACTATTGTTTTTTTCAGCAACGTTCGAATTATATATTGGTCTGCTCCTAATTGTTTTAGAACATTCGTTCAATCCGTATATCTTTTAAATCACTCTCCTCTATATTTGCTATTAGTCTTGCACTTTAAAATGCTTTATTTATGCAAACTCTCTTTCCACGGGCAGCTTGACGTTTTCAGTTGAAGTTTCTGTTATCCTAGTGCTTAATCTTTATTTCTTCAGGGCAGTATTTTATCGTTCATGTTTGTTAACTAAAAAAGTTTTTTTCAATTTAATGCAATTTAATTCTGTTTATAACATGATATTCCAAAGCTCGTGTAGAATATTGAACGGGATATCCAGTGGATATGTCCAGTCCAGTGACTCAATGATTAACAGACATATTTACCTTCAAATGATGGTGTGGGTTTAGCACAAACATCTGTTGACACACAAATCAACGTCCATCGGATCAATTAGAGCATTGGTATTCCTTGACCACGGATATGCAAACGGGGCCTTCGCGTCTGTTTCTTTCTGCCGCTACTTTTAATTCTAATGGGTTAGAGGGCAGCAAATTTAAGGCACCAAACAAAATGTATTCAGTTTTTACCAAAGATGTGCATTAACCATGAGGATGATACCAAACCCTATTAATTGTAAGTGGTTTTGCAGCCACCTGCTCACTTTCTTCTGAATTGAAATGGTACGTATTCCATAAATGACTATTTGACACTATTATTTGTGCACTACGGACACTTGTAGATTGATGGCAGAAGTACAGTGCCAACAAACACTGGGATGACCACTTTGGGCTCACTAGCCGTCATCAGTCAGTAATACACAACCCTAGAATGTGCCTTACCCGAGGCTCGAACCCGCGACCAGTTAATCAGAAGTCCGACGCTCTAACCATTGAACCACGGGCTCTTTTTTCTTGAAAGTTAAGATTGTGAATATTAACATTCGTTGCTGAAAGCTCACCAATCCTTGACAGCAAGACAACGAGCCTGTGGCTCAATGGTTAGAGCCTTGGACTTCTGATGAAACGGGTTACGGTTTAGAACCTCAGGATTTGCGTAACCTGGGCTTGGGTATGACTAGCTGATGACAGCTAATGTACCAGAAATGGTCATCACAGTCTCCCTCGTCTTTGTCGGCATTTTGAATTTGCCTTTACTACTAGCCTCTGTGCGGCTGTTCACGGGGCTTAAGAGTGAGCCTCAGGGCAGAACGGGATTAGGGAGTTCCATTACCGATCGTTGAGCATTCATCAGTTAACTTGCAGATTATTCTGTTCTGTCTGAGAAACGGTAAGCAGTGGATTCTACTATCTATGTTATTTTTGGCCAGGACAGCTTATCCGATTGTTTTATTAGCTCAAAGAAGGTTTGCTAATGAAGTCGCTATACTCCATTGGTATGTTAATTTTCATTCAAGAGATCCGTTTTGTCGACTTTTCTTAGACGCGATGTTTTACCAAACTCAAATCATCGCCCGCATACTATGTTCATCACATCTTTTAAACTTAAGCATACTAGGCACTGCTGTAGATTTCAAAGTTCCCTATTTTCCTTCCTTCTATTCATAATCCGCAGATATTTAAATCTTAATCAGATATATTTCTAAACACTACAACGAAAATTTATACATTAACGGTCAATATCTTCATGCTGTTAAAAAAGCTACTCAGTTCTTTTCCGAAGAGATAAGAAATTAACTGAGGGTGAAATACGCAGCCAGAACATCTTTGACTACATGCTTAAGTGTGAAAGGTTTTCAGCCTAATATTTGTCTGGCTAACTTGACTAGTGTTCATATGGACTTGTAGGAAGGAACTTGAGTAGTGCTAGCTTTACTCAAGCAATGCTATATAAATCCTCACTTAATTAATCTAACACACCAAGCGTAATAAAAAAATTTTTCGTTCAAAATACTTTAAACTATGTGCTCTATTATCCTTCTCAGAAATGGTCGGCACATTATTAGAAAATATAAAAAGATCTTCCGGCGTGGAAAATGTACACGCATTAGAATTTATTATTTGGAATGTTGGCAGTCCAAATAAACCAAAAAGAGACTTCTGTTTTAAAGCCCTTAAACAACTTAGAAGGTCTTAATATTTCTAAACTTTCGAAAAGCTCCAGGTCAATTTAATTGGAGACCAGGTCAACACAGTTGTATTCCTATAAGCATTGTATCAGGCATTTCAAACGATACCTTGAGCTAGTGAAATATCTGACGTTGGTAAATCGATTTAAATGCCAAAGGATTATTGCTCCTCATAAATGGCTCCATATCTTAGATCTGAATATCGGAAGTGCTTAGCTCACTTGTTTGAAATAGGTTCCGAGTGCCCGACAAAAATGAAAATATCCTATTAAAAATTTATCAGAGTAAAATACGGTTATTTTGATCTTCTCTTACGCTGAAATGTGCGATTGCAATCTTGTTAATGCGAAAAATATACGCTTTACTGCTAAGAAGACATGAATTTGTTTCTCCTTCTGCGCGAATTTCTGAAATATTTGAGCTGTCCTTCTTCCTTTCTATGTAAAGTTGCTTCTGAAAACTTTCCGCCCGAGTTTCAAGTGAGCTTGCCGAAAAAAGGTTTTATGGAACCCACCTCAGAAGGCACAGTCGGTGAAGATACCTAAATTTCAGTAACTTGATTTATAGAAAGATTTCTGGCGCCATGCCTGGTAAAAGGAATCGTTCTCTAGTTGTTTTCAGCATGCAATTGGCTAAGTTTGCACGTACGAAACATCGACTGTCACCGTAGGACAGTCATTTTTGTAAAGTGAAGTAGTAAATATTTGCGTGTTTTAGACGTCCTCTGCGTGCTGCTGACTGTATGCTTCCACTTCCTTTGAAAACGTCTTTACATTGTCTTTTTTTCAGAGATTTGGCAGTCAAACTAAAGGTTGTGTTCCAGAGACTGTGATAGTAAGCCCTTTGCGATGCTTTTTGCATAACTTACCCTGAAGTTAAGACAGGACTTTTATATCTTTTAATAAAGCTCAAGTGAAAATAAAAATTGCAAATATATATCATTTAAGTAATTTAATTTTACGTAGATATACTTTGTTTTACTTAGTTTTATTTATACTTGCCCACGATCCAATAAGATTTTAAGCCATCATGTACATGAGGAAAAAAGTCGTTACACAAGATAAAGCAAACAAACTTTCTTTTGTCAAAGTTTTGCAATCAACAGGCGAGAAAATTGCGGTCACTGTCGAAGGAATATACATAAACTGACGTCAAAGCCGTAAAGTAGTTCCTGTTTATTAATGAATCCCAATCGCACAGAGCATGCCCGACGTTGTCTCATTTGCAGGCTACGATTGTATTCACGATTTCGTTTCAGATTTTCAGTGTTTCAACAATTGCTCCCCCGAAACCCTACGCTTTCCAGACTTCCTGAATATCGGCAGCTAGTTCTGAACGAGTCACGGGTTTTCAGGTTTAAGCAGATCTTAGTTAACACAGTTCAATTGAACAGTCGTGACTTCTACATAAGACTCAAGCTTTGTTTACGTTTGTCAGTGTTTAAGGTGGAATCAGACTTTGCATTTTGCCGATTCTTTTTTAAATGAAGACACCACTCGTTAAACCAAAATGGCTTGTTTTCGTCTTACTGTGGAGAATAGACTCTCTATTAGGTAAACTATTAATTTAAGCTTTCAAAGTTAGTTAAATTATATGTGCCTAAAGTTGTAACGAGGTTTTGGAAGAGCCTTTTAAAGAGTATCCTTCTAAATGTTGCCAGATGACTGTAGTATACGCTTTTGTTTGCCTTTGATTTCTCTTGTGCAGTGCAGGCAACTCAGTGATTCGTTGAGGGAAGCATATTTCGTTGGTCTCTTGTTCTTTAACTGAAGAAAGGTTCCCTTTCCTTATTGCAAAGGAACATAACCTGTCATTTATTTCGGTGTCTGTCGCTTAGTTTAGTGGCTGCCTATTCATGTGCAGGATTCGGCAAAAGTTAGACGCTGGCAATCAAGTAAAAACGGATTCCACATGGTCACAGTACCGTACATCTAGGAAGAAGTAGACAGCAAAACCAGATTAATCATCTTTATTTTTAGGAAATTAGAGGTCCAAACTGACACTTACTTATTATCCCTTTATAAATTTGCAATTGAGTTTTGATCAAGAAGTCCAGCATTGTCTTTGTACGATTTTCTGAAATGCCTCCTCTGTATTCAAATCTAAAAAGGAAATGTTCAAGAAGTACAAAACTACCTTCGTTCTGTTATGTCCAGGGGTGCGGAAACAGTAACGTAAGCATAAGTCAGTGTCCTTTCGAAGCTTATGAATCGCATCGTTAAAATTTCTAATAACAAAATTTGCTCATAACTACTGCATCCGGATAACACAAAATGTTCACCAACAATTTTAAAACTCACATACATAAATGACAAAAGCAATTAACGTTCTCTTTATTTTATCAATGTTTATATCTCCCTGATTTCAAAGGCTCTTTAGAAAACAGTCCTTAAATTTTGTTACATACTTAATGAAATTTCTTATAGACATTTATAGCAAAATATTTTTAACAATGAAAGAAAAGAAACTGAAAAACTTTTAAGTATATTTCGGATACAAAGTAAATGGGGAAAATAAAACAAAAAACTATTCACATTTTCATTGCCAAATGTTTAAGTAATGCGTGATGAAAGCTTCATGACGTTTGACCGTTAGGTGGAAATTTCGGGACTGGCTTATGATGGTCATGAGGCAAGGCTCTTGCCCATATGACATCGAAAAAGTTTGAGGTTGATTCAGTTGGCTGAGAGAAGTGTATGTTCGGAACTTCAGATATCTCGGTGAATTAATAATAAGGAAGGATATTGTGTCTCTTCGTCCGTCACCATGTCAAAAAGCTGCTTATAAAGAAACGACAGCAGTGAAAAGGGTATATTATTTAATTTTTGCGAATATTTATATATATATATATATATAATATATATATATATATATATATGCCAAAT
>WEDG01002271.1:0-63972 GCA_017591395.1 Schistocephalus solidus
TTCATCGAGGCCGGTATCGCCAGACAGTGTAAGCCTGTGAAAATAAACGAAAATACACAGACGCTAGCAGTTCATGTCTCCATTAGGTGATTTTTTTCACATGTTCAGTCATAATAAAGACTTCATTCACCAGATGTCACAACGATAATGTAGTTTAAAGAGATTTATCATGGAAAACTATTTGTTGAAATGGTTTTAGATTGACATTTTATGGCCAGGGCTGTTTATTGATCGTTCAATTTGATATAAATTACTTCTGTAGCCGTTTGAGCTTTGTGGTAACTCAAAAATGGAAACCTTCCCGTAAATTCAGTGCCTCAGCGTTGAATTACGCATAGGCTACCAAATCCCGTTTATTAATCTTAACCTGAATTCAACATTAACCCCATATCGGACCCCTACCCTAACGATTATCTTAATTCTATCCTTAGCCATAACTTTAAAATACCTAGATTGTAGCACAAGGCCCCCCCTGCATTACTGCAAATAACCTATTCTAGTGTCCAACCGTCTTCCTTTCCAGTATTTCTCTGAAACCTGCTTGCAATGTTTACATTAGTTTTAAACTACTCATATGTGTGACAGAAATATAATTTTAACAGTATGAACACGACATTATTGCGTTTTTACGGGGATTAAATCAAATGTGGATAAATTAAAGGCTAAAATCATACAGGTACCGTCAAAGCTTGTTAATCAGACCTTAAATTATACAAAACATTACATAGACAGGAACTTTATATTTCCGAAATGATGAACAATTGTAAAACTTGCATATGACACATGAGACTGAACATCCTATGGCACAAATCTGTGCAATAACTAACTGGTACCTGGGTTCATTGATTATCACCAGAGAGTAGAAATAAAAGCTGAATCTAAACTCGTTGCTCAGGCACGTAGGAATGGGTGGCATGTTTACTCAAGGGGGCATAAGAGCACTTACATAGCTCGGGCATGTTTAATTAAAGGGGATAGTCGCGTATTCGTAAAAAGAGTACTTTAAACGAGAAAATAAAACAAGAGTAAAGGGCAGGGCACAAAAAGATGCCTGCCCTTTAAATACAAGAGGGATCAAGTGACCTAGGACAGTTTCGGGGTCCTTATCATAACCCTGACCTCACCTTTGCCCTAGGATAAATCCTAAGCCCTGTGGCTTCGACTGTAATAGATGACTACTTTTGCTAAAAGAATGTCACGTTAGAGCCAGACATATTCAGCTTACTGCGTTAATTGGGCAATTATAAAATATTCGAGGCGTGTGAACTACTGTCTTTGAGAATAAAGGTTCCGCCTTCCCGGAAGCCAGGATTGCAAGGTGTTGGAAGTATAATTGAGGGAAGACTGGGTTGAAACCCATAGAACTGATATATTCAGGTGCGCTGGCTCAGGCCCACATGTTCAAACAAAAAACAAAAATACACATAAAAGTTCAAGTTCTTTTACATTTGCGGCTGGTTTCCAGCTTGGTAGACAGTGATTAAGTATATCTGGGCAAGCTTCGATGACTCGTAAATACCTACCATTTAGTCGACTGATCATTCGTTTTTTATTGGCAGGTGATACAGGGTTTTAAAGTATGGATTTGCCTTCAATCGAGGAGGTGTATTCGGAAGTGCATACGATTTTCTACGGTTAATAGCTGGTCTTATGTGATGATGCAGGAAACAAAATCGTGATAAGGGAACTTTGTCCTAAATACAGTGGTAGGTGCATTTGGAAGAGAGTCCTAATAGCACTCGATATGTCCTGGATATACTGAAATCCCGACATGTCGAGGTACGCAAGTGCGCATGCTCATTGGTCGATCGATTTTGTAGGCTCTGAGCCGTGATTGGTTGGTGTGCTGATAATGCGGCGTTGTAACGAGCATAAAAACTGACAGGATTTTTTAAATGGACTGAAAGCACTTTTGGCGGGATCTGGGATGGGGTAGGTGCCATCGCGTGCTAGTGAAGATGGCCGGCGTCTCTCTGCCTCTTATCCGCTGACACCCCTGTTGACAACGCTCGCAGTAACGCACTCACTCTCATCCTCGTCAGCACTCCTATGGCCCTTCCCTGCAGTTTCCGACTGCGCTGCACTCCCCGTCGGTTTTTAGCCCATATGTCGGTGTTCCCCTCTAACCAGACAGATCGTAGAACGTTGTAGCACTGCACATTTTCTTATAAACTATACTTTTGTAACCACTAGCAAGATTATTTATAGTTAGTAAACAATTATCCTATAATTGTCTCGTTTCATATTTTGATTGTTTGTGCAGGCGAGCCAGTCTTTGTAATGATCCTTTTCAGTCATTTCCCACTGAACTCTCTCCAGGCGTATCAAACTAATCAGCCTGTGCCTTCCTCAGCGTCTTCGGCCGCTACAGCTTGAGCGGGCGCGGGAAGCGCTCAATGGAACTTTTTTTCTGCCGTGGCGTGCGCATGCGCCACTATACGTGGGAATGCTCTTGTGAAATTCCCTTCCCTTTCAGTTAACTTTATTGATTTTGTTTTCTTATAACCTTGTTTAATGTTCATTCAGACCTGTAAGAGGAAAACAAGAAGGCATATTTCCCGTGATGTGGCGGAAATATGCCGTGACGTTACAGAGGAAGTAAATATGCACAGTTTGCAAGGTGATTAGAAATGCATATGTGTACTGTCAAACGAGCGAACGTGAATGGACGTGCCTCTGGACGCACATGATTCATCTCAGTGATCAACTGCCGGTGATAGTCGCGTATTCGACCGAGAAGCATGGCGCAAACAGAAGGCGTGGCGTTTAGATAGGAGGGAGTATGTGGCCTAGGACTGTTTCTGGGTCCTAATCATAACCCTGACCTAAACTTTTGCCCTAAAATAAATCCTCAACCCTGTCGCTTCGACTGTAATGGATAACCACCTGAGTTAAAAAGGCTGGTGGTCAGAGCCGAAGAGGCACGACCAATTCCGCTTTCGTCTGTCCCTAAGGATGAAACGGGCTTGGATGACTAATTGTCACCTGAGATCCATTCATAGACAGCTTACTGGGTTGATCAGGCAGTTATAAAATATTCATGGCTAGTGAATGACTGTCTTTGAGGTTTACGGTTCCGTCCGCCCGGAAGCCTCGATAGCCTGGTGTCAGAAGAATAATTGAGAGAAGAGTGGGTTGAAACCCATAGAATGATATATTCAAGTGTGCTTGTTCGGGCATATATGTTCGGACAAAAACGAAACACACAGCACAGGTCAAGTTCTATTACATTTGTGGCTGGTTTTTAGCTTGGAAGGCAGTAATACGGTATAACTAGGCAAGCTCCGAGGACTCTGAAATACCTTCCGTCTGAGACGACCGATCATTTTGTTTTATCGGCAGGTGACACAGGGGTTTTAAAGTATGGATTCGCCATCTACCAAGGACGTGTATTTTGAAGTGAATTAGATTTGATACGGTTAATAGCTGGACTTATTTGAGGATGCAGTAAATAAAATCATGATAGAGGGACTTCATTCCTGTAAGGGTGAACAAGGCCTCATCCGTGTATCCTAGAAGATAAACGCTTAAAGCTAAATGGCTGCCGTAGGGATATTAATGTGACTACAGTAGGCATCAAAAATAACAGGCAGATCGAGAAGCTCTGCAGGATAAATACCATTCTATCGGTTAAAAAAATAATTGATAATACTCAGATTAGCACGCATTTAAAGAAAATGGTTGATCACTTAAACGCAGTGAAATAAGCAAATCCCTGCTAACAGTTGTTTAATGCGTGTACTTGACATTTTTATTCAATCCCCACACTGGGAGCATCACTCAGAGCGCACTCTTATCCCGTCTACAAAATCCTAACGAAATCTACATGCTGACCTCGCCAAGTGGTCAGCGTGAGAACTATGATTTGAACCATCAATCAATTATAAGACTTGTCTAACCTCATATGATACTTATCTCCGTACTTCTATAAGGCCGACGAGGGACACAGGAAAGCACCTGGTTGCCAAATTTACTTCCTAAGAAATACTTTTTTGAGTAATTTTAAAGCGCAGTAGCTCAGGATGCGGAAGAAGGAAAAAATTATTTCCGGCAAAACGTGCGGCTCAATTTTCCGATATATTCAGGTGTGCTGGCTCGGGCACATATGTTTGGCCAAAAAACAGAAACGCACAGCAAATGTCAAGTTTTATTACATTTGCGGCTGGTTGCCAGGTTTGTAGGCACTAATTATGTATATCTGGGTAAGCTCCGAGGACTTTGAAAATACCTACCATCTGAGTCGACTGATCATTCGGTTTCATTGGCAGGTGATACAGAGTTTTAATGTATGGATTTGCCATCTACCAAGGAGGTGTATTTGGAAATGAATACGATTGTCTACGGTTAATAGCTGGTCTTATGTGAGGATGCAGTAAATAAAATCGAGATTGATGGACTTCATTCCTATAACAGTGAACAAGGTATCATCAGTAGATAATAACCGATAAACGCTAAAAGCTTAATGGTTGCCATTGGCGTATAAACGTGACTACAGTAGGCCTCAAAAATAACAGGCAGGTAGAGAAGCACTGTAGGATAAATGCCATTCTATCGGTTGACAATTAATTGATACTACTGATATTAGCACGCATTAAAAGAAAATGGCATTTTGTGAGCATTTACTCCACAACTGATCACTAAAACGCAGTTAAATTAGCAACTCCCTGCTAACAGTTGTTTAATGCGTGTACTTGACATTTTTGTTTAATCCCCACACTAGGAGCATCACTCAGAGCGCACTCTTATCCCGTCTAAAAAATCCTAACGAAATCTACATGCTGACCTCGCCAAGTGGTCAGCGTGAGAACTATGATTTTAACCATAAAATAATTATACAGCTTGTATTATCTCATATGTTACTTCTCTCCGTACTTCTATAAGGCCGACGAGGGATACAGGAAAACACCTGGTTGCCAAATTGACTTCCTTAGAAATAATTGTTTGAATAATTTCATAGCGAAGTAGCTCAGAGAGCGGAAGAATGAAAAAAAAATAATTACCGGCAAAACGTGTGGCAATAATTTCTGCGAAGGCTTTGGTGAGAACGTTTATTTGTACCCTTGGAGAAAGCTAAAGTACGATGTTAAGCAAATCGAAGAGAGCTAGACAACAACCGCACGATGAGTAAGGGTTTTGCATACGTCTGGAAAAATCCACGAATTTTTACCTTGCACGGGCTTTGCTATCTCCTTCATCGATACGAAATGAGCACTGAGACAATGAACTTCTTCCTTGGCTCAAGCCCGTATATGGGGTCGTGAAAAGTGTACGCGCGCTAAACAAGTGCAGGTAACAGAAATTCCGTGGTGCTTGTAGCCATTTCCTTTTTAGTCAGAACGCTGAACTAGTTTGCAGTGCATCTATTCCTTAGTTTGGGAGCTTCGCGCAATGGAGAACTAGTCTGGATATGAATGAGCAGTCATTAATGAAAGTAGACTTCTAGTAATAGAGTTCAAACTGCAGGTTATCGTGCAAAGAGTTGTAAAATCTTTACTCACTCAATCTTGGTTCTATCTCTTAATAACTGTTGTCGAACACAGGCGAAGGATGTAATAGATTTATTTTTTGAAATACAAGAGTATACTTTCGAACTGGAAGCTGAATGTGTTTTGAGAAGAAATGCGAGAGACAGGTTATTTGCGCAGGCTGCCTGATAAACTATCTGTTTTTCTTTGTATTTATGCTAATGAGAGACTTGCATAGAAAAAAATGCACAATCGCAAGTAGAAGAAGTGGCAGCCGAATATACCCATACAAAGGCAAGGCCGAGTAAGATGTCGATGTGTGTCTTAATGGCAGTTGTTTTCCATTTACAACTAACTCCCGTTGGAAAAACCCCCAATGATCGAACCCGGGACCCTTAGATCAGAATTCGAACGCTCTAACTGTTGAGGCACTTGTTCGTTGTTCAGGCCATTTAGATAGGGTAGATAGACTTGCATTCGTTGATGAAAGTGCAAAAATAACAACCTTATCTCACTCATTCCGTTCTTAATCGAAATTTTGCTCTGGAGCGCAATCTGCAAATATGCAAATCCATAAGTAGTAGAAATGGCAGTCGAATATTGCCGTCAATGACAAGGCAGATTGAAATGGACATTTTTGGCTAACGGGACGTCGGCAGCGATTCCTACCCTACTCCAGGTGCAGCACGACCCGATGAATGAAACCGGGAACCGTTGAGCAGAATTCGAATGATTTAACCATTCAGACTTGCCGATTAACATCAAAATATTGACTTGCATTCGTTGATGAAGGTGGTAGCATTTTGTTGACGGATCTCACTCCTACCGTTCTTCATCGAGGCTTGTTGTCGAGGCTTGTCAAAATATGCGTACTCGCAAGTAGAAGAATAGGTAGTCCTATATACTCTTCGAGGGCAAGGTAGAGTAGGATGTCCATGTGTGTCTTATTGGACGTGGTCAGTCATTTATACCCAACTACCCTTGATCGAACCCGGATTCCGTTGATCAGAATTCGAACGATCTAACCATTGCGGAACATGATCATTTTTTCTGCAGATTTAGTTCAGAATATTGACTTGCATTCGTTGCTTTAGGCGCAACAATAACTACCTTATTTTACTCATTCCTCGCTACTCAAGGCTCTCTCTCGAGCCATGCCAAGAACTGCAAAGCCACTAGTAGAAGAAAAGGCAGAAAAATATCGCCATCAAAGACAAGGCAGACTGGAATGGATATTTCTGGCTTACGGGACGTCGGCAGCCATTCCTACCAAACTCCATTTGCAGCACAACCCGATGGTTGAACCCTGGAACCGTTCATCAGAATTTGAACGCTCTAACCATGGTGGCACGTGCTCGTTGTTTAGCCGATTTAGATCGGGAATTTTGACTTGTGTTCTTTGATGAAGTTGCTAGCATTACTGAAGGATCTCACTCATTCCGGCCGTTATCGGGGATTTCTCTCGAGCCCCGTCAGCAAATGCACAGCAGCTGGCAGAATAGGAGGCAGCCGAATATTCCCGTCAACGACATGGCATACTGAAATGGGCTATTTCTGGCTTTTTAGCCGTTGTTAGGCAGTCACACCCAACCCCAGGTGGAGTACCAACCGAAAACGTTCCCGGGACCCATTGACCAGAATTCGACGGCTCTACCCATTGGTGCACGTGCTTGTTTACTTGCCAACTTAGATCTGGAATATTGACTTGCATTTTTTGATAAAGGCAGATCGTTTGCTATCAGAACTCACCTGTTCGCTCTGCCGTGAGGTTCACTTTCAAGCCCCACCAGCAAATGCACAGCCCCAGTTAGAAGCAGAGGCAGAGGAATCATACCTTCCAAGACACGGCTGTCTGGAATGACCATTTCTCGCTTATGAGCCGTGGTCAGGCAGTCATACCCCGACCCAGGTGGAGCACCAATCGAGGATCAAACTAGGGACACGTTAAGTTACCGGCTCGATGTCTTGCCCATTGAGATCGGCAGTATTGTCTTGCATTCGTTGATGAAAACTCACCGAACTGAAGCGGATCTCACCGATCTCACTTATTCCGCTCTGTCTCGAGGCTCACTCTCGAGCTCCAAAAGAAACCGTGCAATGGCTAGTATAAGAATAGGCTGATGGACATAACCGGAAATGACAAAGAAGTCTGGAGTGGCCATTTCTCGCTGATTAGCTATCATCAGCCCGGCAGGACGAATTTCATGTGATGCAGCACCCTCGGAATAAACTCCCACCCGTTGATCGGAAATCCAACGCACTAACCATTAAGACATGTGCTCATTTTGACTTGATGGGCAGACCGGGAATAATAATTATGTTCGTTGATTATGGCTCACCCATCACTTACGCATCTCTGCATCAAGGCTTACTTTCGAGCTCTCAGTGGCCATTAGAAAAATACGCAGATGAATAATGCGGGAAAAGACTGGAACGGTCATTTTTGGCTTATAAGCCAACGCCAGCCTGTCTTACAAACTTCAGGTAATAAAAAAACGGGGATCGAACTAGCAACCCGGTTATAAGAAGTCCAAATCTCGAACATTTGTTGCACGTGTTCGTTTTCTTGCTGATTTATATAGGAAATATTGACTTGAATTCGCTGATGAAGGCTAAGTGATTACTAAAGCTTCTCACTCATTTCTTTCCACATCAAGGCTCACTCTCAAGCCCCGATAACAGCCGCATATTGACTATTAGACGACTAGGCAGATATGTATTGCTGGAAAAGAGAAGGGAGATGGAATAACTATTTCTGGCTTATTAGCCGACGTCAGCCAGTCATGAACAATGCCTTTTGGTGCGGCACACGAGGAATAATCACTTGATTCTTTGATCAGAAGTTAAATGCACTAACCATTGAGCCACGGGCTCGTTGATGATCGTTAGATCGTTGATAAGCCCCCACAAAACGCTAATGGAACTCACCCATTTTATATTAAACCAGAAATGGCAATTCAAGTTTCCCTTAGCTATCCTGGCAATATTCATCTTCCTATTTCACTCGTTGTCGCTGTGCATTGCTGGCAGGGCTCAAGAGTGAGCCTCAGGGCTGACCGACACGAGTTAGTTCAGTTAGCGATCTGTGAGCGTTTATGAACGAATGCATATCAATATTCCTGATCTAAGCCAGCATGACAACGATCCCGAGACTTAATGGTTCGAACCTTGGGGTTCTGATAAACTGGTTCTATCAGCGTGTGGTGCACCACCTGGGGTTGGGTATGACAAGTTGATGACGGATAGTAAGCCAGACATGGCCATTCTTGTCTTCCTTTCTTTACCAACAATATTACTCCGCCTATTCTATTACTAACCGCTGTATGGCTGCTGGCGGGGCCCAAGATAACGCCTCAAGGCAGAACGGCCCGTGTAAACTCCGTGAGCGTTCATTGAGAGTTAATTAACGAATGCAAAGGAACGTTGTGTTAATTCTTTGCTTTGTCTGTGTGAATTGATTATGTTTTGTTCTTCACTGCTTTTGTGTTTGGTCATGAATTTGTAATGGTTTAATATTTTGGAAACTTTCGTGTAGTGTGGCATTTTTTACGTATCATTTCAACCTCGTTTTGTGTAGAGCATTTAACTTATATTTTTGAATTTTGAGTTTTCAAATTTCGTCATTTTGTGGATGCTATTGAGGCCACAATAGGAAATTTTTGACTGAATTGTTGGCGTTGGGTATAAAGATTGTAGGAAATTGTGAATAATTATACTAAGTCTGCGCTTAAATCTATCTGCAACATTGGAGGAAACCAAATATATAATAGAATATATGTGTGGAAGGCTTGTGAGGCTATTCCTAGGTGACTCTGCACCAAACAGTGAATTAAAATCACGAATTACGATACATGACTCTATATTAATTGCTATAAACGAGATAGAGGTCAATATTTTGCGAACATAACTTTTGTTTTCAATGATTGTTTCCAGTGAAATTCAATGACGCTTTGGAATTTAACTGAGAACAACGCTTATAATAAAATAATAATTTTTGATAAGCGTATCCAACTTTTGAATTATCTTAAAGCGTATGATTTCTTCAAGTTGTGTGCACAATATGCGCATATTACAGCAGCCATCCCAGTTTTAATGGATTCATCTCGTGCGTACACCGACCATCTGACCCAAATGACAAACGTGTCGGCCAAAATGTCGAAAGCCTGCTCTCTCTAAAATGAGATAAGCTTAAAATATACGAATGCCAAACTTTACCAAATATCAAGGATAGAGCGGGATTTGAAGGTAGGGGTGAGCCCACTTATGACTGAGCGCAGGGCAACACGCAAATTATTGAGATCTTTTACTGACAAAAGTGCCTGACCGCGTCAATGTTGTGAAGTAGCTATCCCCCTGGGCAAGTGTGTCAACCTAGTCCTACAGTGGGAATATTCACTGTGCTCTCGCTCTGATCAAATTATCACAGTCCAACGCAACATATCGCGCAGGGATTTTGCTCAAAGCAAAGTGCTGTGCGCCGATAGACTAGAACGAAACATTCGAGAAAGGGTTGGAACTTTAATGCGGAATTACATGAACTTAACAACAGAGAGCGTACTAATCAGAAACAGAAGATCACCGACAAGCCCCAATGGTTACAGACCACAATGAAGAGGGATTTATACTTCAAGCGCAAATTGTGGCAAATATTTCTCAGGGAAAAGACTTTACAGTCGCCGATGAAGTAAAAAGCAGGAAAAATAGGGTGAAAGGCCTTGTTTATGGAGCCCAATAGAGTTTCCAGAGAAACCTGATAAACCGCGCAGCAGAACATCTAATGCTTTTCTACAAAAAGAATAACCAATGCATCCAAAATAATGACCCCATCCAGTTGTTAAACATGGCTGATGGTGACGAACTTTGCAAGGAGGACCAAAATACTGAGCATATATGTCAGTTCTTTTCTCGGATTTTACGAGAGAAGCCAAGTAAACATTGAAACCTATACTGTGCATGAGATTTCGACAGTTGACTGAGTGGTCCTCACGTAAATTATTTTTCTACAGGAACTACTGAAGATATAAGAAATGAAATCGCCAGGCCCCGGTAAAGTTGTTGACGAAGGTGGCCGTAGCGTCGGCAGAAAACCTAGGGCGTCTCTTCCGAGAGTTCATCGCTGTTGACAGATCGCCACCCTATTGGAACACTGAGTGGATTTCACCGATGCATATAAGAGGCAGTTAAGCTTCCGCAAAGAACTACCGGTCTATAAACCTCATCTCCATATGTAAGAAAAATTATGAAAAGAATCATCAAACGCGAATTGCTGAAGTTTTTTTGGATTCCACACAAGAAGGTCCTGATTAGCATTTTGGTATACTCTCTTGAACGATTTTCCTGTGCGATTGATGAAGGGAATGTGGTACACGCAGTCTACATAGACATCACGTAGGCTTTTTATACTGTGGTTCACCAGCGTTTCCACATATAATTAAATCGCATTGGGCTAAGGGGAAAACTTTTGAAGTGGATCAAAGACTTCTTGATTGGACGATCTCAGATTTTCCCTCTTGGCTATCAACAATCGGCGGAAGCGGTGGTTGAGAGTGAGGTAACGCAGTACTTCTTTCTTGGCACTATCATCTTCGTTACACATTTTGATGAAAGCAGAACTGACGTAGTCCGTGACATCGCCCTGTTTTCTGACGAAACAAAGGTTTGAAATGTCACCATAACGAAGCTGATGATGCAAACCAACAAGCTAACTTGCATAGACTTGACGAATTGTCAAACCACTGGTTCCTCTCATTCAACTTTTCCAAGTGCAATATTCTGCGAAGACACACAACCAGCAGCTCGCACCGGAGGATATAATACCTGAATCAAACACGCTGCCAAAAGTAAAGCCTCAGAAATATCTAGGGTTGTGGATCATGCTATCACTGAATATATCGTTAAATTGCTCAAAAGTGGCCGAAATCCGTAATGTTGAGCTTGTATCTTAACAAGCGAGCCTTTGCAACGTTCGAATAAGTGTGTTTTTATATGGTCTTCGGGAGGTTTGTGCAACCAACGTTACACTTTACTATTCAAACCTGGGGACAGTGGGCTGTCTAGGACTTAAGCACCCTTTACATGGTCCGAGGACGTACGGCAAAGCTTGTTTTCGGTCAAGACTACATGCCTTACTATAGACAAAAACGTAACGAACCTATGCAAGTGTTTTACATGCTGCAGGGTTATGATTTTTACCTCGGATCTGATGACTTTTTTCAGTTGGCCACTGCAACTACTTTGAGGGTACATCCTTTCATTTTACGTGTGACTCACACAAGACTGGACACAAGACGTTTTTTCCCAACCGAGTGATTAAGGTCTGGAATGCTCCCACTGCGGACATCATTGTGTCCCAATCTGTGGACACTTTTGAGTGAAAGTTTAACCAGAACACTTATATGCACCAACGCGACTTCGGAAACTAAAACATTTTCCGTGACATACCCCACTCACAAATGTACATGTAATAGAAGATATTATTCCATAGTTTTATTATTATTATTTTGCAATTGTGTCCTTAAATGCCCTGCAGGTTTACTTGGAGATAACCCATTGTCCGGCTTGCATTATGCGAATGCGTTATCCTTTGCAATCTTATTGTGATTAATAGGGAGTTCAAAGTTGTCCCCTACGTCCCCGTAATAAACGTTAAATGAAATGAATTGAACTGAAGACTGCCACTTCACCATATATCCGTAAAATATATGTCTGAAGTACGGTATAATTTTATTGGGGCTTGACACAGGCCAGAAGCCACTATCAAGCACCGGGTCATGAGGCCCGAATACCCACTTTCACAGCATGAAACGTCTGGTGCATTTTACCCGATCATATGGTACCCAATCATATTTTCAAGTTTGGTGAGGCTGAAATCCGCGCAAGAGGTGATAACCCCGTGAGCCGCGAGCTGCTCGGGCCATGGTTCTCAGGCCCACAGTTTATCAACAAATGCAATGAACTCCCGATTCTATATTATATGTTGAGGCATCGCCTGAGTCATTTGTGGAGGACGTGAGTAACCAACAGCTCCATTGACAGCGAGCCAAATGGTCGAGTTATTATCACGACTACAACCAACAGGGATGTTTAAAAACGGCGATTAACGGCTTGGACGCGGATGGCCAAGCTAGCATCGCATCAATTACGACCCCCCAGTGGCGATTGCGATAGCTTCTAGTTGTATAACGCATGCGATCACGAGGCCACTAAAAATACTGCTGACCTTGTGTTTCTATCCCCATGAGCTGCCCCAGTCTCTGCTGATGGGTTCGAGTTAGAATCCCGAATGTCAAGCCCAGTACATTAATGTTCCCACGATCGCATCTGTTCCTTCATTAAGAGTACTTCTAAGACAGTGTTAGTTAAACCTTTAAGGCAACGCCAGAGAATGTTCAGTGAAATCCCCGTACTAGTTTCAAAAGTATTTTAAAGTATTTTGGACTATGTACTATGCTAGTACTAGGATGTTTTACAAACTATGCGATGGGTATGTAAATGTGTTCAGTTGCTCAAATCATTAAAAAGAAGACTCGAGACACTTCCTTTGATCTATGGATGATAAAATGCATAGAAAACAACAGTAAGGTGTTATATGTTCACAATTTTCATAGTGAACGCCCTGGCCTAATTATGAGATAAGCATAGTATCCCGCATAAAGTACTGATCAGAATTTTCCAATCTCTAAAGGAGTTATCGCCATACCCAAGCCCAAGCGCTGCGTGGCCGGAGGCTCGAAATCGCGACCTGTATGGATGAAGTCAAACGCTTTACCGACTGCGCCACGAGCTCGTTGTCTTGCCGGTTTTGATCGGGAATGTTAGCAATGGTAGTTGGGAACTCACCGATCGGTTACCAGACTCACTCGTCCCGTTGTGGCTTGGATTTAATCCCAGATACTCACCAGCAGCCAGTGATATAGGCAGAATGATATTACCGACAAATATAAGGGACACTGGAATGGTCATTTATGGATTTTTTTCCATGATCAGCCAGCCATACCCAACCCCAGGCGCTGCGGGGCCCGAGGCTCGAACTTGTGACCTGTTCGGCAGAAACTAACTCTCTACCCACTGCGGCACGAGCTCGTTGTCTTGGCAGATTCGATCGGAAATATAAGCAATAGTAGTTGGGCACTCACCGGTCGGTTACCAGACTCACTGGTCGCATTGCGCCTAGGGGTTAACCCCAGATACCCGCCAGCATCTACAGCGCAGCTTGTGGCATTGACATAATGATATAACCGACAAAGACAAGGGACACTGAAATGGCCATTTCTGGCTTATTTGCCATCATTAGCCTGCCAAACCCAACCTCAGGTGCGGCGGCGTCCGAGGCTCGAACTTTCGACCTGTTGGACTTAAGTCCAACGGTTTACCCACTGCACCACGAGCTCCTTGTCTCGCCGTTTTCTTTCGGGAATATATGCAATGATAGTTAGGTACTCACCCACAGGAATCACTCGTCCCGTTTTGGTATAGGGTTAACTCTAGATCCATTACAGTAGCCTAAGACCAGCTAGTGATACAGTCAGAATGATATAACCAACAAAGAAAAGAGAGTCGGGAATGGCCAATTTTGGCCTATTAGCCGTCAGCAGCCAGCCATACCCAACCCCAGGCGCTCTGGCGCCCGAGGCTCGAACTCAAAACCTGTTGGGCAGATGTCCAACGCTCTATCCACTGCGCCACGAGCTCGTTATATTGCCGGCTTCTTTCGCGAATATTATTAATAGCAGTTGGTTACAGACAGATCGGTTACTAAACCCGCTCGTTTCATTGTACCTTGGGGTTACCTCTAAACCCCTACCAGCAGCTAAAGAGCAGTCACTGATATAGGCAAAATGATAAAACCGACAAAGTCAAGGAAGCCCTGAATGGCCATTTCTGACTTATAAGCCTTCATCAGCCAGAGATACCTAGCCAATGCGCAGCAGCGCCCACTCCTCGAACTTGCGACCTGTCGGACAGAAGTTCAACGGTCTACTTACTGCACCGCGATCTCGTTGTCTAGCTGGTTTCAAGATGGCATAAAAAACAATGGTAGTAAGGCCCTCAAGGATCAGTTACCGGATTAAGGCGTCCCGTTGTAGCTTGAGGTTTACTCTAGAGCCCAACCAGCATCCACAGACCACCTAGTGATACAGGAAGTATAATACTTTCGACAAAGACAAGGAAGACTTATATGGCTATTTCTGGCTTATGAGCCGTCATCAGCCAGCTGTACCAAAGCCTAGGCGCTATATAGCCCGATGCTTGATTTGCGACCGCTTGGACAAAAGTTCAACTCATGCAGCTTTGAATCTATTTGGCTCACTATAAAGGTGCCGATATCACACAGTCTAGAAGTCCTGACCGTCTACCGACCACCAAGAAGTGACTTCGAGGCTGATTCTCGCCTGTTAGAAGAGCTAGAAAGATTTGCCTCTCGATCCGACGTCTTAATAATGGGCAAGTTCAATGCACCACGCATTGACTGGAGTTCAGTATATGCACGCGGTCCAGAACTAGTTTTTGACCGAAGTTTATTGGACATGACACTGAGGTCATTCCTCACTCAGCACGTCTTATTTCCAACGAGGGTGTGGGAGGGACAGCAGTCAAACTGTTTAGACCTGGTGTTTACGAAATCGCTTGATAGTATTCATGAGGTGCAAAGTCATCCTCTCCTAGGTCGGAGTGACCACGTCGTACTTCACTGGGACTACTCAAAGTTTTCGGTGCCTGAACAGCCCACCAGATTTAGAAGAAATATTTGGCGTGGTGACTTTGATCAAATGAAGACTCGACTCAACAACATCAACTTGGAATCAGCTTTTAACGGCAATGTGACAGAGGATTGGGAATGGTTCAGTGAGTTATTGCATATTCGCCTCAGTAACCACTGCCCGATTTCACGTAAGAGACTGGATAAAAGACCCCAGTGGCTGACTCAAACGTTGAAAAAAGAAGTGAATAAAAAGCGGAGGTTGTGGAAGAAATCACTCGCTAATGAGACTCCTGCGTTCATAAACGCATACAAGGCACAAAGGAACAAAGTTAAACGGCTTATCCTCAGGACACGACAAGATTTTGAAAAAGACCTGTTGAACCGTGCAGAAGAAAATCCGAAGTTATTCTACAATTAGATTAGAAGCAGCACGCGTATCAAGGACCAAGTTCTCACTAAGGACTAGCGAAAACCTAGAGGTTAGTGAGGATGGAGCAAAAGCGGAGCACCTTTCAGTATTCTTTAAATCTATCTTTACGAGTGAAAGCGCATTTAATCCTCCCGAATACGATTAAGATGAGGGTCCATCAATAGAGGCTGTATCTTTCGACGAAGTTAATGTTCATCAAGAGCTGTTGGCTCTGAATGAGACTAAATCACCGGGCCCAGATGATATACCGCCAAAGTTACTAAAGGAACTGGCTGCGGAACTGGCCAAACCGTTGTCAATGCTTTTCCAAACCCCGTTCGAAACCGGCACGTTACCTGCTGATTGGAAATCTGCACGAATCACACCACTATATAAAGGTGGAAGCAAGGTCTCCGCAAATAACTACAGGCCAATTAGCCTCACCTCGATCTGGTCAAACTCATGGAAAATATAATTAAGCGAGAGCTAATGCGCTTCCTAGAGAACATAAATTATTATCTGATGCGCAGCATGGATTTCGAAGTGGCAGGTCTTGCGTAACGAACTTGCTCTATTGCTTGGAACATTGGACGCGAGCAGTTGATGAAGGAAATGCGCTGCACGTAGTCTACATTGACTTTAAGAAGGAATTTGATAGTGTCCCTCACCAGCGACTCCTACAAAAACTCAACCGAACAGGCATTAGGGGAAATCTCCTCAGATGGATCAAAAGCTTCTTATTTGGCCGCTCTAAAACCGTCCATGTCGGTAACCAGCAGTCAGTGGAGGTTGCGGTTGAAAGTGGAGTTCCCCAGGGCTCCGTTCTTGGCCCTGCTCTGTTCATTTTGTACGTCAACGACTGCATCAACGAATTGGATTGTGATGTCACCATGTTTGCGGATGATATTAAGCTATGTAGGGTCATCAGAACTGCAACTGACGTAAAGCATTTGCAGGACAACCTAAACCGACTTCAACAATGGTCAAAGGACAGGCTTTTTCCGTTCAATGAGAAAAAATGCACTATTCTACGAGTCGGTAGAACTAGCAGTTTCATGACACGCTCGTCCCATTTTTTTGTGGGGTTTACTCAGAGCCCCACCAGCAACCAAACAGCAGCTACTGATATAAAAAAATTACATAACCAGCAAAAAGAAGGAGACTTCAATGGCCCTTTCTGGCTTATTAGCCGTCATCAGCCAGCCATACCCACGCCAAGGCGCTGCAGCGCCTGATGCTCGAACTCGCGAATAATTCCACAGAAGTCCAACGGTCTTCCTACTGCACCACGAGCTCGTTTTCTTAGCGGTTGCAATGGGGCATAGAAACAATGTTTGTAAGGCACTCACCGATCAGTTACCGGACTAACTCGTCCCATTGTGGCTTGGGGTAAACTTGAAAGTGACACCAGCAGCCACAGACCAACTGGTGATACAGGAAGTATAATAATTCTGACAAAGACAAGGAAAACTGTTATGACCAGTTCGGGCTTATGAACCGTCATCAGCCAGCCGAAACCCACGCGTGGGCACGGTGGCACCCGAGGCTCGAGCTTGCGACCTCGTTGAGTGAAGTTCAACGCTCTACTGACTGCGCCACGAGCTCGTGGTCTTGCCGGTTTCGATCGGGACTATAAGCAATGGTAGTTGTGCACTCAATGATCGGTTACAAGACTCACTCATCCCGTTGTGCCTTGGGGTTAACTCCAGAGCCCCGCCAGCAGCCGCAGAGAAGCTAATGATAAAGGCAGACTGCTATTACCGAAAAAGACAAGGGACACTGGGACAAATATTCTTGGCTTATGTGCCATCATCAGCCAGCCATACTCAACCCCAGGTGCTGCAGGCCCGAGGCTCGAACTTGTGACCTGTTGGACAGAAATCCAAATCCACCCACTGCACCTCGAGATCGTTTTCTTGACGGTTTCGATCGGGAATATTAAAAATGGTAGTTTGGTTTTCACCAAACGGGCACAGGACTCACTCCTCCCGTGGTGCTTTCGGGTTACCTCTAGAGCCCCGCCAGCAGTTACAGAGAAGCTCGTGATAAAGGCAAAATGATATTACCAACAAAGACAAAGGAGACTGGAATGGCCATTTCTGGCTTATTTGCCTTCATCAGCTAGCCAAACCCAAGCACAGGGGTCGGGAAACCCGAGGATCGAACTTGCGACCAGCTGGACTTAAGTCCAATTGTTTACCACTGCACCTCGAGCTCGTTGTCTCACGGTTTCCATTCGGGAATATAATCATTGATAGTTGGGCACTCACCCACAGGACTCACTCGTCCCGATTTGGCTAGGGGCTAACTCTTTATCCATTACAGCAGCCAATAACCAGCTTGCGATACAGGCAGAATGATAAAACCGACAAAGACAAGAGAGACTGGAATGGCCAATTCTGGCCTATTAGCCGTTAGCAGCCAGCCATACCCGAACCTAGGCACTCTGGCGCCCGGGCTCAAACTCGAGACCTGTTGGGCAGAAGTCCAATGCTCTACCCACTTCACCACGAGCTCGTTATATTGCCGTTTCGTTCAGGAATATTTATAAAAGAATTTGGGCACCTAACAATCGGATTCATGACTTGCTCGTCCCATTGTTCCTTGGGGTTAACTCAAGAGCCCCGCCAGCAGCCTCAGTGCAGCTACTGATATAGGCAAAATGATATAACCGACAAAGACAAGGGAGACTTGAATGGCCATTTCTGGCATATAAGCCGTTAGCTGCCAGCCATACCCAAGCCCAGGCGCCCTTGAACTCGCGACCAGTTGCACAGAAGTCCACCGGTCTCCCCACTGC
This sequence comes from Schistocephalus solidus, assembly GCA_017591395.1. Taxonomy (NCBI): domain Eukaryota; kingdom Metazoa; phylum Platyhelminthes; class Cestoda; order Diphyllobothriidea; family Diphyllobothriidae; genus Schistocephalus; species Schistocephalus solidus. Next base: position 18,378 of record WEDG01002271.1, read on the forward strand.
ACCACACGATAGTTTTCTCAGCGGTTTCAATGGGGCATAGAACCAGTGGTACTAAGGCACTCAGTGATCAGTTACCGGGCTCACTCATCCCGTTGTGGCTTGGGGTTAACTCGAAAGTCCCACCAGCAGCCACTGACCAGCTAGTGATACAGGAAGTTTAATACTTCAGACAAAGACAAGGAAGACTATAATGGCCATTTTGGGCTTATGAGCCGTCATCAGCAAGCCAAAACCCACGCGTTGGCACGGTGGTGCCCGAGGCTCGAGCTTGCGACCTGTTTGGCAGAAGTTCAACGCTCTACTGACTGCGCCACGATCTCGTGGTCTTGCCGGTTTCGATCGGGAATATAAGCAATGGTAGTTATGCACTCAATAATCGGTTACAAAACTCACTCGTTCATTTGGGCCTTGGAGGTCACTCCAGAGCCCCGATAGCAGCAGCAGAGCAGCTAGTGATATAGGCAGAATCATTTACCGACAATGACAAATAAAATTCAAATGACCTTTTTTGGATTTTTGGCCATCATCAGCAAGCGATAAATAATCCCAGGCGCTGCTGGGCGCAGGTTCGAAAATGCGACCTATTTGACAGAAATCAAAATCACTACCCACTGCGTCTTGCGCACGTTTTCTTTCCGGTTTAGATCTGAAATATATGCAAAGGTAATTAGGCATTCACCGATCGGTTACAAGTCTCATTCGTCCCGTTGTGCCTTGGGGTTTACTCCAGAGACCTGCCAGCAACCGCAGAGCAGCTAAAGATATTGGGAGAATCATATAACCGACAAAGACAAGTGAGTCTTGAATGGCAATTTCTGGCTTATTAGCCGTCTTTAGCCAGCCATACCCTTGCTGGGCAATGCGGCGCTCGGGGCTAGTACTTGTGACTGCTTGGACAGAAGTTCAACGCTCTACCGACTGCGCCAAGAGCTCCTTGTCTAGCCGGTTTTGATCGGGAGTATAAGCAATTGTAGTCTGGCACTCACCAATCGGTTACCAGACTCATTCATCCCGTTGTGCCTTGGGGTTAACTCAAGAGCACCGCCAGCAGCCTCAGCGCCGCAACTGATATAGGCAAAATGATATAACCGACAAAGACAAGAGAGACTGGAATGGCCAATTCTGGCATATTAGCCGTTAGCAGCCAGCCATACTCAGCCCCAGGCACACTGGCGCCCGAGGCTCGAACTAGAGAACTGTTGGGTAGAAGTCCAATGCTCTACGCACTGCGACACGAGCTCGTTATATTGCCGTTTCATTCAAGAATATTAACAAAAGAATTTGGGCACCTAACAATCGGATTCATGACTCGCTCGTCCCATTGTACCTTGGGGTTAACTCAAGAGCCCCGCCAGCAGCCTCAGTGCCGCTACTAAAATAGGCAAAATTATATAACCGACAAAGACATGGGAGACTTGAATGGCCATTTCTGGCATATTAGCCGTTAGCAGCCAGCCATACCCAAGCCCAGGTGCTGCAGCGCCCAATGCTTGAACTCGCGACCAGTTGCACAGAAGTCCACCGGTCTCCCCACTGCACCACACGATAGTTTTCTCAGCGGTTTCAATGGGGCATAGAACCAGTGGTACTAAGGCACTCAGTGATCAGTTACCGGGCTCACTCATCCCGTTGTGGCTTGGGGTTAACTCGAAAGTCCCACCAGCAGCCACTGACCAGCTAGTGATACAGGAAGTGTAATACTTCAGACAAAGACAAGGAAGACTATAATGGCCATTTTGGGCTTATGAGCCATCATCAGCAAGCCAAAACCCACGCGTTGGCACGGTGGTGCCCGAGGCTCGAGCTTGCGACCTGTTTGGCAGAAGTTCAACGCTCTACTGACTGCGCCACGATCTCGTGGTCTTGCCGGTTTCGATCGGGAATATAAGCAATGGTAGTTATGCACTCAATAATCGGTTACAAAACTCACTCGTTCATTTGGGCCTTGGAGGTCACTCCAGAGCCCCGATAGCAGCAGCAGAGCAGCTAGTGATATAGGCAGAATCATTTACCGACAATGACAAATAAAATTCAAATGACCTTTTTTGGATTTTTGGCCATCATCAGCAAGCGATAAATAATCCCAGGCGCTGCTGGGCGCAAGGTTCGAAAATGCGACCTATTTGACAGAAATCAAAATCACTACCCACTGCGTCTTGCGCACGTTTTCTTTCCGGTTTAGATCTGAAATATATGCAAAGGTAATTAGGCATTCACCGATCGGTTACAAGTCTCATTCGTCCCGTTGTGCCTTGGGGTTTACTCCAGAGACCTGCCAGCAACCGCAGAGCAGCTAAAGATATTGGGAGAATCATACAACCGACAAAGACAAGTGAGTCTTGAATGGCAATTTCTGGCTTATTAGCCGTCTTTAGCCAGCCATACCCTTGCTGGGCAATGCGGCGCTCGGGGCTAGTACTTGTGACTGCTTGGACAGAAGTTCAACGCTCTACCGACTGCGCCAAGAGCTCCTTGTCTAGCCGGTTTTGATCGGGAGTATAAGCAATTGTAGTCTGGCACTCACCAATCGGTTACCAGACTCATTCATCCCGTTGTGCCTTGGGGTTAACTCAAGAGCACCGCCAGCAGCCTCAGCGCCGCAACTGATATAGGCAAAATGATATAACCGACAAAGACAAGAGAGACTGGAATGGCCAATTCTGGCATATTAGCCGTTAGCAGCCAGCCATACTCAGCCCCAGGCACACTGGCGCCCGAGGCTCGAACTAGAGAACTGTTGGGTAGAAGTCCAATGCTCTACGCACTGCGACACGAGCTCGTTATATTGCCGTTTCATTCAAGAATATTAACAAAAGAATTTGGGCACCTAACAATCGGATTCATGACTCGCTCGTCCCATTGTACCTTGGGGTTAACTCAAGAGCCCCGCCAGCAGCCTCAGTGCCACTACTAAAATAGGCAAAATTATATAACCGACAAAGACATGGGAGACTTGAATGGCCATTTCTGGCATATTAGCCGTTAGCAGCCAGCCATACCCAAGCCCAGGCGCTGCAGCGCCCAATGCTTGAACTCGCGACCAGTTGCACAGAAGTCCAACGGTCTCCCCAACGCACCACACGCTCGTTTTCTCAGCGGTTTCAATGGGGCATGGAATCAGTGGTAGAACTCTGGGGGACCCACTGAGAAGCCGAACCCCGCATTGCTGTGTCACGCAGCTGCAGAAACATCGGCGAAACACGTGTGTGGGCTTTTAATAAGAACCTTTGTCTGAAAAACGGTATAATGTATTTGCCATATAAGATTAATAATGCTTGTATGTACTAATTGTTTTGTAGAATGGGCATAACGTGGCAATTCCACAGTGGTTGATTGTCTTCGAAACAAATGTTCATTGAAATTTCGGGTCTGACCCTAAAAAGTCAAGTCTGAATCACCTGATTCCATGTCCTGCACTTAATAATTTCAGATATTATTTCCATAATTATTCTCTGCAGTCGATATACCAGAAACCGCATATAGCACACTGGGGGACAAACTGAGATGCCGAAATTCGCGTTGCTGTTTCACGCGGCTTCAGAAACATCGGCGAAACACGTGTCTGGGCTTTTAGCGAGAACCTATGTCGGAAGTACGGTATAATGTATATGCGATAAAAGATTCATACTACTTGAAGTACTACTTGTTTGTAGAATGGACATAACGTGGTTATTCCACAGTGGTTGATTGTCTTCGAAACAAATGTTCATTGAAATTTCGGGTCTGACCCTAAAAAGTCATGTCCGAATCACCTGACTCCATGTCCTGAACATAACAATTGCAGAAATTATTTCTCCGATTATTACCTGGAGTCCATATACCAGAAACCGCAAAGAAAACACTGGGGGACCCACTTAGGAGCCGAACCCCTCGTTGCTGTGTCACGCAGCTGCAGAAACATTGGTGAAAAACGTGTCTTAGCTTTAAGCTAGTGCCTATGTCGGAATTACGGTATAATGTATTTGCCATATAAGATTTATGCTGCTTGTAGTACTTATTTTTTGTAGAATGGGCATTACGTGGTTATTCCACAGGGGTTGATTGTCTTCGACTAAAATGTTTATTTACATTTTGAGTCTGACCCTAAAAGGTCATGTCCGAATCACCTGACTACATGTCCTGCACTTAACATTTTCAGACATTATTTCCCCGATTTTTGCCTGGAGTCCATATACCAGAAACAGTATAGAGAAAGCTGGGGGACCCACTGAGGAGCTGAACCCCTCGTTGCTGTGTCACGCAGCTGCAGAAAAATTGGTGAAAAACGTGTCCGGGCTTTTAGCTAGTACCTATGTCAGAAGTACGGTATAATGTATTTGCCATTTAAAATTCATACAGCTTGTAGAACTACTTGTTTGTAGAATGGGCATTACATGGTTATTCCACAGTGTTTGATTGTCTTCGAACCAAAAGTTTATTGAAATTTCGGGTCTGACCCTAAAAGTTATGTCTGAATCACCTGATTCCATTTTATGCACTAAATAATTTCAGATATTTTTTTCCCGATTATTGTCTGGAGTCCATATACCAGAAACCACATATAGAACGCTGAGGAACCAACTGAGAAGCCAAACTTCGCGTTGCTGTGTCATGCGGCTGCAAAAACATCGGAAAAACACGTGTCTGGGCTTTTAGATAGAACCTATGTCGGAAGTACGGTATAATGTATTTGCCATATAAGATTCAAACTGCTTGTAGTACTACTTGTTTGTAGAATTGGCAGTACGTGGTTATTCCACAGTGGTTGATTGTTTTCGAACAAAGTTTTTATTGAAATTTTGGGTGTCTGGGCTTTTAACTAGTACCTATGTCTGAAAAACGGTATAATGTATTTGCCATATAAGATTCATGCTGCTTGTAGTACTACTTGTTTGAAGAATGGGCATTACGTGGTTATTCAACAGTGGTTGATTGTCTTCGACCAAATGTACATTTACATTTTGAGTCTGACCCTAAAAAGTCATGTCCGAATAACCTGACTACATGTCCTGAATTTGACAATTTCAGACATTATTTCCCCGATTATATATATGAATCTGATATGGTTAATAAAATATACCGTACTTACGACATAGGTACGAGCTAAAAGCCCAAACACGTGTTTTGCCGATATTTCTGCAGCTGCGTGACACAGCAACTAGGGGTCTAGCGCCTCAGTGGGTCCCCCAGCGTTCTCTATGCGTTTTCTGGTATATGGACTCCAGAGAATAATCTGGAAATACTTTCTGAAATTATTAAGTGCAGGACATGGAGTCAGGTTATTCAGATATGACATTTTAGGGTCAGACCCGGAATTTCAATGAACATTTGGTTCGAAGACAATCAAACACTGTGGAATAACCACGTAAAGCGCATTCTACTAACAAGAAGAACTACAAGCAGTTTGAATCTTATATGTCAAATACATTATACCGTACGTCCGACATAGGTACTAGCTAAAAGTCTAGACACGTTTTTCGCCGATGTTTCTGCAGCTGCGTGTCACAGCAACGAGGTGTTCGGCTCCTCAGTGGGTCCCTAAGCGTTCCCTATGCGGTTTCTGGTATATGGACTCCAGAGAATAATCGGGGAAATAATTTTTCAAATTATTAAGTGCAGGAAATGGAGTCAGATGATTCGGACATGACGTTTTATGGTCAGACAAGAAATGTCAATGATTATTTGGGTCGAAAATATTCAACTACTGTGGAATAACAACAAATTTCCCATTCTATAATCAAGTAGTATTTCAAGCGGTATTAATCTTATATGGCAAAAACAATATACCGTACTTCTGACATAGGTATTAGATAAAAGCCCAAACACGTGTTTCGCTGATGTTTCTGCAGCTCCGTGACACAGCAACGAGGAATTCGGCTCCTCAGTGGATTCCCCTGCGTTCTTTATGCGGTTTCTGGTATATGGACAACAGAGAATAATCGGGGAGATAATTTCTGAAATAATTAGGTGCAGGACATGGAGTCAGGTGATGCGGACATGACATTTTAGGGTCAGACCCGAAATTTAAATGAACATATGTGTCCAAGACAATCAAACACTGTGGAATAACCACGTAATGCCCATTCTACAAACAAGAAATACTACAAGCTTATATGTGAATCTTATATGGCAAATACATTATAACGTTCTTCCGACATAGGTACTAGATAAAAGCCCCTTCAGGTTTTTCGCCGATGTTTCTGCAGCTGCGTGAAACTGCAACGAGGGATTCAGCTCCTCCGTGGGTCCCCCAGCTTTCTCTTGTAGTTTCTTGTATATGGACTTCAGAGAATACTTTGGTTAATATTTTCTGAAATTAATAGGTGCAGGACGTGTAGTCAGGGGATACGTACATGACGTTTTAGGGTCATACCCAAAATTTAAATGAACATTTGGGTCGAAGACAATCAAACACTGTGGAATAACCACGTAATGCCCATTCTACAAACAAGTAGATCTACAAGCAGTTGGAATCTTATATGGCAAATACATTATACCGTACTTCCGACATAGTTACTAGCTAAAAGTCCAGACACGTTTTTTGCCGATGTTTCTGCAGCTGCGTGTCAAAGCAACGAGGTGTTCGGCTCCTCAGTGGGTCCCCCAGTGTTTCCTATGCGGTTTCTGGTATATGGACTACAGATAAGTATCGGGGAAATAATTTCTGAAATAATTACGTGCAGGAAATGGCGTCAGGTGATTCGGACATGACTTTTTAGGGTCAGACTCGAAATTTTAATCCACATTTGTGTCGAAGACAATCAACAACTGTGAAATAACCACGTAATGCTCATTCTATAAACAAGAAGTATTGCAAGCGGTATTAATCTTATATGGCAAAAACAATATCCTATACTTCCGACATAGGTACTAGCTTAAAGCCAAAATAAGTGTTTTGCCTATGTTTCTGCTGCTCTGTGACACAGCAACGAGGGATTCGGCTCCTCAGTGGGTCCCCCAGCCTTCTCTATGCGTTGTCTGTTATATGGACTCCAAAGCATAATCGAGGAAGTAATTTCTGAAATAATTAAGTTCAGGACATGGAGTCAAGTGAGTCGGACATGACGGTCTAGGGTCAGACCCGAAATTTCAATGAACATTTTGGTCGAAGACAATCAACTTATGTGGAAGTACTATGTAATGCCCATTCTACAAACAAGTAATACTACACGCAGTATGAATCTTAAATGGCAAATATATAACACCGTACTTCCAACATAGGTACTAGCTAGTGAGCCCAAAGGCACAGGGGAATGAGTGCGATTCCAAGCACATTAGTGAGTGTCATGCACTTGTTTGACTTTTAAATACTCATTGCACAAGGCATATGACGTACTGATGATCGGTATTAACCGTGAAACAGCTGTCTTTGTCTTGCGACTTGCACCTTTAGCAACATACATGTGCATTATATTTATCATGTTTCTTATGAAACAACGTTCTTTTATCGCTAATTGCGGGCGGGCGTGCGAACAAAATGGGATCTAGTGCGATCCGTACCATATCAGTAAAAGTCATGAAGTTGTTTGACTTGTATATACCTCATTGCACAAGGCATCTGACGTACTGATGATCGGTAACAACCGTGAATTTGCTGTCTTATTCTTACCTCTTGCACCTTTAGCAACATAATTCTGCATTATATGTGGTATGTGTCTTATGAAACAACCTTCGTTTATCGCTGAAGTCTAATTGGCAGGTGGGTGGGGGGACGACATGGGATCGAGTGCGATCCTCATGACATCAGTGAGTGTCATGCCTTTATTTGACTTGTATATACCTCACTGCACAAGGCATATGACGTACTGATGATAGGTATCAACCGTGTTACAGCTGTCTACGTCTTGTCTGTTGCACCTTTAGCAACATGCCTGTGAATTCTATGTGACGTGTGTCTTATGAAACAACATTGGTGTATCGCCAATGCTAACTGACGGGCCTGTGCGCAGACAAATTGCATCAAGTGCGATCCTTACCACATAAGTGAGGGCCATGCAGTTGTTTGACTTGTAAATTCATCACTAGACAAGGCATATGACGTACTGATGATGTAAACCAACCGTGAAACAGCTGTCTATGTCTTGCCTGTTACATTTTTAGCAACGTACCTGTGCATCATATGTGGTATGCGTCTTTTGACACAACGTTCGTTTATCGGCAGATGCTAGCTGGCTGGTGAGCAGACAACATGGTATCGAGTGTGATCTTAACCACATCAGTTATTGTCATGAATTTTTTGACTTGTAAATACCTCACTGCACTAGGCTTTTGAAGAACTGATGATCGGTAACAACCGTTAAACAGCTGTATACGTCTTTCTTTTTGCACCTTCAGCAACATACATGTGCATAATGCGATATGTGCTTTATGAAACAACGTTCGTTAATCACCAATGGCTAACTGGCGAGCGGGCGGACAACATGGGTTAGAGTGCGATCTGTACCACATCCGAGAGTGTCAAACACTTGTAGGAGTTTTGATATACCTCACTGCACAAGGGATATGCCGTACTGATGATCAGTTAAAACCGTGAAACAACTGTCTACGTCTTGCCTGTGGCACCTTTAGCAACATACCTGTGCATTATATGTGGCTCACTTAAAAGCCCTCGCGGGCAGTTGCATAGCGTCTTTTCATGGGCCAAGAGCCCCTTATTTTGTCAGTTGCAATTGAAATATGGGCTATAAAAGTGTGGTGTTCAACGATCTGGTTAAGGAACACTTATGTTCCGCTGTGGATTGGTGCTCACTTTAGAGCCCTCGCGGGCAGTCGCATTGCAACTTAACATATATATTGATAAGATGGAACCGACGAAAACAATGCAGACTGGATTGACCATTTCCTGCTTATATAGCCGTCGTGAGCCAGTCATACCCAATCCCAGGTGTGGATCACCCTGAATTCGAACCCGCGATATTTGGTCATTGAGTGTAGCACTCTACCATTGGGCCACGGGCCACTTATTTTGTCAGTTGCGATCGGAAATATGGACTATGAAAGTGTGGTGTTCACCGATCTGGTTAAGGAAAACTTATGTTCCGTTGTGCATTGAAGCTCACTTAAGAGCCCTCTCGGGCAGTCGCATAGCAACTTGACATATATATATATATATATATAAAATCGATCTACGGGCACCATATGAGGCTGTCAGGCACAATTTGACCAAAAAAAGCAGAACCAAGGAAAAGACAAAATGATGGATTTATCAGGCGTGAACCATTTATACCTATTTAACTTAAGTAGTTAGCCTTTTTGTATATCTCCGATTATGTGCTTAAGTACAAGTATGAAACGTCAGATGACTTACCCATCCTCTCTATAAACCGCATTGAATTATCATTCGATATATATGGATAAAGATATATATATAAGAAGAATAACATGACCGACAAAGACAAGGGAGACTGGCCAAGGAAATGGCCATTTCTTGCTTATTAGCCATCATCATCCAGTCATACCCAACCCCATGCGCTGCAGCGTCCGAAGCTTGAACTCGCGACCTGTTGGGCACAAGTCGAACGCTCTACCCACTGTGCCCCGAACTCGAAGTCTTGCCGGTTTTTGATCGGGAATATTAGCTATGGTAAGAAGGTACTCACTGATCGGTGAGTGCCTACTTACCGTATATATATGTACATATTCACCTTATATCAACGTTTTGTTTTCGATTCATCGAAGATTATCGAACAAAGTTTGTGTTACAAATAATCTTCTGGGAACTCCTAATCTGCTGTGATGCCAGTCACCCATTAGCATTATTTGCTCTATATTGTGCGTATAAGCAATCTGTGGCGCAAATTATGTTAAGCTTAGTAAGCCAAAGCGCCCAATCCTCTCTCCTGTCTTCTTTACGCTCTTATGACACTGGCGTTACCTTTGTTAGATGGGGAAGGCTGTTGTAGATTGGATGCAAGTCTGCCATTAGCGTAAATATGACTAATACGGACAGCCAGTGCAAATAACCTGTGTCTCTCGCATTTCTTCTCAAAATACATTCAGATTCCAGTTCGAAAGTATACTCTTGCGTTTCAAAAAATAAATCCACTACATCCTTCGCTTGTGCTCGACAACAGCAATTTAGAAATAGAACCAAGACTGAGTGAAAATCTCAAAGATTCGCCAACCCTTTAATCGAAAACCAGGAGTTTGAACTCTATAAATAGAAGCCTGCTTTAATTAATGACTGCTATTTCCTATCCAGACTAGGTCTCCATAGAGCGAAGTCTTCAAACTAAGAAATGGAAGCACTGCACACTTGTTATGCGTTCTTGCTAAAAGGAGATGGCTACAAGCACCATGGAAATTTCTGCTACCTGCGCTTGTTTAGCGCGCGTACACTTCACACACCCCCATATATGGGCTTTAGTGTAGTGAGAAGTGCGTTGTCTCAGTGCTCAGGTCATATCGCCGAGGATGAAGGAGATAGCAAGCCTACGCAAGGTAAAAATGCGTGGATTTTTCCAGGCTTGTGCAAAAGCGTTACTCATCGTGCGGTCGTTGTCTATCTCCTTTCGATTTGCTAAACATCGTACTTGAGCTTACTCCTAGGGTACAAATAAACGTTCTCTCCAAAGCAGTCGCGGAATGTATTGCCGAAAAAGAGTTTTTGTATCCTCTTTCCGCTCCCTGAGCCACTGCGCTATAAAATTATTAAAAAATTATTTCTACGAAAGTCAATTCTTCAAACAGGTGTTTTCATATATTCCTATTGGAACTTATAGAAGTACAGAGAGAAATGAAATATGAGGGTAGACAAGGTTTATAATTGTTTTATGGTTCAAATCATCGTTCTCACGCTGACCACTTGGTGAGATCGGAATTTAAAATTCTTTGGCATTTGGCAGAGGAGATAAGACTGCGCGTTGATTGATGCTCGCAGTTTGACAACGGGGATTGAACACGAATATCAAGTACACGCATTAAACAACTGTCAGCAGGTAGTTGCTAATTACACTGCGTTTAAGTGATCAGTTATGGAGTAAATGCTCAAAAAAATGCCATTTTCTTTAAATGAGTGCAAATCTCAGTAGTATCACTTAGTTTTCAACCGATAGAATGGCATTTATCCAGCAGAGCTTTTTTTACCTGCCTGTTTATTTTGACACCTAATGATGTCACATTAATACGCTGAAGGCAGCCATTAATATTTAGCGTTTATCTGTTAGAATTCACTGATGAGAACTTGTTAACCGTGATAGGAATGAAGTCCATCGATCGCAATTTTATTTCCTGTATCCTCACATAAGACCAGCTATTCACCAAAAAAATCTTATTCTCTTCCAAATACACCGCCTTGGATGAAGGCAACTTCATAATTTAAAACCCTCTGTCACCTGCCAATAAATCCGAATGATCAGTCGACTAAGATGGAAGGTATTTCAGAGTCCTCGGAGCTTACCAAGATATACTAAATCACTGCCTACCAAGCTGGCAACCATACGAAAATGTAACAGAACTTGACATTTGAGGTTTCTTTCTGTTTTTGTTTGAACATGTGTGCCCTAGCAATCACACCTGAATATATCGGTTCTATGGTTTTCAACCCAGTCTTCCCTCAATTCTACTTCCAACACAACGCTATCCAGGCTTCCGGGCGGGCGAAACCGTTAGTCTTAAAGACGGTCATTCACAAGCCACGAATATTTTATTACTGCCCTATCAACTCAGTAAGCTTACTATGAATGGCTCTCACACGAAACAGTCATCCAAGCTCGAATCATCCTTAAGGGAGAGACGTACGCGGAATCAGTCATGCCTCTTAGGCTCTGACCACCACCCTGTTTAGCACAGGTGGTCATCCATCACAGTTGAAGTGGCAAGGCTTAGGATTTATTTTAGGGCAATAGTTGAGGTCAGTGTTAGGATTAGGACCCAGAAATTTTCCTAGGCCATTCGATCCCTCTTGTATCCGAACAGCACGCCTCTTTTTTGTGCTTTACCCCTCAGTCGACTTGTTTTGTATTGCTTTAAGTACACTTTTTACAAATACGCGACTATCCCCCTTAATTAAACATGCCCAAGCTATGTAAGTGCTCTTATGCCCTTTTGAGGAACCACGCCACCCATTCGTACGTGCATAAGCAACGAGTTTAGATTCGGCATTTATTCACACTCTCTGGCGATAATCAAGGCGTCCAGGTAACAGTTTGTAAGGGCACATATTTTTGCTTCTTTCCCCTCGCAACAACCCATCGGTAAAGTCAGGCTAACGCGTTATCCTCCAGGGCTCACATAGTCATGCAAAAGACGGTTTTTCCGAGAGTTGATATATTATAAGAGGCTTCGGAAAATTTAAAAAACTGCAGCCCCTACTTGCTATATTTTCATCTTCTTGCTAAATGCATCTAAATTTTTGAACCAAACACACTTTGCCTGCCTCCGATCTATGGTTATGGTGTTGGCCTTGGATGTCCGCGGATTATATGTTTGTGTCTAAGTACCCGTCTGATTGACCTGGTTTACATTCGATGCTGCATGCTCAAATGTGCTAACTTGACTTTTCCGGCGTTTCCGAGCAAAGCTCCAAACAACACTTACGTCGCAATATCAGCCATTGACGTATTTAACATGTCGTTTTTGGACTTGGTCATCGAATTTGACAAAGGAAATACTTTTCTGAGTATTTGTGTTCATAACGATACACCGGATAACCCAGGCAAACAGTATCGTAACCTGAGATGTTAGATTATCAGTCTCATGCGTCATATGCAAGTGTCACAATTTGTCATCCTATCGGCAATATAAGTGATGTTTCGTATTATTTAAGGTCTGTTCTAACAGCTGTGATGCTACATGTATGATTCTAGCATATAATTGATCCAAAATTGACCTTATTCTCTAAAAACGCAAGGGTTCTGCGGTAATACAGTTTACCTTAAATTTTTGTCACACAGATGGGGTGTAGGGGTACTAGTTAGGGTTAGCACCACACAGATAGCATTTGGTCGCTCCATTTGTCTCGTACAGGTGGTGAATGCTCCTGTGGCCCCCTGTAACTGGTATCCAACTCTCACCTGTGGCTCCTTAAAGTTGGATTATTCCCAGCGGCCACACACCGAGCAACCGTCACGACCGGTGGGCTAAACCAGGTGGGGGTCTCCGGTTTTATGTGTGCTTCCACGCCTGGTATGTCTGACTCCCGAACTAACCACCTCCCCCTCTCAAAAAGTCCTACGGTGGGGGCGACAGCAACCCCGTAGGCGACCCAGGCAAACTCGGGTCGTTCTCCAACTAAAACAAAACCGTGGATCATAGTGGAGTTCAGCAGCCGTCTGGGATGTCCGAGCAGCCCTATTTAGGGACAGCACTGCTTGCCTCCTCGTGGAGGAAGGGGGTAGAAAATTTGCCCAAACAAATGCTGGTTATCACGTCTTCTGCAGCAAGCCGTGGCTTGCAGATCGCAAAATACTCGGTCGTAAAACTCAAACAAACAACAATACTCCCCGTCCTCATCCCCCTCGCCATACTATTCAGGCTGCTCGCGTGAGTCCACTCACACTAGCAGCCTTGAATGTTCGTTCCCTTTTAGAAAATCCTAGGAGCAACCGGCCGGAACGAAGGACGGCGATAGTCGCTCGGGAACTGGTGCGCTACAAGTGTTACAAGTTGTCATCGTATCGGCAATACAAAAGAAATTTCTAGGTAATGTTTCGTTTTTTAAGATCTGTTCAAACAGCTGTGATGGTGCCTGTATGATTCTAGCATTAAATTGATCCAAAATTGACTAAATCTTCTGAAAAAAGAAAGAGTTCTGCGGTAATACTGTTTACATTATATTTGTGTCACACAGATAAGGAATATAAAATAAATGTAAACATTACAAGCAAGTTTCAGACAATTACTGGAATAGACGACAGTTCCAATCAAGTTAATAGAAGGGGGTCCCGAAGCGATGGCGGTCATGAGGTCCGGGGGTGAGAGAGCTGTCATTGTGGCAAAACGAAAGGCAATAAACTTTTAGTTATTGGTAGGCGTTATCATCAATATTTCGAAAGACCAGTAAACCATGTTTGTTATTAGTCCAGCATAATTCACTGCAATCAAACCCTTTGTAATAACACCACAACATTTAGACGAGAATTGAGATATTTGCTGGCCATGGGATCCAAGTAAAAGCCCTGTCAGCTAACTTCACTCATGTAGAAATTCACATTGATGTGGCCTACCCTTGTCTTTCCATACTTCGACATAAAGTTTTATAATCCTGTTTACCTTTTTAGTCTTGCCTGTGTGCTATTGATTTCGGAAGGCCAATATGAAGCATGTTTTCTGAGGGGACGGGAGAAGTGGTACTAGAGCAATTAGTATCATATTCTTCTTCTAGCCCTTTTTGCATTCGCACTTTTTAAGCATGCAATTTAGTCAACCGGCTGTCATGGTTGTTTCCCCATTGGACTCGTAGGGGGCTTTACAGTTGACTTGTACGGCCGTGGAGTTGACGGCAGTCACTGTTATCTGGGTTGGCTCTAAAGTTTCTGGTATGTTAAAATGTGTAAAAATTGGTTATTTAAATGTACCACGGTAGCTGTAATTTATGCGACGTTCGGTACAGGCTGATAGTGAACCATGACTTCGGGGCTCGTACTAAGGAGGGCTGGCCATATCACCACACAGATTCTGCTCATTTGGCTAAAGAAAAGCCTTAACAATTCATCTGTACTGTGTGTGTGTGTGCTATGTCAGCCCCAATAGTGTTGTGCTGCGTGTGTAATTTGGTATTTGATGTACTTTCGGCCCGTTTGATTGGCCCTGCTTATTGCAAGTGATGTGCTAAGGACCGAGAATTTCGTTGATGATGTTCGCTTTTTAACCACTTCAAATACACAGAGTCCATGCGAAGTTAATCAGCCTTCTTGGCAAGTGATTTTTCCGTGGCTTTCACGTCATGTAAGTACCCCAAACATATTCAGTTTGATTATCACTTTTATTTGGTCCGTTGTAAGTGGCTACATGACGAATTGCTAATAATAGAAAATTAGTAGAATACATTAACTACGACCTTAATATAATTATTGCAATTTGACTTAATTTCGGGCAAAATACACACGCAGAATACTCATTTTTAATTTTGCAATACAAAATCGTTGCAGGCAATGTATACTCAAATAATTAAATGTTTGACAGATTTGAATTATTCATTGGATACAATTATGAAAACCTCGACAGCTTCAGTGCGATTGGAAGCCACGAATGCAGAGAAATGCCTCAATGCATCCAATGCTCTAGTCACTTGAGATACGTGAATCAACCGAAATCCTGTGATTAAACTCATGCCATAGTGAGTGTAAACGTCAGTCACAGAACCTGAATAATAATATTGAGCATCTCTCCGTTTGACTTGTGAACAACCTCTGCCCAGAAATCTCAAGACATAACAATGCAGAATGTGGTGGGGTGTTTTTAAACGACACGCAACGTTTTCATTTCATCAATGGATGCCATTTAATGGGCAAAAGGCAATAGAACTCACTTCCTGGCCAGGTTCTTATGGTGGAAGACCTTCGTGAATGGATCTCTGCAACGGCATGTGCCTTATTCTTGTCCAGTGGGCAAGCGATCACAGCGCACTCATATAAGGTGTTCGGGCGAAGAAAGCTGACAATGCCTGACAGAATCCCGGCATTGACTTCAATACTCTTTTGTACATCGTTTTCCCCTGCTTGGTAGCACTCAACTTTGTAAAATCGCTTTATGTTATCAGATAACATTGGTGCAGTCCAAGTCAATTTAATAGAATTGGGTCCCGAAGCGGCGATGGACGTGATCTCCGGTGGCGTGGGAGCTGTCGTTGTGGAAAAACGAAAAGCAATTTACTTTCAGTCATTGGTAGGCGTTATCATCAATATTCCGAAGGACTAGATTGACAATTTCTGATATATACGCAGCATATTGCACTGCAATCAAACCCAATGTAATACCCCAGAACATTTCAATGAGAATTGAGACATTTGCTGGCCAAAGGATCCAAATATAAGCCCTGTCAGCTACCTTCACTCATGTATAAATTCACATTGAAGTGGCCTTCCCTTGTCTTTCCATACTTCGACAGAAAGTTTTATAATCCTGTTTACCTTTTTAGTCTTGCCTGTGTGCTATTGACTTCGGAAGGCCAATATGAAGCATGTTTTCTGAGGGGACGGGAGAAGTGGTACTAGAGCAATAAGTATCATACTCTTGTTCTAGCCCCTTTAGCCTTTGCACTTATTTAAGCATACAATTTATTCGTTCCAAAGCCCCTTCAGATTTCGCACTTCTTTAAGCATAAACGATTTATCAGAATGCACTTTATTAGTTCCAAAGCTATACAAGGTCTAGGGTAGTCAAGAATGTCAAAAACGTTTATTTGGGTTGCAATAAGGCTTTTCACGGAGACTGGGGCAAGACAGGTAGGGGCATACATGGCCGTTATGAATGACATCGATTCAGCTCTTGGTCAACTGAATTGTTCACAGCATAGTTAGTCCAATTCACGCTATTATACCGTCGTAGTCTGACAATGTCCACCTAATGCTGCATTGATGTGTGGTACAGGGTCGGTGACTTGCGCGTGGATTCGTTGACAGTGATAGTAGCCTTGCTTTGAAGCTAACTCACTCTCTCCTCCTCCCCTACCTCAGCCGGCTGTCATAACATAGTCACAAAGACCGGAGGCGGGAAAGGCCACAGATTGCAGGCGCGGCCGCAGCCGCCCCTCGGTGTGCCTCCACACCTGGCTCTGATCTCACACAGTGGGCGTGCTGTACAGGCCACATTAAGAAAGGCTCAATTGCAATCTGACACTCAATCCGCCAGTCCACCACTCCACGCAAAAACACACTGGGCTGACCACGCCGTCACATTTATCCAGTCAGTTGGCAACCTTCCAAGCCACAGCTTTTAGCGCACCGTGATAGTGTCAAGCGTTTGTCATTGTTAATAGTGAGGAAAATGCACTGAGCCCTCATCCTCACTCACTCCCCCACGCCCACAATCAAACCGACGACCAAGCCGGTCAGTTGTCGGACGCGAATGTGGGTGCAGCTGCTGTTTACATCGTCTACGCCTACTACGTACATGACCTTGCCCCAAAAAAACCAATCACATGGATTTCAACCAACCGGGGGTTTGAAATTCTCACATCTCACATGTGTGAGTTAGCCAGAGTTCACGTTAAGAAGGAGACATTACAGCCTGGCACTGAGACCATCAGTCGGTCACTCCACCCAACACGCATTGGACTGACTGCGTGGTCTGAGTGTAGTCTAATCCAAGCAGGCTCTCACACGTTCATGCCTTATTTCCTGCGATATCCACAAGTCAATTTGTCAGTCTGCATATATTTTACTAGTTAAACTTAAAGTTCCCCCAGAATAATCATGGAATAATTTTCGATTGGAGTTAAGTCGCAAAATGTAGATATGGGTTTCTGTACAAAGCTGTCCATTTTGTATTTATTGTAGTTTATTAGTGGGTATGCGGTAGAGGAAAAGAATTTAGCACGGAACACGCGTCCTGCATATCAAAAAAGCTGTTATATTATTAACATATTCAAAATGTATTCGAATCTACAAGAGAACGTTTGTATATTTGTAATGCGATAATTTTAAATACGGATTAAGTAATTTGGAAAAAGCTTTTCACTAAGGTATCTCACCGGTTTCTTTTAAAGTCACGGATATTTCCTGACTATATCTTCCAAAGCCGCCACCAAAGTTATCGGTGTTTGGCTGCGTGTACGCCCGAACGGCCAAATAGACCGTTGTGTAGGGTTGAAATCCGTTAAGAACAAAACTGTAGACGTCACGTCCTGTTTCGTTGTAAGTATTTTGTTGGACACGTTTTGAGTCATACACGCGTATTTGATACATGGATATTTCTCCATTGGACTCGTAGGGGGCTTTCCAGTTGACTTGTACGGCCGTGGAGTTGACGGCAGTCACTGTTATCTGGGTTGGCTCTGAAGGATCTGGTATGTGAAAATGTGTAAAAATGGGTTACTTAAGGGTACCACGGTAGCTTTAATTTATGAGAGCTTCGGTACAACCAGACAGCGAACGATGTCTTCGGGGCACGTACTAAGGAGGGCTGGCTGTATCCACCACCCTGATTCTGCTCATTAGGCTGAAAAAAAGCCCTTACATTACATCTGTAATGTATGTGTGTTATATCAGCCCCAAAAAGGTTGTGCTGCGTTTGTCATTATGTATTTGATGAACTTTCGGCCCGTTTGATTGGCCCTGCTTATTACAAGTGATGTGTTAAGGCAATGTATACTCAAATAATTAAATTTTTGACAGATTTGAATAATTCATTTGACACAATTATGAAAACCTCGACAGCTTCAGTGCGATTGGAAGCCACGAATGCAGAGAAATGCGTCAATACAGCCAATGCTCTAGTCACTTGAGATACGTGAATCAACCGAAATCCTGTGATTAAACTCATGACATGGTGAAAGTAATCGTCAGTTACAGAACCTGAATAAGAATATCGAGCAATTCTCCGTTTGACTTGTGAACAACTTCTGCGCAGTAATCTCAAGACATGACAATTCAGAATGTGGTGGGGTGTTTTCAAACAACAGGCAACGTGTTCATGTCTTCACTGGATGCCATTTAATGGGCAAAAGGCAATAGAACTCACTTCCTGGCCAGGTTCTTACGGTGGAAGACCTTCGTGAATGTGTCCAGTCCAATTTTCCAGTTTCTTATTCCTTTTCAGTGGATAAGCGATTACAGCGCACTCATAAAGGGTGTGCGGTTGAAGTAACCCGACTACGGCTGAAAGAGACTGGGCTTTGACTCTTGTGGCGCGTTCTGGGTTAATTTTACCTTTTCGGTAGCACAGAGCTTCGTAACGTTCGAATATAACATCGAGGTAATTTGGTGCCGTCCAAGTCAATGTAATATAAAGGGGTCGAGGTAGCGATTGCGGACGTGATCACTGGTGGCGAGAATGCTGTCATTGTGAAAAAAAGGAAGGACAATTTAATTTCAGTCATTGGTAGGCGTTATCATCAATATTTCGAAGGACTAGATTGACAATTTCTGATATATACCCAGCATATTGCACTGCAATCAAACCCAATGTAATACCCCAAAACATTTCAATGACAATTGAGACATTTGCTGGCCATGGAATCCAAATCGAAGCCTTGTCAGCTACCTTCACTTATGTAGAAATTCACATTGATGTGGCCTAACCTTGTCTTTCCATGCTTGGACAGACATTTTTATAATTCTATTTGCCTTTTCAGTCTTGCCTATGTGCTATTGACTTCGGAAAGCCACTGTTAAGCATGTTGTCTGAGGGAACTGGAGGATGGGTACTAGAGCAATTAGTATCATACTCTTCTTCTAGCCCCTGTAGCATTCGCACTTCTTTAAGCATGCAATTTATTCGTTCCAAAGCTTTACAACGTCTAAGGTAGTCAATAATGTAAAAAACTATTTTTTGGGTTGCAATAAGGCTTATTACGGAGCCTGGGATAAGAGAGGTGGGGGACAAACATGGCCGATAAGCATGACATCGAGTTAGTTATTTGTAAACTGAATTGTTCACAGCATAGTTAATCCAATTCACGCAATTTTACCGTCGTAGTCCGACGATGTCCACCTTATTCTGCATAGATGTGTGGTAAAGGGTCGTTTTTTTGCGCGTTTCCCGCAATATCCTAAAGTCAATTTGTCAGACTGCATATATTTTACTAGTAAAACTTAAAGTTCCCCCAGATTAATCGGGGGAATAAGTGATGAAATGTTGGATTAGAGATAAGCCGAGAAATGTAGGTATGAGTTTCTGTACAAAGAAGTCCGTTTTTATTTATTGTGGTTTATTAGTTGGTAAGCGGTAGAGGAAAAGAATTTATTACGGCACAGGCGTCCTGCTTATAAAAAACGCTGTTATATCATTAACATATTCACAATTTATTTGAATATACTAGATAACCTTTGTATATGTCTACATAAAAATAAAAAGAAGAAAATAAAATTGTATAGTTTTTAGATTAATCTTCACTAATGTCTGCATAATTACTTCCTTGCATTCCAGTGGACTACCGACCTTAAATGAATAACCACAGAAATAACCTGATTTGGTCAATTGTTGACAGTTGATGACAAGTTAGCAAATGCAGTCAACAACAGTATTATCAGCCGCCCAGTTTTTCTTCCATGGGTATCTCAATCTCTCCTTCTAGCAAGTTATTGGCATATGAAATTGCGATAATTTAAAATACGGATTAATTACTTTGAGAAAAAGGTTTTAACTAAAGTATCTCACCGGTTTCTTTTAAAGTGACGGATATTTGCTGACTATTTTGTCCAAAGCCGCCGCCCAAGTTATCGGAGTTTGGCTTGGTGTACGCCTGAACCGCCACATAGACTGTTGTGAGGGGTTGAAATCCGTTAAGAACAGCACTGTAGACGTCAGGTCTTGTTTCGTTGTAAGTAATTTGTAGGACTCCCTTTGAGTCATACCCGCTTATTCGATACATGGTTATTTCTCCAAAGGAATTGAGTGGAGCATCCCATTCGACATGTACAGCCGTGGAGTTGAAGGCAGTTCCAGTTACATGGTTTGACTTTGAAGGAGCTGGTATGTGAAAATGTGTAAAAATGGGTTACTTTAAAGAACTTCAGTAGCCTTAATTTATGCGACGTTCAGTACAACCTGTCAGCGAACCATGCTTTCGGGGCACGTACTAAGGAGGGCTGGCTGTATGTCATTTGGCATTTGATGTAATTTCGGCCGGTTTGTTTGGCCCTACTTACTGCAAGTGATGTGTTAACGACCAAGAATTCCATAGAGGATGTTCGCTTTCAACCACTCCAAATACAAAAATTCCATGCGAAGTGAATCAGCCTTCTTGGCAAGATGTTGTTGCGTGGCTATCGTGTCATGTAAGTACCCCAAAAGCATTAGGTTTAATAATCGCTTTTATTTTTTCCGTTGTAAGTGGCTACACGACAAATTACTAATAATAGAACATTATTCGAATACATTAACTATGACCTTAAAATAATCATTGCCATTGGACATAATTTCGTGGAAAAAACACACGCAGAATTTTCATTTTCAATTTTGCTATGCAATATCATCGCAGAAAATGTATACTAAAATAATAGGATTTTTAACAGATTTGAATAATTCACTTAACCTAATTAGAAAAACCTCGGCAGCCTCGGAGGGATTCGAAACCACGAATGCAGAGAAATGCCTCAATACAGCCAATGCTCTAGTCACTTGAGATACGTGAACCAACCGACATCCTGTAATTTAACTCATGCCATGGTGAGTGTTAACGTCAGTCACAGAACCTGAATTAGAATATTGAGCATCTCTCCGTTTGACTTGTGAACAACCTCTGCCCAGAAATCTCAAGACATAACAATGCAGAATGTGGTGGGGTGTTTTTAAACGACACGCAACGTTTTCAATTCATCAATGGATGCCATTTAATGGGCAAAAGGCAATAGAACTCACTTCCTGGCCAGGTTCTTACGGAGGAAGACCTTCGTGAATGGAGCTCTGCAACGGCCTGTGCCTTATTCTTGTCCAGTGGACAAGCGATCACAGCGCACTCATATAAGGTGTTCGGGCGAAGAAAGTTGACAATGCCTGAAAGAATCCCGTCATTGACTTCAATACTCTTTTTTACGTCGTTTTCCCCTGCTTGGTAGCACTCAACTTTGTAAAATCGCTTTATGTTATCAGATAACATTGGTGCAGTCCAAGTCAATTTAATAGAATTGGGTCCCGAAGCGGCGATGGACGTGATCTCCGGTGGCGTGGGAGCTGTCGTTGTGGAAAAACGAAAGGTTATTTACTTTCAGTCATTGGTAGGCGTTATCATCAATAATCCGAAGCATAAGATTGACAATTTTTCATATATACCCAGCATATTTCACTGCAATCACAACTAAGGTAAAAAGACCACTACATTTTCACGGGGATTTTGATGTTTCCTAGACATGGCATCCAAATCGAAGTCCTGTCAGCAACCTTCACTCATGTAGAAATTCACATTGAAGTGGCCTACCCTTGTCTTTTCACACTTCGCCAGAAAGTTTAATTTTCCTGTTGATCGTTGGAAGGGTTTGATATCTTAGCAAATTTACACGACAATATGATTGTCAGCCGCACAGTTTTTCTTCCAATCTATCCTTCTAGCAAGATATTGGTACGTAAAATGGTGATGTTTAAATACGTATGCACTAATTCGGAAAAAAGGTTCTCACTTAAGTATCTTACCGTTTTCTTTTAAATTTGCGGGTATGTGTATACATAGTTTATCGATGCCGCCGTCTAAGCTTGATAAAAAAAAAGACAACCAATGCATCTGCATTTCATAATGATTGGCTTACCCTGCGGCGCCCTCACTGGCAACAGCATCCCAAAGGCGTGCAGCAGCAGCGGCAGTAGAAGTGAAGAAATCAGCATTTCCGAGACATATAATGCAGGCTTTAGGGTCTTTTATAGTATTGCCGCTTGACGAATCAAATTTAAGCACCAGCACTGCTGTTTTGGTTGATTTAACGTGCAATTCTAAAGATGATTCATCTATGCCCTATACACATGTCGATTGGCCTTTTCATCATAGATGTAGTCTAGGCAGACTGTATTGGTTAAAATCTTCCTGGAAAGAGTTTGTTACTGGCAACAGAGGAGGAGTTCGGCGTTGGCGTATTCTCAAGCCTAATGCGTCAGAAAGATCATAATTAGAACATAGTATGATAGAGAAAACCGCTGTGGTGAAGTCGCTTAACGTTTTGATTTTTCACAAAATTATTAAAATAGAAAGCTCTATAATAAATCGTTGATGTATCATGCAGCAGCAGAAACTCCAATGAAAATGTTTACATTGCTTTAAACTGGTGCCTATAAGGGGGGTGTGGTATACCATTTTTGTAGTGATATATGCACACAAGTCAAACAAGCGCATGAAACTCACTGATCTGGTTAGGATAACACTTGATCCCACTCTGTCCGCTCGCGCGCCAGCTATTTTGGCATGTGTCTTATGACACAACGTTCGTTTATCGCCAGTGACTAGCTGTCAGGCGAGCGGACAGAATGGGATTGAGTGCGATCCTAACCGCATCAGTGAGCGTCATGCGCTTTTTGACTTATATGTAGATAGTCCTAATTGACGCTTACCTTTTTACAGCACGACGTAAGTGTAATTTACTACGCTGTTTGACACAAAGAGTGATAATTTTCTATTTGACCGATAGCATTGAAAAAGGGGGTTAAGCTTTTAGAAAACGTATTTGACTGAACCCACATCTAGATCGTGCCATTTTTACAGTGCCGCACCGGAGTAACGGCTGCTCAGAGAAAAGAACCTCCAATTGTTCGAGTGCATTGCAGCTTTACTGAATATCATAGCTTTTGAGCAGTGGAAAAATTAGTGTGCTAAAAAATGGCAGCTCAATAGAAAACACGACTTAATATTTAAGGCATCGTGATTAAATTACCAAGAACACGATAATAAGGGGGTTTCCTACAGTTTTCTATTAGTCGAGAAGATACTCACATATTCATCGGAGATATACGGGTGTATAATTACATGTAGCACAGTGAACGCAAAATCCAGCATGGTAATGTTGCTCCTTTTATTTATCGATTATAATATATGTGGAAGAGATCTGTGGGCCTGGGACAACAAACGCGGGCAATGCACATGAGATCATCGATCCTTGCAAGCACCAAACATGGCGAAGGATAAAATAACTGACCAGTAGGACTGCTGTTAACAGCTTATTCATGCTGATATCTTATCGGCTTTATCACCTCCCGAAATACCCGAAAAAGAAGAATGTGCGAGTTTGAATAATATTTGTGCCGAATCCTTCTCGGTTCCCTCATCTGAGTATTGTGGTTCCTGCTCCTGGTGGTCTTGAGTTGTTTATTAGTCAAGGCGATACTCATATATTCATGGGAGATATGCGGGTGTATTATTATCTGTAGCAGATTTAAATGCAGAACGCAAAATCTGGCGTGGTTATGTTGCTCCTTTTATTTATCTATTATACTATATGTGAAAGAGACCTGCGGGCCTGGGACAACAAACGCGGGCAATGCACATGAGATAATCGATCCTTGCAAGCCCAACACAGCACCAAACATGGTGAAGGAGAGAATAACTGACCAGTAGGACAGTTTTAACCAGCTTATTAATGCTGATATCTTATCGGCTTTATCATCTCCCTGAAGAGAGTGAGAGAGAGAGAAAGAGAGAAAGGAATACGCTTCATTTTGAAGTATAATTCAAAATTTTCAGTAAAAATATAAATGGCTTCATTCACTAAGATAATAGGATAAGTAAACATAATATGCAAGAGTCAAAGAGTCAAAAATGGACATCTAGCGGGGAGACAGTTCTTGTTTGAGCTTTTTTATTTCAGTCTATTCACACGTAATGGTAGCGTGCTAGAAATGGCAAAACGGAGCGCTGGTGTGCCGTTGTACGGCAGGCTATATGGCGAAAGCCTCGGCGCATCGGACGGGAAGACTTCACAGCAATCAGCTCAGAGTGGAGGGGATGGGTTTCATCATCAAGCATTCGCCCAGCGAATTGTTTGACTGTCGTAAAGTGCCGTTTCGCTATCAAATCCACTAAACAGCATAAGAAACACCAGCAGCAGAAGAGAGCATTCGGAGAATACGTTTTAAAATCAAAAAAATCCTTTTTAAGCAAGGCTGAAAAAATCACGGGAGAGCAATAAAGGATGAAGGGAAGAACACATGCCTCTTTAAATCGCCAGATAATTGCCTGAGGTGTGTGATAGGAACGTAAACGGCGAATATAATATAAAAGTTTACGAATTTTTGTAAAAAGAGCATCGATATGTTGGAAGAATGAAAGATTCAATGTCAGAGTAACGCCAAGGTACCGAAAAGAGGATAGCATGTTGGGAAGGACGGCTGAGAATTGAGAACTAGGGGATCATCGCAGGTGAAAAACACGTTGGACAGACTTCTCATGGTTCAGTTGAAGGCCATTATATGATGACCAGGCTGCAACATGGTCAAGGCCATCCTTCAGACACTGGAGATGTGTCTGATTTTTAAGAGAATTACCAACAACCATGTCGTCGGCATATATGATGGACAGACAGTCATTTGGTGACCTCAAATCTTCAGTGTGAAGGGGAGAAGAGGTGATGGGATAAGATGGCACCTTGAAGAACACCGCAGTTGTTTTGAAGGACAGTAGACTTCCGCTTGCCGGATTGTACGAATTGAGTGCGGGAAGTAAAATAATCTTCAAGCCAAGAGCTAACCTAGCCGGGAAAGCCGGACGCGGATGTTTTATTAAGAAGGAGATGGCACGGAAGGGGGTTTAAGGCAGAGTAGTAGTCAAGAAATGCGCTTGCGTACGCACGGTAGCCCTTATCTTAATGTCGTACAGCCGAATGTACTACAAGGGCAACCGCATCTAGGGTACTACGCTGGGCCTTATAGGCAAATTGTAATCGGTCGGAGAAATTGTCGAAAAAGGCTAAATTGTATCGAGAGCGACTCGTTCAGCAATCTTCAGTAAAGCGGAAGAGCAGGCTATTGGACGGAAAGATTTAGGCCCAAAATTAGCGGACCTTTTTAGGGATGGGAGTGATTCTTACTAAATGCCAAATGTCAGGAATCTTTGACTTCATGAAGGACATGTTTATAAGTTGTGTCTAAAATAGGGGAAATCTGAGAGCAGCAGTATTTTAAAACAACTGGTGAGACTTCATCCGGCCCAGCAGCAGTTGAATCACTAACATGTTTCAGATGTTTCTCCACTGTTGCCACTGACACGGGAGAAAAAACGCTTGGTAGTAACGAAAGGTTGTTTGTGGGGGGGATTGAAGTGAGTAGAAGTATAGATAAAATGTTTGTTATTGATCGTCTTAATCAGCATCATCATATGCCAGTTTACCACATTGGCCAGTGAGACGCTTAAGATTCCTCCAGAGTTCAGCAGAGGAAAGCCGAAAAGAATTTTTGGACGGAGAGGCCAAAAAGCTGACTAACAAACAAATCATTTAGCCTGCAAATCACCCTTTTTATTAATATGTTAACCTCCTTTAGACAGCCTCGGAGGCCTAGCTTGTAAAGAAGTTCTCATTTACGTTTTAAAGATTTTAGATAAGGGGAAGAAATTCTGTCAGGTTGGACCAAAACTGTATCAAGAGGACAAAAAATATTAAAATTTCTTTTAAAAATGTTGTAAGGAAGCTGGAACACGACTCAACATTGGATTGACTGAGGAAGACTGGAATAGTGTACGATATACAAGTCAGGAGAAGAAAAATGTTTTCCGGGGATGTGTCGTGAACCTTAACTTTCCTTTAGGGTTTAAGTAGCAGCGCACGTTTAGAAGCGGAGGAAATTTTTGGAAGGCCTAATAATACAGAGTGATCGGAACCAGATAATGGAGCTCTGTTCTTAACAAGGAAGAACTTGAATTGGTTAGACAAAACGTGATCAAGAGGGGCATCAGCGCGAGTATTAAAGGAAACAAGGTCATCAAAGCCTAATAACGTAAACGGACGTAAATTCACACAATTAAAATCACCACATAAAACAATACGATGCTCGCAGGACAATAAAGCATGTTTTTCCGAAAGAACGTCAAAGAAGCGGTTAAGCGCACCTTCACAGGTAGAGGGGGAAAAATATATACTAACAAATATGATGCCCTTAAATGTATATAAATATCGGGGCTTACAGATGACAGCAATAACGTTTATCAAATCCTCAGAGTAGGAAAATAAGGACTTACGGTTAAAACACCAATCCTTATTGACCGAAAATAGCCACCCCACCGCATCTACTGGAGGATGAAGATTTTCGATCTGCTCGAAAGCAACAGAAAGACGGGGGGCTAATTTGCTGTGCATCAATGTCACTGTTTAACCATCTCTCTTGAAGACAAATCACTTGAGTCTTACTATGTTCTTTTTTCAACAAAAGTAACTCCATATCTTGCGTTTTGTTGAAGATCGAACGAAAATTTGTTGAAAGAAAGCCTGGAATTGACAGTTTGTCGTGTGGTTGACGCTTCAAGGCAAATTGCCAACCGCAGCGATATGTTTTCCACTGCGCATGTGTTTGTTGATAAAAGCGCGAAGACGTAAGCACGAGGGTATCACACGTCCGAATAACTCACACGTACGAGACTACCTCAAGACCACTAGTTACAGCAACCACACTAGTATGATGATGTAAGCATGAAGGCCTCAGATACTTCAGTCAAAATACAATTCAGTCCATAAAATCGCCGTCTATTCTTACTTGTCTTTTTTAGAAGTTGCCGACCCCGATAAAATACCATAAGATCTCATATTTACGCATATTTATATATTTCAATGGCAAAATAAAACAAGGTAGGCTCTTGTCTATACAAAAACACTCGTGGGCTACAGTTTGAGTGCTGTCTACAATGTACTACAGGTAATAATACGTTATGATACTTCCCATGACGTTCTGAACAACGCATCACCGGACATTAAACTGTAAGAAGCCGCCTTATAATCGTGTGCTCGGTAAATGCATCAATATACCTGGAATATTACGATGTGTATTCGATTCCGTTTGAATTATTTGTTATACAGGTTGCCCACTGAGCAATAAGTTGAAGTGTATTTTAAAATTATTAGGTCAACGCGTTAGCTTAAAATTTTAGAGGAAAGAAAACGTGACGGAGTAGTTACACAACTCACAGCCATGGGAAATCTAGGGTTGAAGATTATCAGGGCGATTTGAGGCTGACCACGTGGTGCAGTTGCTAGCAAAGGTCGGGTTTCTCCCTACGCATATATGCTGCTTCCAAGTAGCGCAGAGCCCAAGTACATGCCACAATGGTTAGAGCGTTGAAATTGTGATCAACGGTTCCCGGGTTATATCATTGGTTGTTGTTTCACCTTGCATTTGAAACGTATATTCGGCTGCCTCTTCTTCTATTTACGATTGGGCATTTTTTGACGGGGATCGACAGCAATCCTCGATGAAGTACGATAGGAGTTAGATCCGGTAATTGTCTTTGTGCCTACATCAACGAATGTAATTTAATATTCCTGGTGTAAATTTACACGACAACTAGCACGTACCTACAATGGTCAAAGCGTTCGAATTCGGATCAATGGTTCCCGGGTTCGATCATCGGATCGTGCTGACCTGGAGTTAAACAGGAATGGTTGCCAACGTCCCGTTAACCTGAAATGTCCATTCGAATCTGCCTTGTCTTTTCTTCTACTAGGGGCTTTACAGTTGTTTGCATGGCTCGAGAGTGAGGCTTTAATAAGCGAGGAATGAGTGACATCAGGTAGTTATTTTTGCGCCTTCACAAACGAATGCAAGTTTATATTCCAGACCTAAATCAGCAAGATAACGAGCACCTCCCTCAATAGTTAGAGCGTTCGAATTCTGATCAACGGGTCCCCGTTCGATCATCGGGTCATGCTGTACCTGGAGATGCGTATGAATGTCTGGCAAAGGCCAGTAAGCCGGAAATGGCCATTCCAGTCTGCCTTGTCTTGGATGACAATATTCTTCTGCCTTTTCTTCTACTTGCGGCTCTGCATTTGTTGACACGGCTCGAAAGGGCCCCTCGAGGAAGAGTAGCATGAGTGGGATCAGGTAGTTATTTTTGCGCCTAAATCAACGAATGCGAGTCAATATTCCGTACTAAATCTGCGTAAAAAATGACCATGTTCCGCAATGGTAAAATCGTTCGAATTCTGATCGACGGGGCTCCGGGTTCGATCAATGGGAGTTGGGTATAAATGACTGACGACGTCCAGTAACACACACATGGACATCCTACTCTATTTTGCCCTCGAAGAGTATACAAGACTACCTATTCTTTTACATGCGCTACGCCTTTTTTGACGGTTCTAGACAGTAAGCCTCGATGAAGAACGGTAGGAGTGAGATCCATCAGCAATAGTACCGCATTCATCAACGAATGCAAGTCAATATTCTTGATGTAAATCGGCAAGACAACGAGCACGTGTCTCAATGGTTAAAGCATTCGAATTCTGATCAACGGGTCCCGGGTTTCATCATCGGATCCCGCTGCACCTGTATTTGGGGAGGAGTGGCTAACGAGGGCAAGCCAGGCGGAAATGGCCATAACTGTGTGCCTTGTATTTCAGGCAATATTCTTTGGCCTTTTCTACAATAAGCAGGTGTGAATTTGTTGGTGTAACCCGAGAGTGAGCGTCGAGGAAGAGCGGAATAAATGAGATCAGGTAGTTATTGCTGCACCTTCATCAAGGAATACAAGTCCATATTCCCCATCTAAATCGGCAAGACAACGAGCACGTGCTTCAATGATAGAGCGTTTGAATTCTGATCTAGGGTTCCTGGGTTCGATCAATTGGTGTTGTTACTCCTAGCGTTAAGTATAAATAACTGACGACGTGCCATTAGCCAGAAATGCGTATTCCAATCTGCCTTGTATTAATCGCAATATTCTTCTGCATTGTCTACTAATAGCGGCTGTGCGCACCCTCGATAAAGGGTAGAGTTTTACCGGAGAAAAAGCTCGTAATGTTGGAGCCTGCCCCTCAAAAAACGCCAAGAGTTTCTCGAGGCCATGCAATTTAATTAATGATGCTTCAATCAGCATATTTATATAGATGTTGTGTACTAAAATCTCAGAGAAAATGGTATAGACGAAAAACCTTCAAAACAGGCTGACACACAGTGGCCGGTTATTCAGTCCAACGCTACATAAGTATCGATAGTTAGGTGCTTATGAAACTTTAATAGTTTTTTAAACATTTACTCTAGTCTGATGATGGCCTGGGGAACCAGCTCCGAAAATGTGCTAATAAAGCTTCCCGATTTGTCCCAAAGAACCACGATCTGCTTAAGGAACAGGTATGTTCTGTTGTGCCCTGGAGCTCAGACTAGAGCCCTCGCAGGCGGTCGCATAGTGACATGTAGCATATGTTTGATAAAGTTGAACTGAAAAAGACAAGGGAAACCGGAATAGCCATTTCTGACTTATATATATATAGATATATATATATATATATATATATATATATATATATATATATATATATATATATATATATTAATAACGTGGAACCTAAAATGACAAGAGAGACCGGAATTGCCAGTTCTGGCTTATTAGCCGTCATAAGTCAGTCAAACCCTATATATATATATTTATATATATATGCTCAAACAAAAAACAGAAATTCACATCAAAGGTCAAGTTCTATTACATGTCCGGCTGGTTGCCATCTTCGTAGCCAGTGATTAAGTATATCTGGGCAAGCTCCGAGGACTTTGAAATACCAACCATCTAGTCGACTGATCTTTTGGTTTTATTGGCAGGTGACACAGGGTTTTAAAGTATGGATTTGCCTTCAACCAGGTAGGTGTATTCGGAAAGGATTAAGATTTTTTACGTTTAACAGCTGGTCTTACGTGAGAATGCAGCAAATAAAATCCTGATTGGTGAACTTCCTTCCTATAACGGTGAACAAGATCTCAAGAGTAGATACTAACATATAAACGCTAAAAACTTAATGGCTGCCGTCGTCATATTAATGTGACTACAGTAGGCGTCAAAAAACAACAGGCAGCTAAAGAAGCTCTGCAGGATAAATGCCATTCTATAGGTTGAAAATTAGTTTCTACTACTGAGATTAGCAAGAATTTAAGGAAAATAGCTTTACGTTAGCATTTACTCGACAAATGATCCCTTTAACGCAGTAAAATTAGCAAGGTCCTGCTGTCAGTTGTTTAATGCGTCTACATGTCAAGTGTGTTCAATCCCCATATTCAAATTGCGATCATCACAAACTTCGAAATCTTATCCTTTTTTCCCAAATGCCAAAGAATATTAAATGCCGACCTCGCCAATCGGTCATCGTGAGAACTAGGATTTGAAAAATTAAACAATTATAAACCTTTTCTACTCTCATATTTTACTTCTCTCTGTACTCATATAAGGCTGACGAGGGATACTTAAAAACACCAGGTTGTCGAATTGACTTCTTAAGAAATAATTGTTTAAATAATTGTATAGCGCAGTAGCTCACGGAGTGGAAGGAGGAAACAAGTAATCTTTGCCGGCAAAACGTGTGGCAATACTTTCCGCTACTGCTATGGAGAGAACGTTTAGTTGTACCCTAGGAGAGAGCTCAAGTACTATGTTTTGCAAATCGAAGTGAGATAGACAACGACCGCACGATGAGTAACGCTTTTGCACAAGCATGGAAAAATCCACGGATTTGTACCTTGCGTGGGCTTGCTATCTCCTTCATCCTTGGTGATACGACGGGAGGGCTGAGACAACGCACTTCTCACTGCACGCAAACCCATATGTAGGGGGGTGCTAAGTGTACGTGCGCTAAACAAGCGCAGGTTACAGAAATTTCCCTGGTGCTTGTAGACATCTCCTTTTCAGCAAGAACGAAGAACTAGTGTGCAGTGCATTCATTCCTTATTTTGGAGACTTAGCTAAATGTAGACCTAGTCGGGATAAGAAATGATGGTCATTAATGAAAGTAGGCTTCTGGTAGTAGAGTTAATAACACCGGGTTTTTAATCAAAGGGTCAGCGAATCTTTGAGATGTTAAATCAGTATCGGTTCTATCTCTAAATTGCTGTTTTCGAACACACGCGAAGTATGTAGTGGATTTTTTATTTGAAACGCTAGAGTATACTTGTGAACTGGAGCCACAATGTATTTTGAGAAGAAATGTGAGATACACATATTATTTGCGATGGCTGCCTGATGGAAACACTTTATTCGTCATATTTATGTCAATGACAGACTTGAACCCGTGACCTTTGGATCACCCAGGATTCAAATCCATGACCTTTGGTCATTAAGTACCACAATTTAACATTGAGCCATGGGCCCGATGTTAAAAAATTGCGATCTGGAATATGGACTATGAAAGTGTGGTGTTCACCGATCTGGTTCAGGAACACCAATGTTCCGTTGCGCCTTGGAGCTCACTTATGAGCCCTCGCGGGCAATCCCATAGTGACTTGTCATATATATGAATAAGATGGAACCGACAAAGACAAGGCAGACTAGAATGGTCATTTCTGGCTTATTAGCCGTCATTAGCCAGTCATACCCGACCTAAGTTGTGGGACACCCAGGATTCGAACACGCGACCTATATTTATTGAGTGTAACACTCTACAATTGAAACAAAGGCCCGTTGACATTTCGGTCGCGATCGGGAGTATGGACAATGCAACTGTGGTGTTCACCGATCTTTTTAAGTAACACTTACGTTTTGTTGTGCCTTGGAGCTCACTTATGAGACCTCGCGGGCAATCGCATAGCAACATGAAATATATATGGACAAGATGTAACCGACAAAGACAAGGCAGACCAGAATGGTCATTTCTGGCTTATTAGCCGTCATTAGCCAGTATTACCCTATCCTAGGTTTGGATCACCCAGAAATCGCACCCGCGACCATTTCTTATGGTGTTACTCTCTACCATTGAGACAAGGGCCCGTTGTTTTATCGTTCGCGATCGGGAATATGGACTATAAATCTGTGGTGTTCACGGATCTTGTTAAGGGACACTTATGTTCCGTTGTGCCTTGGAGAAAAACCTTAGAGCCCTCGCAGCCAGGTGTTTAGCGACTTCACATATATATTAATCAGATAAAAACGACAAAGACAAGGGAGACCGGAAAAGCTATTTCTGGCTTATTTGCCGTCATTAGCCAGTCATACCCCAACCCAGGAATTTGATCACACAGGATTCGAACCCGCAAACTTTAGTCATTTAGTGTAACAAACTACCATTGGGTCACGGGCCCGTTGTTTTGTTTGCAATTGGGTATATAGACTATAAAAGTTTTGTGTTCGCCGATCTGGTTAAGGAAAACTAAAGTTCCGTTGTGCCTTGTAGAAAACCTTTGAACCCTCGCGGCCATTCGCATAGTGACTTGACATATATATTGATAAGATGGAACCAACAAAAACAAGATAGACTGGATTGACCATTTCTTGCTTATTAGCCGTCATCAGCCAGTCATGCCCGATCCTAGGTTTGGATCACCCAGGATTTGAACTGGCAACCTTTTTTTATTGAGTGTTAAATTCTTCCATTGAGTCACGGGCCCGTTGTTTTGTCGGTTGCGATCAGGAATATAGACTTTGAATGTGTGGTGTTCACCGATCTGGTTTAGAAACACTTATGTTCCGCTGAACCTTGGAGTGCACTTTAAGCCCTCGCGTTCAATCGTATAGGAACTTGACATTTATGAGCTGAGTAAAGATTGGGCTGACAAAAGAGACTGGATTGACAATTTCTGGCTTATTAGCTGTCATCAGCCAGTCATACCCAATTTCAGGTGTGGATCACCCAGGAATCAGCGACCTGCAATGGTCGTGAGTGATGACACTCTAACTTTGAGCCATGAGCCTGTTGTTTTGTCGGTTGCGATGTGAAATATGGACTATTAATGTGTGGTGTTCACCGATCTCGCTAAGGAAAACTTATGTTCCTTTGTGCCTTGGAGCTCACTTTAGAGACCTCGCGGGCAGTCGATAAGCGACTTGACATATATATTGATGAGATGGAACAAACAACGACAAGGGAGACCGGAATGGCCATTTCTGGCTTATAGCCATCATCAGCAATTCATACCCAATCCCAGGCGTGGATCATCCGAGATTTGAATCCGCGATCTTTGGTCATGAAGTGTTACATTCTACCATTGATACACGGACTCATTGTTTTGTCGGTTGCAAACGGGAAACTGGACTATGAAAGTGTGGTGTTCACCGATCTCGATAAGGAATACTAATGTTACGTTGTTCCTTGGAGCTCACTTTAGAGCCCTCGCGGTTTGTCGCATAGCGACTTGATATATATATATATTGATAAGATGGAACCGACAAAGACAAGGGAGACCGGAATGGCCATTTCTGGCTTTTTAGCTGTCATCAACCAGTCATACCCAATCCCTGGGAAGCATCACACGAAATTCGAACCCACGACCTTTGCTCATTGAGTGTAACACTCTACCATTGAGCCACGGGCCCGTAGTTTTTCCAGTCTCGATCGGGAATGATGACTTTGAAAGTTTTGTGTTCACAGATCTCGGTAAGGAAAACTTATGTTTCGTTGTGCCTTGGAGCACACTTTAGAGACCTCGCGGGCAGTCGATAAGCGACTTGGCATATATATTGATGAGATGGAACCGACAAAGACAAGGGAGACCGGAATGGACATTTCTGGCTTTTCAGCTGTCATCAACCAGTCATACTCAATCCCAGGTGTGCATCACCCGAAATTCGAACCCGCGACATTTGGTCATTGAGTGTAACAATCCACCTTTGAGCCATGTGCCTGTTGTTTTGTCGGTTGCGATCGGGAATATGGACTTTTAATGTGTGGTGTTCACCGATCTCGTAAAGGAACACTTATGTTCCGTTTGTGCCTTGGAGCACACTTTAGAGTCCTCGCAGGCGGTCGCATAGCGACTTGACATATATATTGATAAGATGGAACTGACAAAAACAAGAGAGACTTGAATGGCCATTTCTGGGTTATTAGCTGTCATCAGCCAGTCATACCCAATCCCAGTTGTGAGTCACCCGAGATTCCAACCCACGACCTTTGGTCATTGAGTGTAAACCTCTACCATTGAACCAGTGGCCCGTTGTTTTGTTGGTTGCGATCGGGAATATGGACTTTTAATGTGTGGTGTTCACCGATCTCGCTAAGGAACACTTATGTTCCGTTGTGTCTTGGAGCACACTCTAGAGTCCTCGCAGGCAGTCGCATAGCGACTTGTCATATAAATTGATAAGATGGAACTGATGAAAACAAGAGAGACTTGAATGGCAATTTCTGGGTTATTAACCGTCATCAGCCAGTCATACCCAATCCCAGGTGTGAGTCACCCGAGATTCCAACCCACGACCTTTGGTCATTGAGTGTAACAATCTACCTTTGAGCCATGAGCCTGCTGTTTTGTCGGTTGCGATGTGAAATATTGACCATTAATGTGTGGTGTTCACCGATCTCGTTAAGGAACACTTATGTTCCGTTGTGCTTTGGAGCTCACTTTAGACACCTAGTGGGCAGTCGATAAGCGACTTGACATATATATTTATAAGATGGAACCGACAAAATAGAGGAAGATCAGAATGGCTATTTCTGGCTTATTAGCTGTCATCAGCCAGTCATACCCAATCCCAGGTGTGAATCACCCGAGATTCCAACCCACCACCTTTGGTCATTGAGTCTAAACCTCTACCATTGAAACAGGGGCCCGTTGTTTTGTTGGTTGTGATCGGGAATATGGACAATGAAAGTGTCCTGTTAAACGATCTCATTAAGGAACACATATGTTCCGTTGTGCCTTGGAGCTCACTTAGAAACCCTTGTGGGCAGTCGCATAGCAACTTTACATATATATTTATAAGATGAAACCAACAAAGACAAGCGAGACCGGAATTGCCATTTCCAGCTTATAAGCTGTCAGCAGCCAGTCATTCCCAATCCCAGGAGGAATCACCCGAGATTCTAACTCCCCACTTTTGGTTATTGGTTAAACAATCTACCATTGAGCCACGGGCACGTTGTTTTGTCGGTTGCGATCGGGAATATGGACTATGAATGTGTGGTATTCACCGATCTCCTTAAGGAACACTTATGTTCTGTTGTGCCTTGGAGCTCCATTAAGAGCCCTCGCGAGCAGCTGCATAGCGACTTGACATATATATTGATGAGATTGAACCGACAATAAGAAGCGAGACCGGAATGGCCATTTCTGGCTTATAAGCCGTTATCAGCCAGTCACTCCAAATCCCAGGCTTGGATCACCCGAGATTCGAACCCGCGATCTTTGGTCATGGAGTGTTACATTCTACCATTGAGACACGGACACGTTGTTTTGTCGGTTGCAATCGGGAATATGGACTATGAACGTGTGGTGTTCACCGATCTCGATAAGGAACACTAATGTTCCGTTGTTTCTCGGAGCTCACTTTAGAGCCCTCGCGGTTAGTCGCATAGCGACTTGATATATATATTGATAAGATTGAACCGACAAAGACAAGGGAGACCGGAATGGCCATTTCTGGCTTTTTAGCTGTCATCAACCAGTCATACCCAATCCCAGGGAAGCAACACACGTGATTCGAACCCACGAACTTTGCTCATTGAGTGTAACACTCTACCATTGAGCCACGGGCCCGTAGTTTTTCCAGTCGCGATCGGGAATGATGACTTTGAAACGTGTTGTGTTCACCGATCTCGTTAAGGAACACTCATATTCCGTTGTGCCTTGGAGCTCACTTTAGAGCACTCACGTGCTGTCGCATAGCAACTTGACATATATATTGATAAGATGGAACCGACAAAAACAAGGGAGACCGGAATGGTCATTTCTGGTTTATTAGCCGTCATCAGCCAGTCATACCCAATCCCAGTTGTGAGTCACCCGAGATTCCAACCCACGATCTTTGGTCATTGAGTGTAACACTCCACCTTTGAGCCATGAGCCTGTTGTTTTGTCGGTTGCGATGTGAAATATGGACTTTTAATGTGTGGTGTTCACCGATCTTGTTAAGGAAAACTTATGTTCCGTTGTGCCTTGGAGCTCACTTTAAAGCACTCGCGGGCAGTCGTATTGTGACTTGACATATATATTGATGAGATGGAACAAACAACGACAAGGTAGACCGGAATGGCCATTTCTGGCTTATAGGCCGTCATCAACAATTCATACCCAATCCCAGGCGTGGATCACCCGAGATTTGAATCCGCGATCTTTGGTCATGAAGTGTTACATTCTACCATTGAGCCACGAGCCCGTTGTTTTGTCGGTTGCGCTCGGGAATATGGACAATGAAAGTGTGGTGTTCACCGATCTCGTTAAGGAAGACCTATGTTCCATTTTGCCTTGGAGCTCACATTAGAGCCCTCATGGGCAGTCGATAAGCGACTTGGCATATATATTGATAAGATGGAACCGACAAAGACAAGGAAGACCGGAATGGCCATTTCTGGCTTTTCAGCTGTCATCAACCAGTCATACTCAATCCCAGGTGTGCATCACCCGAAATTCGAACCCACGACCTTTGCTCATTGAGTGTAACACTCTACCATTGAGCCACGGGCCCGTAGTTTTTCCAGTCGCGATCGGGAATGATGACTTTGAAAGTTTTGTGTTCACAGATCTCGGTAAGGAAAACTTATGTTTCGTTGTGCCTTGGAGCTCACTTTAGAGACCTCGCGGGCAGTCGATAAGCGACTTGGCATATATATTGATAAGATGGAACCGACAAAGACAAGGAAGACCGGAATGGCCATTTCTGGCTTTTCAGCTGTCATCAACCAGTCATACTCAATCCCAGGTGTGCATCACCCGAAATTCGAACCCACGACCTTTGGTCATGGAGTGCAACAATCTACCTTTGAGCCACGGGCCCGTAGTTTTGCCGGTCGCGATCGCGAATGATGACTTTGAATGTGTTGTGTTCACCGATCTCGTTAAGGAACGCTCATATTCCGTTGTGCCTTGGAGCTCACTTTAGAGCACTCACGGGCTGTCGCATAGCAACTTGACATATATATTGATAAGATGGAACCGACAAAAACAAGGGAGACCAGAATGGTCATTTCTGGTTTATTAGCCGTCATCAGCCAGTCATACCCCATCCCAGGTGTGAGTCACCCGAGATTCCAACCCACGACTTTTGGTCATTGAGTGTAACACTCTAACTTTGAGCCATGAGACTGTTGTTTTGTCAAGTCAAGTCAAGTTTATTAAGGGAAAGATAGGCAAACGCCTTTGAACTCCCTCTTGGTTACAGTATGGCTAAAAAGCCTCTGGTACATCATGAAAATGTAAAAAAGTTGGTTTACATAATAGCGTGCGGAAAATAAGCAGCGGTTGGCTCATCGAAAAGAGTAAACATAAATGTGTACTTGCATATTACGAGTAGCATGAGTACATGATAGAGATTCTCGTGAGTGAGGCATATGCGACGAGTTTGAGCTAATAAACATTCTATAAAAATGGTACTGTAATATAGAAAGTAGTATTGTCATATAAGAGTGTAATTCAACTGGGACGTGACTAAGAAGATCTGGGGATATTATAGTGGGCACTGCTATACTGGTCAAGGTTTTTCTTAAAAAGCTCAACGGAAGTAGCCATAACAACATCCAGAGGCAGAGCATTCCAAGCGTCGACCGCTCTCTTGGAGAAGAAGAACTTTCGTGTATCCAGTCTGGCCCCAGTTACACGTAGTTTGAGTGGATGCCCTCTCACGTTCGTGGTTGTTGCTAACTGGAAGAAGTCTCCAGGTGCGAGGCAGCAGCCCTGACCGCACATGATACGGAATGTTTGTATCAGGTCCCCTCGTAGCTGCCTGTAACTCAAGGGAAAGAGATCAAGGTTAGCTAATCGGGTTTCATAGGGTAATGAGCCCTGTCCAGTCACAAGTTTGGTTGCACGCCTTTGAACCTTTTCGAGGATATTGAGGTCTTTCGCGTTCCAGGGTCTCCAAGCTTGGATAGCGAACTCCAAGTGCGGCCGCACAAAAGTTCGAAAGACTTTGGCAAAGCAGTCTTCATAAAAGGCAGAGAAAGCCCGCTTGACAAGGTACAGGGCTGACATCGCAGACTTGGCTACCTTTGAACAATGCAACGAGGGTTTAAGGGAGCGCGAGATCCACACTCCCAAGTCCTTCTGCGCGTCAACTTCTTGCAATGGTATACCATTCAGGTAGTAATCCATGAGGTTCGGAGTGCTAGTTCTACCGACTCGTAGAATAGTGCATTTTTTTCTCATTGAACGGCAAAAGCCAGTCCTTTGACCATTGTTGAAGTCGGTTTAGGTTTTCCTGCAAATACTTTACGTCAGCTGCAGTTCTGATGACCCTCCATAGCTTAATATCATCCGCAAACATGGTGACATCACAATCCAATCCATTGATGCAGTCGTTGACGTACAAAATGAACAGAATAGGGCCAAGAACGGAGCCCTGGGGAACTCCACTTTCAACCGCAACCTCCGCCGACTGCCGGTTACCGAC
Source organism: Schistocephalus solidus (assembly GCA_017591395.1). Classification (NCBI taxonomy): domain Eukaryota; kingdom Metazoa; phylum Platyhelminthes; class Cestoda; order Diphyllobothriidea; family Diphyllobothriidae; genus Schistocephalus; species Schistocephalus solidus. The sequence goes on from WEDG01002271.1 coordinate 57,379, forward strand.
ATGGACGGTTTGAGAGCGGCCAAATAAGAAGCTTTTGATCCATCTGAGGAGATTACCCCTAATGCCTGTTCGGTTGAGTTTGTGTAGGAGTCACTGGTGAGGGACACTACCAAATGCCTTCTTAAAGTCTATGTAGACTACGTGCAGCACTTCCTTCATCAACTGCTCGCGTCCAATGTTCCAAACAATAGAGCAAGTTCGTTACGCAAGACCTGCCACTTCGAAATCCATGCTGCGCATCAGATAATAATTTATGCTGCTCTAAGAAGCGCATTAGCTCTCGCTTTATTATTTTTCCATGAGTTTGCAGCAAATCGAGGTGAGGCTAATTGGCCGGTAATTATTTGCGGAAACCTTGCATCCACCTTTATATAATGGTGTGATTCGTGCAGATTTCCCATCAGCAGATAACGTGCCGGCTTCGAACGAGGTTTGGAAAATCATTGACAACGGTTTGGCCAGTTCCGCAGCGAGTTCCTTTAGTAACTTTGGCGGTATATCATCTGGGCCCGGTGATTTAGACTCATTCAGAGCCAACAACTCTTTGTGAACATTTGCTTCGTCGAAAGATACAGCCTCTATTGCTGGACCCTCATCTAAGTCGTAGTCGGGAGGATTAAATGCGCTTTCACTCGTAAAGATAGATTTAAAGAATTCGGAAAGGTGCTCCGCTTTTGCTCCGTCCTCACTAATATCTAGGTTTTCGCTAGTCCTTAGTAAGGGAACTGGGTCCTTGTTACGCGTGCTTCTTCTAATGTAATTGTAGAATAACTTCGGATTTTCTACTGCACGGTTCAACAGGTCTTTTTCAAAATCTTGTCGTGTCCTGAGAATAAGCCGTTTAACTTTTGTTCCTTTTAGGCCTTTGTATGCGTTTATGAACGCAGGAGTCTCATCAGCGAGTGATTTCTTCCACAACCTCCGCTTTTTATTCACTTCTTTTTTCAACGTTTGAGTCAGCCACTGGGGTCTTTTATCTAGTCTCTTACGTGAAATCGGGCAGTGGTTGCTGAGGAGAGTATGCATTAACTCACTGAACCATTCCCAATCCTATGGCACATTGCCGGAAAGAGCTGATTCCCAGTTGATGTTGTTGAGTCGAGTCTTCATTTGATCAAAATCACCACGCAAAATATTTCTTCTAAATCTGGTGGGCTGTTCAGACACCGAAAACATTGAGTATGCCCAGTGAAGTACGACGTGGTCACTCCGACCTAGGGGAGGTAGACTTTGCACCTCATCAATACTATCAAGCGATTTCGTAAACACAAGGTCTAAACAGTTTGACTGCTGTCCCTCCCGCACCCTCGTTGGAAATAAGACGTGCTGAGTGAGGAATGAACTCAGTGTCATGTCCAATAAACGTTGGTCAAAAACTAGTTCTGGACCGCGTGCATATACTGAACTCCAGTCAATGAGTGGTGCATTGAAGTCGCCCATTATTAATACGTCGGATCGAGAGGCAAATTTTTCTAGCTCTTCTAACAGGCGAGCGTCAGCCTCGAAGTCACTTCTTGGTGGTCGGTAGACGGTCAGGACTTCAAGACTGTGTGATCTCGGCACCTTTATAGTGAGCCAAATAGCTTCGAAGCTGCATGAAAACTGTTATGTTTTTTCCGACACTAGGAGTCCGTGTTTTACGTAGGTTACAACGCCTCCTCCCTGACGCCCTTCCCGGTCTCTTCTGAAAAGCTGGTAGCCTGGTATAGTTAACTCACGGTCGTCCACGTGGTCGGACAACCAGGTTTCTGTCAAAGAAATTACGTCTGGTGAGAGATCACAGACATGGATCTGCATCTCGTCAAACCTTGATAACATGCTTTGCGCATTGGTGTACATGAATTTTAACTTCCGGTTTAAGGGACATGTGGTTACGAAGCGGCTCGCGCCTTCAGTTAATGCTTCGGCTGCGCGGTCATCCGTACGGGACCTGCCCAATGGAAGAAAAGGTGGACGCTGCCGAACTTGGTTGTTGTAGATAATCAAATTCCGCTCCCCTCGCTGAACCGCTTTCAGTTCTAGAACTAGTAAACAACGTTTCAGCCTTTCTGCTGATGAGAAGTCCCGTTGAAAAAAAACGCCGGGGTTGGAGCCTTTTATTCTAAATCGCCGGGAAAGAATGAGCCTAGACTGCTCGCTACTGACCAGCACGACTTTGAGAGGTCGAGGGCGTATTGATTCCGGTGGGTTCTCTGTCGGTTTCCCAAGGCGGAAGGCTTTGATCACTTCTACTGCCTCAGATGGTTCCAGAATGATATTAAATAGGTCCTGGAAGAGCACTAGGTCATCCGAAACTCGCTCCGAGGATGTGATTGCACTAGATTCCGGGAGTCCCTGTATAATGATGCTTTTTTCTCGATCAATTTGATTTGCATCGACCATTGGGGTATCGTTAGCTAAATTTTTTATTGCTCGGACACTATTCGCTGGGGATGGCGGAGCAGATGCTTGTTCGTGGCCTGTTTTGCCAGACTTGGGAGAAGCACCTGGCGTAGAGGTCAGCGCGTTGTAATTAGTAGTTTTGGTGGGTGAATCGATAGCACTGCTCGTACTTGGTTTAACACGCTGGGAGTTTTTTGCGATTCGTTTATAGTTTTAGGGCCCACGGCGTCTAACGTGATAGGCGGTACGCTCGTCTTCGTTTCTGGTTCGGGTTTTTCGGAGATATGTCTCGGAAGCCCTGGTCTATTACTCTCGGCCTTTTTACTGACAGATTTTTTTTTTCTTGTTTTTTTGAGTTATCTCGCTGGTTGTTTTCGTCTTGCATTTGCACGGTTTGTTCTGGGGCTGCCGTAACAGCTACGGAAAGTGTTGCTGGCGTACCTTTTACGTGATGTCCTTTTGTTCTTCTCCTAGTTATCCGTCCAATAGCTTCATTCTTATCTTCGACTGTGCCTAACCTAGACCGTAACAGGATTTTCATCTTCTCAATCTCTTCCTCGAGATAATTGATCTTTTCGGCCAACTCCTGGCATCCACTACAAATTCTGTCTGCATGTGGTACGCTCATACAATCAAATAAAGTTTGCGATGTCGCTCGTCGTCGTGATGCGGTGGCCGAGTGGGTAGCGCGCGCGGCTGAGTTGTCGGGGGTCTGAAGATCAACGCCATGTTCTGACACGATATTTTAAGGTAACAGTGCACATATCCGTCATGCCGTTAATTTACGAAAAAGGAAGAATCTGCAGGGTAATGAGGCACAATTGTAGACAATGGCTACGCTTATGTTAAGTTTGTCGAAATATTGCGAAGAGGAAAGGCCCAATGAACGTTTTCAGGTAAGCCTATTTAGGATAAACTGACAAGCAGAACATTAAGCAGTAGAGAAAATGATCGACTCAGCCTTTTTATAGATGACACTCCGCTAATTCAACGAACAGTTTGATCCTGTATTTTGAGCAAGTAGGCTGCGTAGCTCAAGTCGAGATTTCCGCAAGAGTCTTTCGCGAAATAATGACCGTTTTGAAGAAAATTTTTCTGGTCGGACGATAAGGATCTCGATGGATCTCAGGCGAAGGATTGCTGATGAAAGCGTTATTTAATCCAATTTTTGGCTGAAGACAGCTGTTTGCAGAATGAAGACACAATGAATAAAAATTCTCTTCCGACAGTGCTCGATTTGGAGAACTCTCCTGGTCAAACTGTGAGGGTATCGAAGGCAACTGGGCGGAAGATTCAATAATTTGAACCAATTAATGTCTGTGGACTGTTTGTTTTAGTGTGTAACGAACCACAGTTCCGACAGAATTGTTTGAATGGACTAGTAGCACTTTTCGCGCGGATCCCGGATGGGGATGGAGTGATGGAATGTCGGTGAAGATGCCGGTGCCCCCTTCCACACGAGTACCGTCGCCGCTCATCATATCGCTACCCTCCGTTAAATGTCAGCATCCCCTCGTCCCGATCCTGCAGTTGCCCACAGCGTTGCACTCCCCACTGGTTATCCAACAGACATGACGTAATTCCCCCCACTCCAAAAGGGATATCGCATCATTTAACGCTCCCTTCTTTATTTTATATTGTGCCCTTTCATACCTTTATATCCTTCTTAATAGTAGAATCCATTTCCAACATTTCTGCCGTTCCTTCTAATGACTGTTGCGTTTGAGTGATCGGCATGGTGCAGTTGCCCACAGCGTTGCACTCCCCACTGGTTATCCAACAGACATGACGTAATTCCCCCCACTCCAAAAAGGGATATCGCATCATGTAACGCTCCCTTCTTTGTTTTTATATTGTGCCCTTTCATACCTTTATATCCTTCTTAATAGTAGAATCCATTTCCAACATTTCTGCCGTTCCTTCTAATGACTGTTGCGTTTGAGTGATCGGCATGGTGCTTAGAGACCATGTTCAATATGCACATCGTCTAATAACGACTACAGGTGCGTTACTCGCCCGTGTGTGTGCAAACCTCGAAGTCTTCGGCCGCTACAAGTGCAAAGACTCGATTAAATTCGGTCTTCTTGTTGCTCGAAAATTGAAACCGCGCGGCTCCTATAATCAAGGTTGCGTTGTGAAATATGGACTATGAAAGTGTGGTGTTCACCGATCTCGTTAAGGAAAACTTCTGTTCCGTTGTACCTTGGAGCTTAATTTAAAGCCCTGGCGGGCAGTCGTATATTGACTTGACATAAATATTGATGAGATGGAACCGAAACGACAAGATAGACCGGAATGGCCATTTTATTTATTTTATTTTATTTTATTTATTTATTGCCAGTTTACAGGCAAGGTCAAATATACATATATATATATGCTCGGTTCTGACCCAACCGATTGAAAGCTACCATTCTGCCCAATGGTATGTCGACTTCAAATACCAAAAGCGTCGCGTTCGAACTGCTCCACACTTGGATTGGGTATGGACTCCATGGATGACGGCTAATAAGCCAGAAAATGGCCATTCCGGTCTCCCCTTGTCTTTGTCGGTTCCACTCTATCATATGCTACATCGTCGCTATGCGACCGCCTGTGAGGGCTCTAATGTGAGCCTCCAGGGCACAAACGGAACATACATGTTCCTTAAGCAGATCGGTGAGCCGCACCTATCATCATATTCCCGATCGCAACCGACAAACAAAGAGCCCGTGGCTCAATGGTAGAGCGTTCGACTCAAATACCAAAGGTCGCGGGTTCGAATCCCTAGGTGTTCCACTTAGGATTGGGTATGACTGGCTGATGACGGCCAATAAGCCAGAAAATGGCCATTCCGGTCTCCCCTTGTCTCTTTGTCGGTCCACTCTATCATATGCTACATCGTCGCTATGCGACCGCCTGTGAGGGCTCTAATGTGAGCTCCAGTGCACAACGGAACATACATGCTCCTTTACAGATCGGTGAGCCGCACTCTTTTCATCACTATTCCTCGATCGCAACCGACGAGCAACGAGCCCGTGGCTCAATGGCAGAGCGTTCGACCCAAAATCACCAAAGGTCGCGGGTCTCGAACCTGTGTGCCACACTTAGGATTGGGTATGACTGGCTGATGACGGCTACAAGCGTCAGAAATGGCCATTCCGGTCTCCCCTTGTCTTTCGTCGGTTCCACTCTATCATATGCTACACCGTCGCTATGACCGCCTGTGAGGGGCTCTAATGAGCTCCAGGGCAACAACGGAACATATGTTCCTTAAGCAGATCGGTGAGCCGCACTCTTTCATCATATTCCCGATCGCAACCGACAAAGCAACGAGCCCGTGGCTCAATGGTAGAGCGTCTCGACTCAAATACCAAAGGTCGCGGGTTCGAATCCCAGGTGTTCCACACTTAGGGATTGGGTATGACTTGGCTGATGACTTGCCAATAAGCCAGAAATGGCCATTCCGGTCTCCCCTTGTCTTTGTCGGTTCCACCATCATCATATGCTACACGTCGCTATGCGACTGCCTGTGAGGGCTCTAGTCTGAGCTCCAGGGCACAACGGAACATACATGTTCCTTAAGCAGATCGGTGAGCCACACTCCTTCATCATCATATTCCCGATCGCAACCGACAGCAACGAGCCCGTGGCTCAATGGTAGAGCGTTCGACTCAAATACCAAAGGTCGCGGGTTCGAATCCCAGGTGTTCCACACTTGGGATTGGGTATGACTGGCTGATGACGGCTAATAAGCCAGAAATGGCCATTCCGGTCTCCCTTTGTCTTTGTCGGTTCCACCTATCATATGCTACACGTCGCTATGCGACCGCCCAGAGTACTCTAGTCTGAGTTCCAGGGCACAACGGAACATAAATGTTCCTGCTAAGATCGGCGAGCCACACTCTATCATCATATTCCCGATCGCAACCGACAAAGCAACGAGCCCGTGGCTCAATGGTAGAGCGTTCGACTCAAATACCAAAGGCTGCGGGTTCGAATCCCAGGTGTTCACACACTTGGGATTGTATGACTGGCTGATGACGGCTAATAAGCCAGAAATGGCCATTCCGGTCTTCCTCTCTTTGTCTCGTCGGTTCCAATATCAACATATGCTACATCGTCGCTATGCGACCGCCTGTGAGTACTCTAGTCTGAGTCTAGGGCACAACGGAACATAAATGTTCCTTAAGCAGATCAGAGCCGAGCAATACGTAACCGAACGAAGTAATACCA
>WEDG01002272.1:0-30870 GCA_017591395.1 Schistocephalus solidus
CTATTCGCGTCTGAATTGATATTAGGGTATGACGACATTCCGAGCCTTTAATGCTAACAAAGTAAAAAAATGTGCAAGTGTTTAAGATACAAATAAATTGGTAACCTTCAGTGGTAAAATGATTTTTAGTGTCTCACCACTAAAAATATTGTTTAACTGCATCAATAAACTCTAATATTGAAGGCTTAAAGCGGTGGACAATCCTTTAAATGTCTTGATGTGCGGTCAGCACAAAATTACAGTTTGCTTAATTTGGTTAATTTTAAATTTTAAATTATATTTATATGAATTTTCCTGTATAAATAATGTGTTATTGCTATAAGCTTATACTTTGAATTCAAATTGAATGAAATATCAGAGTGGCCTTGTCAACCCTTGTGAAAATTCACAGGCGTCAAGAGACCTGCGCTAGAGCCACGCATATATCAGTCATTATTAATGTTTATTGGCTAAGGTTATGCCCCACCATCGCCCGTGTGAATGGACTTTGCGTATGCTGGTACGCATCCATGTCCCAACCTTTTAAGAGGATTTCCGCAAGTCACGACCTCAGGCATTCCCATGCATGGGGGTTAAGCCCGGCTGGCTTGCATTCCGACCGTGGGAAACCTGCTCCGAATGAAACGTGTGAGGGACGAAAATTCAATACGACAGCTACCTATTGCTCTACCGACACAGAGTGCAATCGGCCGGGAGAGGATGTGGGCGTGAGGGTAGTTCCCACGTAAATAAGTCTTGGGACTAGAAGACAAGGCAGGCAGCTGTAAAACTTTGAGCAGGGTTCGATTTAATGCATACAAAGGAGAGAGGGGGAAGGATGGGCGTTGGATTACGCTTGCAAGAACACTTATGGTGTGGGCCCACGAAGTCGGTGTATGCGAGTACAAGTGGGCAATTGAGGCCGATAATGAGAGGCCTGCCAGTGCAGGCGTCATCAAGCTCCAACTAACAAGCGAATGTCTGCAAAATTTTTAATGGGAACTTAAGGTAAAAATATTTTAGACTATGCTTCGCTTTTCAACCCCGTCAAGCGTGCTTCTAAAATAAATCGAGACAGCTATTGAGGAATCCATAATTAAAACTAGGACGAATTCTCCAGTCCACCCATTATAATTATTTTAACTATCTAAAGAAAACGCGCTTTTGAGATCTCCAGATGTCAATTAATCGGCGTTAAAACAATTGTGCCAGCTCCACGCATAGCTCTATGTAACACCCGTGCTTCTGCTTTAAAAAGAATTTCCGCAGGTCACAACTCAGGCGTTTCCCAGCATGTGGTTGAAGCCCAGCTGACACCGATCCACGCCTTGAGATGCGTGCGCCGAAAAAAACCTGTGAGCGACGGAAAATTTATGCGATGGCTGCTTGTTGTGCGGCCACCTCAGTCATCGTGGGCGCACGTGCGTGCGTGTGTATTCGTTACACACGAACTCCGACTGCATCGGTGCCTATTTGCTGGGGGTGGTGTCCGTCGAGTTCACTCTACCGGAAGAGGATAGGGCTGGAAGGCGATTCCCGTAAGAATAACGCCTTGGCCTAGAAGATAAGACAGGCAGCTGTCAAACAGCGTGGAGGCATACTGACGGGAGAGGGAAAGGGTGAGATGGGGGTCATCCCGACAGGAACAGCTCTTTTAAAGGCGCGCGCAGTTGTTGCGTGCGTATTTGAGGGCAAAATTGAGACCGATGTTGAGGCGCCTGGCATTGAAAGTGCCATGAATCCTCTGCGAACGATTGAATGGTTGTAAGCAATCGTTAAGTTGGGTAAACAGCATGCCGTGTACACGACACAAAATCTCATAGAATTGTTTTGAACATTGGTCTCGAACTGCACTGAATAATTATCTTACTTCACTCTATCCTTTCTGTTAATCATCCAAAAATGTTAGGATGAAGGAACTATGGTTCATTCAACTGATGCAATAAAATGTATTTCCATTGCCGTGAGCATTAGACGTTAACTTTAGAAATCATCCATAAAGAATTAGTATACATGCGAAAAACTTTAATGTTTCTCGTGCCTCTTCCCAAAATGGCGGCCCCAGAAGATGAGAGGTCGCATGATTTTGTTTGTAGATTGTATACTGTTAAAATCCACGATAAATAAACTTCTAATTTCCTTCCAATAGAAAGCCAGTTATCGATGTAAATAGGTTTTATATCTACTCCTTTTATTTTGTGGGTTACTTTTTACATAATCATACAATATATACCACTAATATGGCGTTAAAATGGATGGGGCTTTTTCCTGCCTAGACTAGCCAGGTATATGCATAGTCTGCCTTTTGCAACTTTTCTGTTTCGTGAGCAGATGTAGTATAATAAATCCTTCCCCAGGCTAAGGTTTAGATCAAAGTTAACTAGCTCATTGCTGATTTTGAATGGTATATGCCAAAGGGCCTCGCTCTAGAGGCAGAAACAATGACTATGAACTTTAAAATTTCGCTAGCTTTAAAAAACGTCGTGTATGTTAATCTTGATTTTGTTAGATGTGGATTTTACATCACTTACAAATGAGAAAAAATAGATTTTATTGTTTTACCCTGTGGAAGTAATACCTTATATATTTGCCTGACAGTGCGTTCAGTCGCGTTTCTAGAACTAATGGGTAGGAGCCCGGGAGAAATTTGCATTTTTTGCTTGCATACCTTTTTTAATATTAATCTATCTGCGGGAAAATTCGAATGAAATCTTTTTGGATATTATTGTGATTGTGTTTGTAATCCTGTTCGTTCAGTGTTTATCACTAATAAGGCTTGATTTACACTCGAAATTTTGAGGAACTGAGGTCAGCCTGAAGTTCAGGACCTAGTAATTTATGTGGATTTATATTTGAGATGAACTATGAGACCTATTAGTGTTTTCTTTTTTGCCAGTTAAATTGCTTTTTTGCACAATTAGTTGGCAAAAATTCCAACCAGTTGCGATTGATTCGTCTTGAAAGGGTGTTAAGTTATTTTATGTGTATCTCCCCCTTACAGCACTGGGCTCACTTCACTTTCCTTCACCCACCGCTTTCTGAAGACAGGCCAAAGCCGGGCTTATCAATGCTGGACTTAGATGGGCATTAATAACACTATAGTCATTTCAGTCGTTTGATTTTTCGTCACTTTGGTTGCTGTTTAGTGTTTCTTATAATGTAGTATATACTAAGCGTATTGGGGCTGTGTGGAGACGCATTTCAAAGATTAATTCTCGGTTATCCACGAGGAATTGGGTTCTGAGCGCGTGCCATGATGTGCCCTACTGAGCGCTTAATATTTTCTATACCTCTGGATGGTAATCGGAAATTGTATCTGGCAGGTGTGAATGAAAGGATACGCAACACCAGCAGAGACTCGCAGCTTAGTTGAGGTAGCTTACCGACCTCGGGCTTTGGGCGTCATGTAGGCTAAAATATTCAGATTCCTCTGATTGATCCAAAAACCATCTCACTAAACCCTATGTACTTAAAATTATGGAAGGCTTTTCTAAAGCCTAAAATACTTGTCTAGTGCTCTTTGTACCAGCTGAGGATTTTTCGTTGCACTGAAAAAATTTCGATAATTCCGATCATACCGTACAAAAACAGAGTGTATATCAAGCATTGAGATATGATTTTCCCTATATTTTTGACTGCACGATCATTTTCATACAACAGCATTCATACAGCAAGAAGACCAATTTTAATCGAGTCTTTGCACTGAAACAAACAGTACACAGCTATTAATTGGTTCAAATTATTGAATCAATTAATTGAATCTTCCGTCCAGTTGCCTTTGATACCCTCACAGTTTGACCAGGATAGTTCTCCAAATCGAGCACTGTTGGAAATCTTGGCCTACACAACCTTCCAGTTCAATCCATTCTCTAACGGCTCTCCAGGGTTTCTGAGGACTTTTGTTCGACTAGGACAGTTCTCCAAATAGAGCAACCTGCCGGAAATCTTGGCTTGGCCTACACAATTTACCAGTGCAATCCAGACTAACTGCTCGTCAGGAGTTCTGAGGAGTATCTACAAAACAGGCTGAGTCCATATTCTGTCTAACTGATTGTGAAATTTATATCGAGTAACTCGTTATAAAAAATACTTATAACAACTTCCACTAGCAGACGTAGTTAAGAACGTTCGAGGGATTTCATTAATTTGCAAAAAAAGGCGGAGTAGATAATTTATATACTGCTTGTGTAAAATGGCTGGTAGTGTAAACCTTCACCGAGCCATCCATTAATTCTTAAGTCACCACACAAGAATTCAAAAAGTCATGCCGCAAGCTGGGATTGAACCCGCGACCACCAACGCGATGGTGGCGCTCGCTAACCACTCGACCACCTCATCACGGCGGCGGGCGCTCTCTCAATTTAATATGCGCGCTATTGACGACACTGCCATTTGTGGAGGCTGTCAAAAACTGTCCATGAAGCTAAACGAGCTCGAGGATGAGATAAGGCAAATAAAATCTGCGCTAAAAGGCACCTCTAAAGCAGTAGATGCCACTCAGGAGTCCACTGAGCGACTTACCAGGAGCAAAACCATTGATACTCGATCAAAAGGTATCCCAAGAACAACTTTGACAACTGCTACGGCTACCGAACAACAAGTATCAATGGCGCAGGACAAAAACAGTCCGCCTAAAACAAAAAAAACCGTCCAAAACGCAAAAATGACGCCAAGAAGGAAAAAGCCAATGGACAACTGACTTCGAGAGATTCCTCAAAAAAGCTCGAACACGGAGCTTTGACCATTGCCTTGTCCTCCACTGGAAATACTGAGATTCTCACACCAAGCACAAGCAGTGGAATTGATTCCCCAACCGAAATTACCACCTGCGATTCAAAATCGTTGAACCAAAAAAACGGATCAAAGCCAACACATAGCCAATCAGCATCCACTCCATCATCACCAGTGCGCAACGTGAAACCTTCCCACCAGATAGTGGAAGACAGCGTCGTAGGTACAAAAAATGCCACGGACAGAAAAACGTTTCATAATACAGGGACTACCTGAATCAACGGCTACGACTCCCGTAGACCGATATTCTGAAGACATGAACCACTTTCATGAACTCCTGAACAATATACTGAAACCTAATACATCGATTGAACAGGAAAAAGCCTTCCGCCTTGGAAAACAACCCGAAAGCCAATATGAATCAACTCGTCCTAGGCCTCTAAAAGTTATCATTACCAGTAGCCAGGAAGCCAGTCTCATTCTGTCTAGGCGCTTTAAGTTAAAAAACTCAAACGCTGGAGTTTTTTTCAACAGGACTTCTCATCTGCGGAGCGGAACAAACGCCATCAACTTGTCATCGAACTGAGACGGCGGCTCAGCGAGGGGGAAAAAAATAGGTTATTTACAACATCCAAGTGATCCATCGTCCATTTTTCTCCCCCTGGAGAGGCTCGTTTCGGATTACCACGTAGTTGGCCCAGTAAACAGGGCCTCGTGCCCGACTGTTAGCACTTTTCAAGCAAACCGAAAACTAACACTCCTGTTCACCAATGCACAGAGTATATTATCGAAGCTCGACGAGCTTAAGATTCATGTCTGCTATCTATCTCCAGATATAATTTCCATAACAGAAACTTGGTTGTCCCAACACGTGGACGACCTGGAGGTAACTATGGCTGGCTACCAACTTTTTAGAAAAGACAGGAAAGAGCGTCAAATAGGCGGAGTACTCACATGCGTGAAAGCGAACTTACAGTTTTAGACAAAACTTATAAACTCGCGTCTTCTTCCGTGGCAATATGGTTATCCATAAAAGTGTCAGGTACACCAAGTCTAGATGTCCTGACAGTCCACCGCCACCGAGAAGAGACCCCGTAGCCGATGCTTACCTGCTAGAGGAGCTTGAAAAGATTGCTACACGGTTGGATATCCTGATCATGGGTGACTTCAATGCGCCTCACATCGACTGGAGCTCGACCTGCGCACATAGTTCTGATCTAGCCTTTGACGGTTGTTTTCTGAGCACGACGCTAAAGCTACTTCTCACACAGCACGTCACTTTTCTAACAAGGGTGTGCGAAGGACAACAGGCCAATTACCTGGAACTAGATCTCACGAAGTCGCAGGACAGCATCGACGAAGTGTCATGTCTACCGCCGCTAGGTAAAAGTGACCACGTGGTACTGCGATGGGAGAACTCACTATTTTCTATACCAGCAAGACCCACAACAATCAGAAGGAATATATGGCAAGGCGATTTCGGTGAAATGAGGGCCGAACTCATGCGCACTCAGTGGGAACCTTTATTTTTCGGAAATATAACCGAGGACTGGGAAACGTTCCGGGACATACTGCACAGGCTCATCGAAAATCACTGTCCGATTTTGATAAAAAGGTTAACCGTTAGACAGCGATGGCTAACGCAGGCCTTAAATATCGAAGTTAACAAAAAGCGGAGATTGTGGAAAAAATCGTTTACGGACGGAACTCCTGCATCTCTAAATGCGTACCAAATGCAGAGAAATCGGGTCAAGGGCCTTATTGTTAGAACAAGACAGGCTTTCGACGTGGACCTGCTGAACCGGGCCACCGTGAACCCGAAACTGTTTTACGGCTACCTCAGACAGAATACACGGAACAAGCATCCGATACCCCTGCTGAGGACCGCCGAGGGCATAGACCTTACTGAAGACGGTGCGAAGGCTGATCATCTTTCGGAATTTTTCCAGTTGGTTTTCACAAAGGAAACGAGATACGATTACCCTACCGATGGCTTCGAAGTGGATACAATAGTCGAGTCTGTTCATTTCACCGAGACTACTGTCCTCAAGGAACTTTGGGGTTAAAGGAATCTAAATCACAGGGTCCCGATGAAGTACCTGCAAAGCTGTTGAAAGAGCTCGCGAGAGAGTTGGCAAAACCACACTCTACGCTTTTCCAAACATCCTTTCAGACCGGAAGTCTACCAGCCGACTGGAAATCCGCATGGATTACGCCGCTTTATAAGGGTGGAAGCCGGGTCTCTGCAAAAAATTATCGACCGGCCAGCCTAACTTCCGTTTGCTGCAAAATCATGGAAAAAATTATTAAGCAACAACTTATGCAGTTCCTAGAACATAACAATCTGCTATCCGAGGTCCAGCACGGTTTCCGTAAAGGTAGATCCTGCGTCACAAATTTGCTCAACTGTTTAGAACGTTGGACTGAAGCGGTCGATAGAAGAAATACGGTGCACGCAGTCTATATCGACTTCAAAAAAGGCTTTTGATAGCGTGCGCACCACCGCCTTCTTTATAAACTCAATCGCATAGGCGTAAGAGGTAGACTTCTGACATGGATAGAAACTTCTTAACTGGTCGCTCACAAACTGTCCATATCAGCGACAAACAGTCGACCAAGGTTGAGGTTGAGAGTGGTGTTCCCCAAGGCTCTGTTCTCGGTCCTATTTTGTTCCTTGTCGTCATCAACGATTGTGCCAACGAACTGGACTGCGATATTGCCATGTTTGCCGATTATCTCAAACTATGGTGCGTCATTCAAACTGCGGCTGACGAAGAGAACTTGCAGGCAAACTTAAATCAACTTCAGAAATGGTCAAATGACTGGCTCTTGCCGTTTAATGAGAGCAAGTGCAACATCATACGAGTCGGGAAAAGCAATCCTTCAAACCGTACGGTTTACAGTTTGAATGGCATTTATTGAAAGAAGTGGATTCCCAAATGGACCTGGGAGTCTGGATCACGCCCTCGCTTAAACCCTCCCTACAGTGCGCAAAGGTAGCGAAGTCAGCCATGTCGATTCTGTACCTCTTTAAACGAGCTTTTGCAGCCTTCACTACCGACATCTTCGGTAAAGTCTTCGGAACATTCGTGCAGCCCCAGTTGGAGTCCGCTATCCAAGCTTTAAGACCCTGGGTGGCGTAGGACATCAACATCCTCAAAAAGGTCCAAAGGAGAGCAACAAAACTTGTCCTTGGACATGGCTCACAGCCTTATGAAACACGGCTTTCGAATCTCAATCTCTTTCCCTTGCGCTATAGACAGCTTCGGGGGGGACCTGATACTAACATTCCGCATACTACGCGTCCAGGACTGTTGTCTCGTCCCAGGGGATTTCTTCGAGTTAGCAAAAACAACGAACATGAGAGGTCATCCTCTCAAATAACGTGTGACTGGAGCAAGGCTAGACACTCGGAAGTACTTCTTCTCCAAAAGAGTGGTCGAAGCTTGGAATAGTCTTCCTCTGGATGTTGTTATGTCGGACTCCTTGGAGGTTTTTAAGCGAAAGTTAGATCGATATAATGGTGCGAGCTACAACACTAACTGAAAGCTGCCAGAGTGACGTCACGAATAAGGTATTTATGATACTACTAGCTATATTTTAGTAACATTTATTTGTTTGTTATTTTCGTTCGAGGGCTTGCACTCTCATAATTCCCATGCTGAGGTCCTCGAGGTCTTCGCTGCTTAATTATTTGCACACCTTGGTGACACCGTGAGTTTTCGCATCAGCTGGAACTGGCGGCCGTCGTCCATGAGGTGTATGAACGTTCTCCCTTGTTTCGAACCTCAATGGACCGAGGACGATCTGGTCATATATATCCGCCTTTGAAATCCCTCAACGGACTCTGCAATCAGCAAGGGAGCATCTGGCTGATTCATGTGACCTCCGCAATGCACTCTGTTGGACCCCCCCCCCAAGGGCGACAGTTTTTTTCTCCTAAATATTACCGGGAGTTTTTTTTCCCTGTCTGCTCTTTTTCAACTATGTTCCACTATGTTGGCCTCGCCAACATATCGAGATACTATTTTTTTGATGCCTCAACTCGCATGTACAAATAGGTAATTCAAATGTGAATCACCTACATCTCCCAAAAATATACTGATGCTGATACTGAACCTCTTAGTGATTCTTTTTTTACAGAATTTTAAAATTGACTTGTCTACCGTTACAGTTACTGTCTTTTTTATAGCTGTTACGGTGGCTGACAGCACGACAAAAAGGTTTGGAGGACTTGTTGTTAACATCGTAGATGTCTTTCTATGTAAGCCTTGGGTACAATGCAGTATGAGCATAAGAAGTGCCTTTTCGTAGCAACCTTACTGCCTGTTTGTCCTTTTAGTAATATGTTCTTAGCTCTAAACCTTTCCTTTTTGTCCTGAAAAATATCATATTTTCACCATTTAGATTTGACTTTTGCCAGTCGGCTTTATTCAATATTTGTAATCGATCTTATATCTCGTAAAATACTTCTTTTAATCATTTGGACAAATGCCGGTGGATTCCCTTCCATTATGTCACTTTTGATAATGCATTGGGAACAGACTGACTAAAGTTGGGGAGGGTAGAATCCACGATGCTACCAAATTTGACATCTTTGCCATTTTTTGAAATAGACGGTTTTTACAAGACTGCGTAATTCATGAAGTGAATGTTGGTGCATCAACAAATGATTTCGTGCTTTCGGTATATGGATAATCTGCTGGAGCTGGATTTAAAATATATGTTTATAACTAATGGAGAATTTTTAGAAATTATGAGGTCCCCAGCTCAATAGTTTAAGGACCAAAATATTGCATAAAGAAATGTGTGTAGTAAATTATTTTATATTGAAGAAAAAATTCTAGTTGGACACTTGCCTTCTAGATACAGGCCAACATTAACACAGTTATCAGTCGTTGTGTTTACTTACATACTGGTTCCATTTTTCTAGGCACGTCTTACAGAAAGAAATCCGCAGTCACTTCTTAAGCCATTTTGGTACGAACGAAATTCCGTCATCAAGCGAGAAAAAATATGTGTATTTCTTTACGTTGACTATGTAATGAAATACAACCGTTATGTTTAACCTACGAAATGCAGTCTTTGGCCAGTAATCGAGAATAACTAATTACGACAGGATGAACTTCAACAACTGTTTCGGGCATTTGTTTATGAACGTTCATCGGTCGTTAACGGAATTTACTCGTCCCACTGTGCCTTGCGGCTCATTGTCGAGCCCCCTTCCCCAGCAGCCGCACAGCGGCTAGTAGAGACAGATTAACAATGCCGACAAAAAGAAGGGAGACTGGAGTGGTCATTTCTGGCTCATTAGTCGTCATCAGCCAGGCATACCCAATCCCAGGTGGTGCCACACCCGAAGCTCGAACCCGCGACCAGAAGTCCAACGCTCTAAACATTGAGCCATTGGGCTTATTGTTATTCGTGTAGCTATGTGCACGTTCATTTCGCTTCTCATATCAGAATGTCGTGCTAAAGGGCATTCTTATTTCTATTTGCACATTTCAGTCATAGCCAGCCAAGCGGGTAACCTTAGATCAATAATAAAGCGTCTGACGGATTGGCAAGTTGGTCCAGCTGGACTAATATATCTTGTTTGGAATGTTGCCTCTCAAAATCGTATTGTTCCAATTTGCCCAAATCTTCGATACTAATGTGCTTTTTTTAAAAAAAACAATTAAAACAATAATAAACACTAATAATAACACTAATGTTGTTTTGTTATTGTCAAAACTCTTACCAAATCAAATTTTTCTCTTTCTGAACGTAGGTTCTGTCTCTTAGGATGCCTGTTGTCTCTGTTCTTACACTCTACCTGCTCTCCTTCGTCTTCGTCGAATTCGCTTTCGAATTGGGGATCGGTCAAAACCGATTCGCCGAGGTTACCACTGTTTCAGACTACCTAAATATATGCCTCTATCGTCCGCACCATAAGCCGGCCCCCTCACCGGAACCAGATCTAGAAGATTGTGCTGAATGGCGGAACCTATCCTGCTGTACGAAAGAAAAGAGCGAGGGATATCTGGAGAATGCAGTCGAGGGCTTCGACCTGCATCACTGTGGTCAACCTCTGCCGTTAGAATGTTCAAGGTTGTTTCACCGGGAGTACTGTCATGCCTATTGTTCTCCCTACCTTGGACCTTGGCTTGTAAAAGTAAGGTTTTTTACTTTCATCCACTCAGGATTCATGCAAAAAATACTAATTTTTTCTTACGAAATCATTACGACCATAAGGAACTGAAAACTGTGGTAATACTGAATAGTGATTGTCTGAACGAAAGTCTAGATGAATAATAAGACAAATAAACACATAACAGACTAGGGGAAATTATCCATAAGAATTATATGATGCGTATAAGTAAACATAACTAAATCAGAATAAAATTGTAGAAGCGAATCATAGCTGAATATGTCGCTTCTTGCTTACTCCATGTGTGAAGATCAAACACTGACTGCCATGTGAAACTGAGGGCGGTGGACTGGATGACATTTCGCAGTTGGCTTCATCGTGTTTCCACGGTGGCATAATTATCTGGTGCATGTAGGTTCTCCTGGTTCTCGGTTATTTGGTTGCTGAAATAAAAACAGTGAGCAGGCAAATTTAACAAAAGAGTATTTAACTTACCTGGCGGTCGCTTAACTTGGGGCCTTCGTCGGGGTTGCAGTCGGAACCTCATCTGGGAGATGACGAGGCGGTGATCTGTCCAACCATCGGCATCGCGGATCGCCTTGGTTACCAGCACGTCCTGTCGATCTCGCCTTCGGACGAGAACATAGTCCTGCAATGCCAGTGCCACCACCGAGAGTGCATTCACGTGGCCTTCTCCCGCGTTGGAAGGCGGAAGAAGGTGTTGGTCAGCAGGAGACGGTGTTCCGCACACGTGCGCAGAAGAAGAGATAGAGAGAGAGAGAGCTACGCTTTATTTTGGAAGTAAAATTCCAAAAATTTCAGCAAAAAAGGTCCTCCACGGGCCTGGCAAAAACTTTTCATACGAGAAGGGCGTGAAGTGGCAAAATTGTTGGAGTACCTAGAACCATTAGTGCTTTGCGTACGGTTCTGCCGCAGAAACCCTTGTTCTTGACGAGGATCACCACTGCTCTTTAGTTGCCGTGGTCGCTAACATGGATTAGAATAAACAGACAGGAGATGGATTTAGATGCTCCGGCCGTCCAGCTATTCGCCACTCGTCTCTTGCATTACACGCACGCGCTAGTGCTTCAAACCACATGGATCGGACTTCACTCAGTTTGACATCACATACCTGTCATACAGTACAACTGGTTAGCCTTGCAGTTGTCAACGTTCGCGGCTACGGTTTATAGGGTGCCGTGATAACCAGAAGTGCGTTCGATTTACTGTGGTAAGATTCAGTTCCAAACGCTGGAAATGAGACCGGTCGAATTGAATAACCAGGCATTAAGCGTCTGTCCTCTTGTGTGTCACACACGTCTTAAATCCGTTGCAGTGATCCACTACATTGATCGCGTGGTTGCGCCCGAAAAAAACGAATTTGTAGCGGCCACATGATAAACGCTAGTCGGACTTTTCCTAGTCTGTGGGGCACTTAGCTAGGGCAATGAATGCGTGTGACGCAAATTAAGTAGAGATCTTACGCGGAAACGGCAACCAATTGGAGCTGATCACCAGAGAGAGCGAGAGAGAGAATAATATCGGAATACCATTCCCCATGGAAAATCAGCGGCTGCCCCCAAATTAAGCTGACACACTTCCAAATACACCAGTACGCTGAAATTTGCAAGGTGGAAGTTAGCTGACTGATGCTCAAGCTATAATGGCCCATTCTTAATTTAAGCGTTGCCAGGTTTTCAAAACAGAAGAAGGTTGCTGGCATAACCTGTTCTGAGCACGGCAGACAACACAAACGGATAGTATTAGGGGATATAGTGGTTTACATGGCATGTTGGAAATGTCATAGACTGAAAGGTGACTAATTAGTATAGAAGATGGCTGAGCACGCTTCCCATGGCGTGAGGCAGCATACAGCGCACCCATTGTGGTACTCTCCTCTGTAAGAGTTTCCAGCTTGTGTACATTAACTCTGGCGTATGCAGATTGTGGTCCGGGTCCGTGTAGCACACATGACCGGGCTGTTTCGTTTTGGCAGCCACTGCAATTACGCTCTTCTCAAGTCTTCTTGCTAAGCTCTTGTCACCAGAGGACGGTGAGTGATGTAGGCGGAGCGATTGAGGTAAACACGGCGCAAATGGAATCCATTGCAAACAATTTCGAGTGCAAGTCATGGCAGCACTTATCATGTTTTGTAGGGGTGGATCTGGTCACTTGCCATCATCGGTGGGTCTTTTGCACCTATGCTGCCAACTTTGGATGCAATCTGACTACAGCCACTCCTTACTGCGCCTATTCGGGCCGAAAAGTCGCAGCAGCAGTGAGTACAGTCATCAGAAGCGAAAGCTGAATGTCAAATAGTACACGTAAGAGAGAATTCGCCCACAAAACAAAGGTTGCATCTCAAAATGGCTACACGGGTCCGTCTTCGATAGCTAGTTGTTTGTAAAAATTAGGACAACTGCAGAATAAGATTTAATCCCCGTGATTTCTCTGCCTTCTCACTAGATATGTGACTCGCCGCATAGTTTGTGAAGAACAATTATATTTACTCATTAGAATGCACGCTTTGATGTTTCCTTATATATTTGTGTGGCTCAGACTCATAGCAAGCGGTTCCCCGAACGAGCCTATGGAATGCCGCTCTGCCAATCAGACTGTGATGCCTGGTATGATGCCTGCAGAAAGGGACTAACTTGTGCAAGAAATTGGCGTTCTGGGGGCTTCAATTGGACATCAGGTATGTAGTCATAGAATTTGATTCCTACTACTTCCTCGTGGTTTAATTATCGATTTTTCATACCGTGTACATCTTTAACATACTGGCTTGTCAATTGCTTTCACGACTGGATCATAATTCTTTGCAAGAACCCAAAGTAAACTGAAAGACAATGCTGAATGTAGTTGCGAAAAAGACGATGGACACTGGCAGCGCCATTTTCGGCCTGTTTATCATCCTCATCGTCAGTCAGTCCTAACCAAATGCAGGGATTTGGCGCACCTGAGCCTCGAACCCGCGTTATATAGCTCTTAAGCGTTATCAGGCGCAACGATCTAAACGTTGAACACTAGACCGGTTTCCCCGTCGATCGTGGGTTCGAAGCATAGGTGCGACAAAACCTGGGCTTGAGTAAGGCCGTTGACGACGGCCGATAAGCCATAATTAACCATTCTCATCTCCCTTGACCTGGTTTGGACCCTATCTGCGTATTTTTGGTTGGTATTCGGTTACCTCTGAGGACTGTACACTAAGCCCCGATGCTCAACGGGACGGACTTGTCCCGAAACTCGGTCGGTGAACGCCTTTCCAACACAAATAAAAGCAGTGTCGATGACTGTCTGAGCAGCCTGCTGGTCAGTTTATGAAGCCCTCAAAAATTTCGTCTGGTGCCAGGTATGACAGTATCGTTTGATAGTTGCATGCAATGAATTTCAGGAGATACGGAGTACCCACTGAGACGCCTTATAGAAAAGCAACAGCAAAAACCTCCAGTGGCCACCTGCAGCTTTTTGTCCCTGCGCACTAGAATGCAGTCGGTTGTTAAGTAAACATAGACTTTGGTCTGGACCCATGGTGCTGGCCTTTAATCTCCTGCGAATTCCTCCAAAAAAACGAATCCTATGTCGCACAGCCTAATGAAACTTTGGTGCAAAATTTGCAAGATATGCATAATGTGGATTTCAGCGGATCTAATGAAACGCAAAGGTGACTGACGGTCCTCATTTAGTTTTGGTCTTTGGCCGTCTAGAAGTTTTGAACTATCTGACATGCGAGTCACTATGTTGATTTTACGTTGAAAGAGCAACGCCTCAGGCCGTTGAACTACTGAGAGTTATCTGTGAATCGTTTAAAGCAAGGGGTCTTATTAAGGAAGAAGAAGAAGAAGAAGAAGAAGAAGAAGAAGAAAAAGAAGAAGAAGAAGAAGAAGAAGAAGAAGAAGAAGAAGAAGAAGAAGAAGAAGAAGAAGCGAAGAAGAAGAAGAAGAAGAAGAAGAAGAAGAAGAAGAAGAAGAAGAAGAAGAAGCAGAAGAAGAAGAAGAAGAAGAAGAAGAAGAAGAAGAAGAAGAAGAAGAAGAAGAAGAAGAAGAAGAAGAAGAAGAAGAAGAAGAAGAAGAAGAAGAAGGCCGCCCACTCGTCTGAATCAGGTCTGAGCCATTGAACTCTAAATGGAGACAAGGATGAGAGATAAAATCAGCAGCAAAACGAGCCACAATTATAGGGGTTAAGGGCCAATAAAACGTCAGCAACGTCAGTCCGGAGGTTACTGCGTAGGGTTCTCTATACCAGCACCAGATCGATAAATTAATTAACTGAGTTCTCATTGGAGATCGAGGCTTCAATCGATTCCCCGCTTGTCTTGTTGCTGGCGTGGTCCATCATCTTCGTGGCTGTGAAGCTAAATTCCTGATTCGTTTCTTAGGTGTGGGCAGCCGCTTGTGATACTCTGGCACCCGTCTCATAGCCAGCTCATGCTCGTATATGCGCGATCCAAGCATGCGTCTAGTCTAACCTGTATAGTTACGAGACCAATTTAAGTACGGGATGCTATACACTACACCCGAATGCTCACTAGGATTTAATCGATCCTTGACTTTCATGACCCTACTGTGCATGGTAGGTTTGGGCCGGTGTGCAATCGTTGCATCTAGTTTCGCAGCAATGCACTCGGCCACCCTCTAACACGTCCTGGATGTTTGGCCGCGAATGCCATACCTTAGATGCTGTTTCTGGATGGGTTCTCGAGGAGGAACACGCAGGCAACAGCTTACGAACGCCTCCGTGTCTACCCGATTACTTTTGTGAATTATATGCTGATTGAATTTCTTCTTGACTCGGGCTCAACCGTTGAACCATCCACGTTTTTTTCCTGGAAACAAGGGTTTTCAAAAATAATCAACCATCGTTATCAAAGCAACTGGGTTGATGCCCAAAGGCCAGACACAAGGAGCAAATGCTATCCTTTTACTGATCTTGAGTACGCTCTATACATTTCCGGTTTCAAAGGCATATCAGTATAGTACGAAATGCACTCTAATAGTCTGTATGTCACTGCTGATTACATGGCGCAGGGTAAATCGCGCGTCGACCATGGCGATTCAGTGGACAATACTTTAGTCGTTAGGGCGACTGAGGATGTTGTATGCGGGGATGGGCTTCCAAAACACGGACTCTATCGGGTGGACAGAATTGCGAAGAACAACAGAAATCGGGATTTACCACTGCAAACTGCTAAATGGGAGCAACTGTGTAACTTGCTGGCTGGAATTGCTGTTTTACACAAGGGGTTATGGACTAGAGCGGATCATGCAACCCTTCCGTTCTTTTTTCTGTCCTTTTTATTTTGTAGTATTTTCCTCAACAGCAGTCTCTTTACTCCCTTGCATTACTGTCTCGTGCCTTTTTTCATGCCCGTGGCACATCCCTGATTTTCGGTAGCCAACTTGCAGTTTACGTCATTGATATCGTGTCTTATCAGATGATTCAGCCATTTTGTGCGCGTGCAGTACATCATGTGTTGCGACTTGGTTTCAAAAACCAGTCTCTTAGAAAAGTTGGATTTTATGTTTTAGTTAGAAACCCTCTCTCTTTCTGTCTTCTAAGGACTCACGTGAGCGTGAGTCCTCTCCGAAGCTTTTATTTGTGCCTTTTGTAGTCTGTGCTACTTTCCCTTATTGTGAAATCATTAGAATACAGATTTTGCGCATGTCACGAACCGAAAAAATTGGATTAAGGAAGCCGTCTTCATCTGCTTATTTTGATTGCAGGATGGAACATAAATGTGCTGTATTTTTCTTAGAGTTTCGATCAAGAGTCGTCTCCGTGTGCCGAAAGTCACCATTAATTGCTAACTGGTAGGTACTGCAGGCCGAGACCGGAATAGTTAGAACGGCTCTTCATGACTTCATGTTGTCATTAGACAGCAATGCTCAACTCCAGATCGGAAAACCCGAGCTTCGAATTCATGTTACTTTGGTCATTGAATCACACAGGCTATCTGCTTGTCCACAGTTGGGTGCTAACAGGCAGACCAAAGACGACTTTACTCTATCCCGTAATCCGCACAAGTTGGTTAACGTCACCTTTCTGTCTTTTGTGGGTAAAACGGAATTACCGTTTAATTCTAGTGAATAGTTAGAGGAGCTCGATACCATCCTCGAACATGAAATAAATAAGGTCACCTCCAAATCGGTCTTGAAGCAAAAGTCTCCGGCTGGTAAGTGTTCGAGATCTATTGGTTTCTGTCTGTACTCGTTAGTTAAGCGTGGAAGTCTGCACTTAGAAACAACAGCTTCCAGTTCGCTTATAGTAAGAAATTGGATCAGACTGTCAACATAACACATCTTTAAGCAAGTTATGTTTTGGATAAAATTTGGTATTATTCAAACATTTTGGTTTGAAATCAGTACATTAATCCCTCACTATATCGCGCTTCAAATTTTGCGGCTTCAATCTAGCACGGACTTTACATGCAAGAATATCTGAATATATATCGTGAAAGTCATAATTCACCTCGCATATCTAGGTATATAAGTACACTAAATGCATTATTGTATATTACAGTAAATATTAAATGATTTTTGGTCAAATGTGCATTACGAAAATGATACTAAAACTGCACTAGGTATTAAATAAAACTCATCAATGATATACGATAAATATATTTGTGTGTAGTATATAAAAGGGTTGTGTTGTATAACTGTGGAGAGAAGGGTGCTCAAAATATATAAAAACTAACCATATAAGCATGTGGTTTTTACTCGGTGGATTTTCACCTTTCGTGGGGGTCCTGGAACGTAATCCCGCGATCGGGGAGAGATCACTGTATACTCTTTTCCATAATTATTGCTATATAATGTCTACTTAATTTGCTCAGTAGTTTCACATAATTTTACTTGGGATATCCGAAGCCCTTCAGGCTTTATTGTGGGAAAATTCATAGTCTCCATCTAAAACCAAAATAGAGATTTTAAGAAGCTGTCCTCTTGACAACACCAATGTATGGAGTGGACACCTGGACCGTCTATGCCAATCAAGCCAGAAAACTCAATCACTTCCACCACAACTGTCCCCAGATAATGCTAAAGTTGTGGTGGCGGGATAGTATCCCGGAAACTGGAATCTTGGAATGGGCCAGAATGCTCAGCATCCATATGCGGGGTGAACTAAAGCCTCAATGAAGCGGACAACATGTGAGGAGGAATTACAGGCGATTAACCAAAGGAATCTTCCATGAAGCCACTGCAACGTGTGCTCACCCACAAGTAAGACAAAAGCGATGCTCGGAGGGCAGCCTGTGGAACACATGTAGGATTTACCAATCAATCTATTCGCATGGCAAGAGCCCGCCCAGAACAAACTGGTATTGAGAAGAGCAGTTAAGACTGGAGCAGTAATCTATGAAGCCGACCGAATCGCCAATCCAAATCACAAGAGCAGCTCGTAAACCTCAAGCACCTCCGACACTCAACATCAACAACCAATCCTTTTCAATATTTTCACACTGTCAACGAACTTTCCGCGCACGAATCGGCCCCTTCGAACATCGCCGAACTCAATACAACAACCCGACAACTCCAGTGACTACCTCAGCCAACGTCTCCACAGTCACCTCCTGCAGAAATCCCTACGACGGTGACAACCACCACCACTATTGATCACACTTCTGATGCCTCGTGGGCTTAGCCGATGTCCGCAAACCCCACCACATCTACCACCCCTGCTTTAACCTCGCGATGACCAATACCGCCTCTCAAACCCCTCCATCAGTGAGTACAATCTTGATGCCCCGTCAATCGCCCCCACCACCGTCCCCACCAATGTGGACTCTTCCCAAACCTGTCCTAACTGCGATCGTACCTCCTCATCCCATCTCGAGCTGGTTGGTCGCTTGCAAATCCATCGCACTAACACCGGCACACCAGCGCCGGGAGTCTCGACCTACACACATCGCATCAGACTTAAGTGCCCATATTGTCCATGCACATTCATTCACCGGATGAGCCTACTCGGCTGCATGCGCATCCATGAAATCTCGCAATAAAACACTGCCGGGGAAACCCTAACACCATGTACTTCCTCACCAACATATAAACCGCACGAACCTATCCGTCATCACCCACCGAATCACGGAATCCGCACTTTAGACGTGTATAGGGATCGTACTCTTTATCCCCTCAAGGTATCCCCTATGTCATCTTTACGTACGTTGGATACGAGCAACACCCCGTCTTTGAGTGAAGTCCTAGCGTGTTGTGTGAAGGATCAGGTCGTGTGTGGCATGCGCAGATATACTGCATAGCTCCGTCAGACACTGCGTCTGATCTCATCAGCGGTTGATCGGCTCGCTTAGACAATCACCTGGTGCGTGGGAGAGGGAAGAGACAGTGAGGTCGACCTTGCCGCGGCTGGTAAAGCCATATGGAGACCATAACTATGACGATGTTTAGGACTGGTCCCGAATAGGACAAGAAGAAGTGGAGCGTCAGTTGCGAAGATGTTGCTTTCTGTATAGGATTATTGGAGAAAAGATTGTTAGAAGTTGGCAGACGGGTGAGAGCACACGTCCGGTTCCACGAGGGTGACATCCCGGGTGAAAGTTGGGAAGTTAGTGGGAGTACTCCTGACCGGTTTGGCAGCAGTGATTGGCCGCGAACCAGACTGTCAATGGTGCGCACGGGCAAGTATTCACGAGAAGTGAAGTGTTGCAACAGGTGCCAGGCGTAGGGCTACTACATCCTCACTATAAATAGGCTGACGCGCTTGAATCTATCACAGTGCGCTAAAAACCATGGCTGAGTAGGCTGCCAGCTGACGGGATAACTTGGTCCCCCAAGACGACGGTGTGTCAAGCTGCGATTACGTCTTTTTAACGTGGCCTAATGACACTCCAATCCAGTTGGAATTCAGGATGTCCCTCTTTTTGTGTGAAATTCTGGTCACTGCGCGTCGATCAGGCGTGCCTGCCACGCCCAGACGTGCTGTTTAGCTTCGTCAACCACTGTGCCCGTTTCCGCCTCCAGTCTTCTTGACTCTGCTTTGACACTGGGCCCAGGTAGGTAAGAGAGGAGAGAGTGTGATAGATGCAGCGAAAGCCTAATTTTATTATAAACTACTTAACGCGCAAGTCATATAACCAGTGTCCACCCTGTTCTGTGGTATACAGTTGACCTCGTCGGTGACGACGACTGAACTGTCATATCTAGACGTGCGAAGACCAAATAAGTAAAGTCCGTATTAATAAATTATTTGGAACTCAACCTTTTACTAATGTACCTTTCTCTTTCTTATAAATGCCTTTATAAATCCAGCGTCAAACATCAGAATGTGGTGCTAAGTTAAGCAAAACTGTGGTCCTCAGGTTTGCCAGATTAAAACTCCGAATGGAGAATATGACGAGGTTGTCAGACGTGTATCAATCAACCGGACCTTGCCAGGCGAAATAGTTCGAAAATCTGGTCACTGAAACCAACGAAAAGCCTGAGAATTAAGCCAAAATCGGTACTACAAGAATCCCAAAAAGTCTGCACATAACATCGCTGTGCTCATTTTCAGTTGCCTCTCTATGGAACACTATATTACTAGCTAGTATGGTGGCTGAGAAATTGAATAAATTTCTTGTTTGACGCATAACAACCGCCTCAAAAAACGTGATTTCATCGCAGTGGCCCTATGCACGGTCTCCATTTTCGCCTCTAAATTTCAGCAGTTTACCGTCTAAACTGTGAAATTTTGCTAAAAAATGTGCAGGCTCCTCGGCAAGCCATCAGCTATGGGAGTAGTTTTGTGTGATTGGAGGAATGAAAGTCACTCTGCACAGGCCATTTCTCGATGTAGCCTTTATGGCATTCTCACTGATATGGGATCATGTCGCTCTTGGAAAGGCCTAGTATATGTAGTACACATCAGGTCACGTAGAAGTTCTCTTTAGCTATTTAATTTACTGCGCCCAATCTTATCACCTGCTGGCTGACATCCGACAGGCTAGATACATCATAATAAGAAGAGTAATTATGGTTAACATGGTATGTATGATGACGATGGCTGGTAGGATGGTCTTAGACTCGAGGTCTTAGTTCGTTTTGTCTTATTTGACCACACTTGAGTGTGAAAGCTTTATTGAATTTTTCGGTGCTATATCCTAGGTGAAACCCAACAAACTGTCATTTTGATAACTTTTTCGTCATTGGTTTAATCCCTACCTGTGAAAACGCAGTTGACTGTCTCACGTTATCTAAGAAAAGGGATACTTAAAGGCTCAGGTCGAAAAAGCTCCGTTCAAAACCTGACACCAGTCTTTTAAATTAAAAGAAATTGGGATAAAACTAGACCCTTAGGATGGAATACTCTAGAAGGAAAAGGTAAAAGAGCTGTCTCTTTCAAAACACTGCCATGTATGTTTAAGTGACCACCTGTCTGTGTCAATCATCATTGTGCTTCGGACAATATATCTCGCTGGCACACAATTGCCAGAAGCTTGTCGCTTACATCAACTAATAAGCTCAAAATTAGACTCCGTAATGTTTGAAGGCATTTCTCCAGTGACAGTGCAACTGTGTTTTACTTATATACTGACAGTAGATAACTTTATCCTCGCAGGTACGAACCACTGTCACGAAGGGTTGACTTGTCAGCCAATCGAGCTGGTATTCTCCAGCGCAAAGGACTTCTGCGAGCAGGTGTGGGATGGTAGCTGGAAGGTCATACCCGACAGCAAACATGTTTGGTTGGACGAGGAACCCCTGTGCCTCCATATTATTCATCCTGATGTCTCGGGCCACAACAGGCGTGTTGCCGAACATTACGCTCAGAGGATACTGGATCACATTGCTGACATTGCCGCGAAAGGGTTCGGAAGTTCATGAATCTGTTAATCGAACACATACGATGCCCTGGTCGACCTTACCTCAAGATCTTATGGCAAACGTTTAAAGACCGATAATTCATCTTGCATACTACCAGGAACCTTTTCCTTATAAATACAAATTAGTAATCGGTCGATTTCTGTGACTTGCCATACAGCCGTATAATCTGATATCTTTTTGACTCAGCTCCATGCCTAGGAACAGTATTTCTAATACAGGTTTTATTTTAAGGTACTATCTTGCCTGAACCGGAATCACATTTGGTATGAGAAATACTTGCCTGAAACTCGATTAACCGCAGAAGGGTCGTGGAGGCGAACGTTGGGATATCAGCTGAGGAAAAAAAAATTCGCGTAAACTCCTATAGATGGAAAGACTTGAGGAGAACCCGTCACTAGCAAATTAACTGGTGTAAAAAGGGCAATAGATGCAAGCCGCCGGCATCCGTTTGCGACAATACAATATGGCATTAATTAGTATACTCTGGTTGTCCCATTGGAGTGGCTTAATTGTTCGGTGCTTGCTAAATCAGCGGCCACTACGGCAGATGTGCTCTCTCGGGAAATGTTAACAAAGATTCTGAAAGGTATTTAAGTAGGATTGTTATATTGATAATCGTGCAGCATAGTCTCAAGGTACTTCAATCTCGCCAAGATACCGGCTTTGGAATGAAATTCCCCTCCGTAAAAATGACTGCCTAAGTACTATGATTTTTTCCCATTGATTTTCGACCCATTTGTCAATTCAAATATGAATTACAGACATCATGCACAAAACTACTCTTTTTGCACTCAAGTTGAAGAAAATAACGTCATTTAAAATCTATACTTGCAAATGGGTAGCTTTCTATTTTGAAAACTTTTCAGATTCCCCGTTAATTTTGAACCCGTCCTGTCATTGCACTTGCATTCAGGGTTTCCGAACCGCATGCTTACACTTTCAGCCTAAGAAAAGTCGCGCATTTCGTTACGTTATTAGAAACGCGTCATATAAAACTCCTACAGGTGTTGACCAGTTTGAATACTTAATATGCAATATTAAGTAAAAGACATACAAATTTTTTTATGGCTATACATTTACCCGGCTTAACAATTCTCAGAATTCGAAACTTTTTCAAAACCGAAAGCTACTCTTTTTCAGTATAAAATTTGAAAAGGACGTAATTTGCTACAAGATGAGTACAAGAAAGAGTATTTTTTTGCTTATGCTTACTCTAAAATATATTTGAATTTATAAGGTTGTCGAAAGCCAATGGGAAAAATGCACAATAATTAAGCCACCATTTGGTAAATTGTGCAGTTTTTGCAGAAGGTCGGAAAGGAGCTCATTCAAAAGCCGACATCCTGATGTGGCTGAAATATTCTGTGATTATGCAACACGATAAGTAATAGTACAGCCCCATTTTGGCAAGATTTTCGAATCAGAGAAAAATTTAACGATTTTGGTTAGAATTTCATGTACTATAAGTACTACCTCATCCTACACCGACTGTGTACGTCTATTGATAACCAGCATCACTAAATTTCATTAATAAGTTAAGGTATTGTCGAGATCCTTTACTTTATATGGTAAATGGCGAGTTCCGGGAAGCCGTTGAGAAGACCCGATTACCAGAACAAGAATTTTAGTTGTCTGATATTTTAGATTACTTCTCAAACCAAATCAAAACATTGCACCAGACAACGATAACGGGCACACCCAAATAATACAAATACCACTTCCCGCACTCAGTCAATAAATTTTCACTTGGTGAAATGATCGTTTGGGTGTCTGTACCCGAGTCACCAATTGACGCGATTTCTTTTCCAACGTTGGCACTTGGCATGATATTCACGCTTCATCACTGTCATTCGAGGCAGCTTTCGTCCGCTAGTTTCTTGAGTTACACATTACTCTGTACGGGCAGTCATCGTTAAACAGTGGCAATCATTCCGTTTGGTGAGTGACCGGGCCACAGAGAAGTAGCTGAAGAAACAGGTGGCTGCCACCTCCCACATTGTCCTGAACCCGGCTGAACCTGAAGGTTCAGCCGGGTCCCGTCGACATAGCCGGGTTGAGATTATTCATCCCCACAGTTGATGCACTTTTGGCCGCCAGCGTCCAGAGTAATCTTCCGGTTTTCTGACGTAGTTGCTTTGGCCAAAATTGAAACCGAACGGGTAAAAGACTTCAAACGATTCTTGCTGAGGCAGTGGGTATTTCAATCCCATAAATTAACGTCATACCGTTGCCTCTGTTGTTTGCGCAATTCTAACTCGTAGTGGCGTGGCAGGGTGTTCGAGGGCATCTAGACTTGATGAACGAGAATGCTCGTCAAACTTGGTGTCAGGTGCTGTTTATTCTCCAGTCTCATTTATAAAAAAATATCTACGGATATTTTCATGTTAAACTTGAAAATTCGAGTCAGCAAACACGTGTTTTCGGCAATTTATTATCAGGTCTATACAGTTACAAAGAGGTTGACAGGGTTTAGGGGCGTCTTGTGGTCAGCACTCATCGTCCAACGCCACCCGCATGACGAGGCTGGCGCGTTGTGGTCGTTGGGGCTGAGAGAGGGGAGGGAAGGCAGGATGTGAGCGAGGTTTGTAGGTCAAATACAGGTGGAGTGAACCCCTGTTATCAGGGATCGGGGCGACGTCTGATTAACACATGAAGTCGGCGTCGGTCACGGATGAAAGACCACCTGAACTAGCGTCTTCACACAACAAAGCGTTGGATTCGCCAGCCACTGACTCTGCTGTTGCTAGCACGCCTAAGTGCGGGTCATTAGAGTACTTACGCGTATTCGTCATTTATCCACCCCCTTCTACGTTTGCGTAGAAAAGGCCAACTGCCACGGAAGGCCACATCGATGTATATTTACTTATTCACTTGCTCCTGAGGAGCAAACCTCAAGGCGCCCGGACAAGAGGATACATGAACACATAGCTCTCCGGCTAGATAGAAGTGAAATCACATTGATTTCGAGTTCTCTTCTCGTACATCCAATCGATCATACTCAGCAGGTCCATTCCAAAGAGGCCTTTCAGGTTGTCTCCCGGCCACCCGCCAACTTCTCTAACGGCCTGCATCAATGGGTGCTAGCAACAGCCGAGTCAATGGCTTGACGGTTAGCGAATCCAGTGCTAGGTTGTCAGAAGACGCTAATATAGGCACTCTCTCTTTCCTGACCGATGCTGCCTTCAGGCGGTGATCGCATGTTGCCCCAACCCCTTGATGACAGTGGTTCACTTCACGTAATTTACTCCCTGTATTCGACCCACAAACCTCTCTCACACCCTACCTTACCTCTTCCCTCTCTCAGTCCCAATGACCACAAAACGCCGACCTCACCATGCGGACGACTGTTTACCAGAAGACACTTCTAAACCCTGTCAAACTCCATGTAACTGTATAGGCCTGTGCGTGGGCCTTCGCCATCTCCGATCTTATCGACTCTGTCTTGAAAGCGGGTCCAGAATGGGGAGTGGAACAGAGAGTGGGGAAGATGCAGTGCAAGTCTACTCTCACTATAATCCAGCGCAAGGCACCGTCCCTACACCACCCTGCCGTGGAACATACGGTGAACACCGTTGAAAGCGAAGGTCAAACTGTCGCATAGACCTGATAATGAATTGCCGAAAACCTGTGTTTTCTGACTTGACATTTTAAAGAAATGTGCCGAGAATATGCAATCGCCTAAAACATTTTAATCAGGGGTCCTTGGACTCTGTCCTGCGCATTCACCATAGCGATCGCACAATGAGCAATCGAGTACAACTTATGCGTTCTCCGTGTTATTGCTGACAAATGAGCCGTAGATTTCACGAAAAAATGTGCGCGCAATTGTGCGAGTTTGGTTTTTAATATAGGCACCTTTCATATAAATAATTTGCAAGGAAATTCCGTCTAAAAAATCTATCTTGACGTTCGTATATACCGCGTCTCTTGGGGGACAAAATGAACCAATAGAAAAGGTAAATTCGGCACAGTAACTGCACTAGTTTGCTTACACGTCATCGATTTCGATGAACATATATGCTACTAAAGTCTGTTCGCGATATTATTTAATCCCGTCTGAAAATCCCTGTGGCTATCCATTACAATAGCTTACTTCTCTGTAGTTCATTGCTATAAGGTAATAAAAATTTCATATTTTGAGGCTTACCAGAAATGTGCTTAACATCATCCAGATCACTCGTACACACGGCACCTGGGAATCACTAAGCTAAATAAAAAATATAATGTCAATCTGAACCTCGTATGTACTACAAAGTGCAGAAGTACCGATATAAATTAACTGCAGCAAGAGAACGACAAGGTCCGTAGAAAAAGAGGATAGTTTCCTTTCC
This sequence comes from Schistocephalus solidus, assembly GCA_017591395.1. NCBI lineage: Eukaryota > Metazoa > Platyhelminthes > Cestoda > Diphyllobothriidea > Diphyllobothriidae > Schistocephalus > Schistocephalus solidus. The sequence continues at coordinate 25,992 of WEDG01002272.1, forward strand.
ACTTATGAAGAACCAAATACCGGTGATAGACACACAGTAGCCGGCCTACCTCATTAATTGTTAACCAAAATTCATAATTGTGTTTTCGATTAGAAGGAACTAGTTGGATGGGATTGTAATACTGATTATTATGCAGCATAATCGCAGGTTCTTTCACTTACGCCAAGATGCAGGCCATTGAATGAGCTTCTTTCTGGTCGCCTGCAAAAACCACATTTGGTTAAATCATGAAAACAGGAAGTATGCGTTTTCCGCATCGAGTGTTGATGCCCAAACAATCATATTTTATAGGCAACAAAATTAAGGGCAGTATTCTTTCTATCAATTTCATAACATATTGTCTCATTTTGATATTCTATACGTGAGAAAAAGCACCCTCAACTTACAGACTTTCATTTTCCGGCTAAACTTCAACCCGACGTCCAGTTGCGTTTATAGTTTTCAGACTACACGTTGTTAACTTACCTTATAAATTAAATCGAACATGTTTTTGCATTCTTCGTAAGCAACATTCATAAACATAGAGTCCTAAAAATCCCATTGTTCCAAACTTTTTTTAAAAAACAAAAGATAGTCCATCTTTGAGTATATAATTTTAAGAAGACGTGATTGCCTACCAAATTAGTACAAGAAATTATAGATATTTTCATTTTTAATAGAATATATGTTGTATATATGGCCATCAAATTCAATGCGAAAAACGTATAATACTTAAATACTCATTTTTATCGAGTTTGACTGTTGCACGGAACGGAAGGAAGCTTATTTATAAGTCAGCATCTTGACATTATTTAAATGCCCTGCAATTATTCTGCAGGGTAATCTATATTACAACTTCGCCTTAGTTATCTTTCCGAACGGGAAAAACAAATTCAAGAGTTTCAGCCAACATTTCATGAGATAGGCCAACTAACACAGCCTCCGAAAACCTCGCCGAAGTTTTGAAGAAAACAAATCATTCCGGACCGGTTTGGTACTCGTAAACTTGAAGAATAACTGAACATCTAGTTGGCAAAGGCTACTATCCGTCCATCATTACGTCCCCTAGGCTCCTTATAGCGGACATCTGACTGAAATCGTCTAAACTCATAAATTAGCCTCGTATTTAATTTCATATTCAAACTACACTCTTCACGACGACCATACTGATTGTAAAGTTTACACGACGAACAACTTTGGTCTGTTATAATAACCTTTCATCATAAATAAACGCAGCTCTGCAAAAAATCAACCCTCTTGAGTATTTGTGATCGTCGGTTCGACCGTCGTAATCCGACGACGTCCACTGTATGCACCACAGCAGTGTGGTGCGGGGACCGTGACTTGCACGCAAATTACTTTTAGGTGGTACTTAACTTGCACTGCATCTATTGCACTCTCTCTTACCTTACCTGCCTTTGCACGGTGTCAAGACATGGTCAAGAAGACCGGAGGTGAGGTCGGGCACGGGTGAATCATATCCCACGGAGTGGGAGAGCCATTAAATGGCAAAAGTGGCGGGGTGCGGCATGAGCCGGTATCTACCCATGTTCGTCACGCCCCCCCCCCGCCATGTTCGGCATTTGTTATGGAAATTCACCTGAAATAACGCCGACCGCACCCTGATTTGGCACCCGTGTTGATCTAACGCATCTACCATGCGGCCCGTTTATGGGACAGGCCTCTGCATACACGGTTAAAAACGATTGCAATCCCTCATAGGAACAGACGAGTACTAATCCGAAAACGCCAATTTCAAGGGTGAAAGTCAACGCGAGACACGTAACCTGCAAGGCGAGCGAACGCTTAGACAATAGAGACTTGTCTAGTGGTACTACAGAAGGCGCGAACGGGCACGGGGACAACTGATGAAAGGCTTACGGGTGCAACTGAGAGCACGCGATTAAAGTGTTTGTCTCGGACCCTAGACTCCAGTTTTAGGCGTGTCGCTGTGAGCTGCAGAAAAATAGTGCGACCTGGTGGGTGTAGAGGACTGGTATGGCGATTAAAAGTTGGCTGAACTAAAAGAGAGGTCAGTTTAAAAACTACCTTGGCATTAATTTCTGAGAAAAGTTTGCGTATATAGATGAATGCACTTTAACTGACATGCTACTGCAATAAATCCTGCTTGGGATTCCATGCAAAGCAGTATTTTGGGCAGGTAAGTTGATCCAAGGTTGATTAAACTCACAGCCTCCGGTTGAAAGCACGTAGCTCGGGCGAGTAAAGCGTTGGCCTTGCAAATGATGTCGCGGGTTCAAACCGCATCGGGGATGTGTATGTTTTATAATTGTATCAGATAAATTATGCAAATCTGCTAAAACACTTATTAATCTCCAATGCCGTGTTCATTATCATCACCACCACCACCATCATCCTCATAGTCATTATTATCATCCTCAGCAGAAGCAGCAGCAGCAGCATCTTTCAAGACAAGATGGCGCATGGAAGCCACGGGCTGCACTTCCGACTGACCAGAAAGGTTTGACTATCTGTGGTAAGGTCGGTTGGTTGGCAAGAGTACCCACAGCAAAGAAAACGAAGGGGGCGTAGATACCAGGTTTTATTCAGTCCGTTGTACATGTGCTGTGGTGTGTAAATCCTATAGACCTTATTACAGCTTAAGAGACTCCGGTACCCCGTAGTGAAAAGATACCCGTTGATGCGGATAGCTTTAAGTAGCTATATTATGCAAAAAGCTTCCTGTATGAAAGCAAGCATTCCGTGACACAAAAACAAGACTATGATGCGAGTGTTCACCTCCTAGCTGCACGACCAGTTACAACGGCAAACGTTATGATCCAAAAATGAAAAATATCGCCCAGGGGCCACACACTTGGGCGGTGTACAATACATGGCGTGACATTCCTAGCAATAATAGAAATTAATTGGTATGACTGCTCCTCGACCACAACATACAGTTCGTCAGACAGCAACTCTCGCTTATCAAAGGAGCTGCGGTTTAAAAAGCCCACCGCCTGATAACTACAGCATACCTGAAGAACAAAGTCGATCTGCCTGCCTTGGTTCAGCTGACTTGAAAAGAGGCTAGGATCGTCGGGTGACTGCGTTCCATCATCGTGTTCCGAGGAAGCTGTCGTCGTAGTGGAATCATTTGAATCCTCCCCACCAGTAAGTCGTGATAAAACTCTCTTTATGGCATCCGACTCGTCTTCTGTAACTTCACTGGTAGGTGATACTTCGGTGCTAGTGGGTGCTGTGCTGGGAATGATAAGGAGAGGCATGGGGATTATAATTACGCTGTGTGTCAGAAATGGCCTCTCAAAAATACAAACAACAAAATGCACAATAATGTTCAGTGGCTCATAAAACACGCCTAGTTTCATCGAGCAAAAATCCCAATAAATAATGAGCGAATTCCACGCGGTAAACGTCGTCAGTCACGCTGGCCAAATTGTTAGGCACCATAGGAATATAAATCAGCAAGACTTAGGTCTCACAACCTGGATGGTAAATCAGCAGACCCTGAGCGACCTATCCGATCACCTCAAAAACTTTACTGTGAAACCTTATAAAACGAGAAAGTTAAGCGTTTCAAACCATAGCGATGGTGAAATCGAAAGTGACGGTTTCAGTATAAAGTTTAGAACCTCAAGCGGCTCTGAATAAAGAGCAAAGGTTCGACAACCGTTCTAGATAGGTTTGCGACTATTTAAAAGGTGTTGGAGTTTGCTAGCAGCTTAACTGCCTAAATATAACTACTAATGTGATTATTGTGAGTAGGTAGAAGACAAGTGGTCATTAAGTCCAGTGGAGAGAGCCATGAAATGGCAAAATTGGCGGGTTGCCGCATGAGCCGGCCATTTTGACCACACCCCCATTTTCGGCATTTGTTATCGGAGTTCAACCCAAATAACGCCTGCCGTACTAGGATCTGGCCCCCTTGTTGTTCTAGCACATCTTCCAAGCGAACCGTTTAGGGGAATTTGTGATCACGAAATGGGCAAGAAACCTTTGGACCGGTGAAGGCATTAAGCAACATGCTCTACGGAAATAAAGGTTCAAATGCGAGAACCCTTGGCCTACATGCATTCAGGACAGCTGCTTCTACGATCTCGGGAATTCTACTTCCATACGCGTGAAGATCTGCAGCATTGAACCTGGAAAGCTCGACCTATTCTATGTTACAACGACAGAGACCTTATACAGAAGGTCCAAGCGCCATTGGCATGTCTGAAAGAACTGTTTCGATCCAGATCTCGAATGGAGTGCTTCAAAGTCTTCAGTGAGGCAACGGTACCAGTTCAAAGTCAGTGACATTAGATTCATGAGGCGGATGACCTAGAAGTGCTCAAGCCACTTACGTCATCCTACTTTGCTGTTTTTGCATTCTGGCGATATTGTCGCAACGAGCACGGACTGCCTCATTTGAAATCTGGTCCGTGAACTTCACTTGAAGGATGGTTCAGAGGCGGTGGTTGTCAATCCCCTCCACTTTGTGCTCGTCTTCCCAGAAACCGGCATTCCCAACCGTGTGAGAGAAACGACGCTTTATACGCGCGGACCCTAGATAATTTATAAAATTTATGTAAACCCTGAGAGAAGCGTTGACTTGAGAGCTGATGTCGTTATTCTGTCTAATCGACAAAAGCCCTGCCGCATGGTGGCTAAAAGGGTCTACCTCTTTGAGCTGGCAGCCGTTAATTCCAAAGAGTACGTTTTCCTGTAGATGCAGCCCCAAAACACGTTGGATACTGACCAGTTTAGCGACTTTATTCACCCACGACGTCACAGCCTGTAGGACACCGAAGCCTGAGTCTATGAGGGTGATTTGTCAGTGTAGTCAAGACTAGTAAGCCGTTTGCCGGGCCGAAAATAAACACTACGGAAACCGTAAAGCGTACTTCCGATAATACTGTCAATGTTGCAGTTGAACAAC
>WEDG01002274.1:0-65413 GCA_017591395.1 Schistocephalus solidus
GACATCGTCGGACTACGACGATCGAACTGTCGTGGCGTCGAGTTGCTCACCAGTGGACTCGGGAGTCGAACGGCGATGGCTGCCCATATCCCCTGAGTTTTTGAATCCTGGTGTGTGCGTTATGGGGGCCAGTTCGTGCTGTGGCGCGCGAAGACCGGTACGCCGACCCGTCAGCCAATGCGCCCACTCCCACATCAGACAACTGACTGGCTCGGATGGTGGTCTGATTGTGGGGGTAGGAGAGAGAGAGTGAAGTCGACGGTTCTGTACATGTTTCCTCAATATAAACAATCTTACGCGCTTGAAAATATCACGGTTCGCTAAAAACCTTGGCTTGGAAGGAAGCCAACTGACGTGATAACTCTGACCACGTGTGCACGTTTCTGCATTACGAACGACTGGCGGACTGAGAGTCAGACTGCAATGGCTGCCTCTTAAGATGGCCTTAATGACACTCCCACTCAGCTGGGATCCGAACCACCCCTCTCTTGTTCATGTTTGGCGTAGGACCACAGGGCGTGAGCCTGTACACTCCAATCTTCTTGCCTTTGTCTTAACACCGGGTCCAGGTGGTGGAACAGACAGTGAGGTAGATGCAACACAAGTCTATCCTCACTATAATCCAGCGCAAGTCAACTTCCCAGGACAGCATACGGTGAATATTGTCGAACATGACGGTCGAACTAGCGTGGGCAGCGTGGACCAGATCACATCAACGCACACAAACTCCACCAACACAAACACGACAGTTCGACCGCCGTAGTCCGACGATGTCCACCGTATGCTGAAATGAAGGGTGACATCTACCGCACTCTCTCCTCATCCCCGGCCTGAGCCCGGTGTCAGGACAGAGTCAAGAAGCCCGAAGATGGGAGAGGGTGCCGGTGGCTGCCCTCGGCTGGAGCCAGTTCTGGGCGTGCCATCGCACCTGGCACGGATTCCACGGAGTGGGAGTGTCATAAGGGCCACATTAAGAAGGAGCCATTGAAGCCTGAGTCTCAGCCCACCAGGAATCCATGGCGCACAATCGCACGCACTAGACCGACCACACAGTCCGAGTTATCCCGTCAGTTGGCAACCATCCAAGCCACGGCTTTTAGCACACTGTGATAGTTTCAAGCGCGTCAGATTGATTATAGCGAAGAAAATGCGCTGAGCCGTTGACTCACTTTCCCCCACCCCCACAATCAGACCGCCGGCCGAGCCGGTCATTGGTCTTATGCGGAAGTGGCGCAGCTGCTGGTTACCTCGCCTACGACCTGGCCCCCAAACACAAGCACCAGGATTTCCCCACAACAGGGGGTTGAACGGCTTACGTCCCACAGTGGGAGATAGCCAGAGGTCACATTAAGAAGGACCCATCTCAGTCACATTAAGAAGGAGTCATTGCAGCCCGACTCTCAGTCCACCAGTCAGCCACTCCACACAACAAACATTGGACTGACTGCAAGTTCTGAGTGTAATTTTCTGTCTGCAACCTTCCAACCCACGGCACTTATCGACCCGTGTTATTCTCAAGCTCAGATCACACATGCAACAGAGGAGCCACATGGAGAAGGAGTCGAGGATCATAATTTCCTCACAATCAGGTATGCATGTTTTGCGTGGTGTTGCGTGTGCTCAGGTGAGTTGCAGAGGCTGATGAGGAGAGATGTAGTGTTGTGGTGTAACCGGCAGTGTTCTACCGCAGATTTTCGTGGAGGCGCATGTGGCCTAATATACTCATGCGGTGAGTGAATGTGCGTGGGCAGTGCGGACAGTTGTGTTGGGTGCGGCGGGTGGATGTTTGTGCTCCTGGCTCTGGTTCACCGGTCTCTGTGCGATGGATTCGCAAGTGACCGAACAGGCCGATTCGTGTGCGGAACGTGCGTTGGCAGCACGGACACGTTGTCAGGTCATGGGCATTGGTGGTGTTGATCAGGTGCGCATGTGACATGTGAGCCGCCCTCTTGGTCTTAACATTGGCGATCCGGTTGGCTTCGAACATTGCTGCACCAGTCTTCGTGGATCTTTTCCAAGCCGGTCTGTCCTGGCGAAGTCCTCCGATTTCGCCGGGTTTATTTGCAATTGTTTTAGAGATTTCTGCAAAGAGTCTTTCTAGCGTCGTTTTTGACCTCCCTGTCGGCGAGCACCCGTAGCGACATTTTCGTAGAAAATTCATTTGGGTAGTCACTTGTCGTCCATTCTCACCAGGTGACTGCTCCATCACAGTTGCACTTGCCTCAGCATGGCGTGGGTGCTGAGGATTTCGGTCCGCTCCAAGACTTCCATGTCTGGGACCCTGTCTTGCCATCTCAGCTTCAGCATTCTGCGGAGGCAGCTGAGATGGAAGTGATGCAGCTTCCTGAATTGTTCGAGTAGACGGTCAAGGTCTGCGCTCCGTAAAAAGAGTGTTTTGAAGACGACGGTCTTGTACATCTTCAGTTTGGTGTTTAGGTGAATACCGTGGCGATTCCACACGGAGGCCTGCAGCCGGTCGAAGACCTGACTAGCTTTGGAGATCCATTCAGCAACCTCGTCATCGATTCTTGTCTTGCGTGACAGCATGCTTCCCAGATAAGCAGAGATTTCCACATTTTTTCGTTTAGCGACTTTTGAGTTGAGTGCCGTTGACTTTGATTCGGGTAGCATTGTATTCCGCGCTGGGTGGCGGTTGGGGCATAACAACGGTTTCCGCTGTACTGATTTTTAATCCAAAATTAGTGTAACCTGTGTTGAAAAGGTCCATGCTCCTTTGCATGTCCTCCTTCGTCACAATGTTAAAGGCGCAGTCGTCCGCGAAGAGCAAGTCATGGACTGTAGTCGTAGACACACGTGTTGGGGCCTGCATACGCCGACTGTTGAGAAGGTGTCCGTCAGTTCTGTAGGCGATGCGGATCCCAGGGTGCTCATCACGGTAGGAGTCCATCATCATAGCAGAGAAAATGAGACTGAAGAAGGTGGGGTCAGTACACAGCCCTGCTTCACTGCGTTGGTCACTGCGAATGCTGTCCCGTTGTCAGTGACGCTCGCCATCATCCTGTCATGAAACTGACGCACTATGTGCGTGAATCGCTCAGGACAGCCGAATTTCTGCATGATTTTCCACAATACAGCGCGATTAATCGTGTCAAATGCATTCGTCAGATCCACGAAGGTCGCGTAGAGGTGAGTTCGCATCTCCTGGCACGTCTCTTGTAGCTGGCGGGCGGCGATGATAATTTCGGGTGTTCCGTGGTGTCGTATGAAGCCAGATTGGCTTTCCAGGAGCAGTCTCTGCTCTAGGTGACCGTTCAGACGATTGAGAAGGATACTGGCGAAGATTTTGCCGGCGATATTTAGTAACGAGATGCCTCTGTGATTATAAGAGATTTGCCGGTTTCCCTTCCGCTTGTAGAGATGAACGAGGGTCGCGACTTTGAAATCCTGAAGAACTTGTCCTTGACGCCACATCTCTTGGAATATTGTTGTAAATTCCGCCATCATCCGGGGGCCAACCTGTTGACAGTCTGCCGGTGGGATTGCGTCGGATCCCGGTGCTTTCCCGCTGGAAATCTGTTGCAGGGTCCGGGTGGTTTCTGGTAGAAAGAGCGGCGGATCTAGGTCAGTGTTCGTGCCAACTTCAGACAGCCGGTCAATGCAGCATCGGAGATGGCTGATGAGCAAGTAAGGACATTCTGAATTGTTCGGCCAAGTGCTTCAGTATTTGGGATTTCTCCGTCAGAAGGACTGTGCCGTCAGATTTGTGCGCGGACTCACCCGAGCAGCCTGGAGGGTATGGCGCGGGGGATGGGGACGGGGTTATTGTTGTTTGTTTGAGTTTTACGACCGCGTATTTTGCGATCTGCGAGCCGCGGCCGGCTGCAGAAGACGTGAGACCCAGCATTTGTTTAGGGCACATTTTCTAGCCCCTTTCTCCGCGAGGAGGCAGGCAGTGCTGTCCCTAAATAGGGCTGCTCGGATATCTCAGACGGCTGCCGAACTCCACTATGGGTCACGGTTTTGTTGTAGTGGGAGAGCGACCCGATTTAGCCTGAGCTGCCTACGGGGTTGCTTTCACCCCACCGTCGGACTTGTGGCCTTTGTCGGTTATCCGTCCAACCATCGGCATCGCGAATCGCCTTTGTCACCAGTACGTTCTGTCGATCTCGCCTCCGGACTAGAATATAGTCCAGCAGCTGCCAGCACCGCGATCGAGTCTGCATCAACGTGGCCTTCTCCCGGGTCGGAAGGCGGAAGAAGGTGTTGGTCAGCAGGAGACGGTGTTCCGCACAAGTTCGCAGAAGAAGGAGGCCCTTATGGTTATAGCCACCGAGACCGTGGGAAACCAGCACTGTCTTCCAGGCAGTGTGGTCTGTCCCGACGCCGGCGTTGATGTCACAAAGGACAGTTTACTTATCCGCCTTTGCCAGGAGGGCGTGCAGGTCCTCGTAGGATTTTTCATTCGTCACATCAGAGGTCATCATAAGGAGCGTATGCACTGATGATTGTGGTGAACTTATCTTCCCGAAGAGGCAGGCGGAGGCTCACTAGGCGATCGTTGATGCCCTGCGGCAGACAGGGCAGACGTCCCACGATGTCGTTCCGGATGGCAAAGGCAGCACCAGCCGTGGTGGACGAAGGCGGTTTTGCGGACCCTATCAAACACTATGCCTACTTCCATGTCCGACAACGTAACTCTGTCTTGATACCGGGCCCAGGTGGGGGAGTGGAACAGAGAGCGAGGTAGATACAGCGAAACTCCAGCACCAGTCAGCGTCCCTGCACCATCCTGCTATGGACCTCGTCGAACTACGACGGTTGAACCTTCGTGCGTGGACGGAGGAGAGAACTTTGCTCTCCTCAGTATACCCTGACATCGATCAATTCGCCATTTGTCCCGCGCTCAACCCGAGCGATCAACTTCGCGTCCTAGAAATGGAATGAGTTGCCCTTCTGGAAAGCGCTGGTAGCACTGATCTTAAACCAGTGTGAACGCTATTGCCCGCGGCAAGATATCCGACAATTTGACCGTTGTTATCGACGAGGTCACCCATGACATAGTGGGCTCAAGTACGGTGACTTGTACGTGCATCCCATCTGGACCCGGTGTCATGACCAAGTCAAAGAAAGACCGGCGGCGGGAGAGGGCGCATGTGGCTGGCGCTGCGGGGACCCTTGCCTGGGCATGCCACCACACCTCGCGCGCATCCCCCAATAACGCCTGCCGTGCCCTGATCCAGCTCATCCACCTCGTGGCCCGTTTAGGGAAGAGAAACATCCAGTGCAATAGTAACCGAAACCAACCGTCTCCCCCCCCCCCTTGGTTACATGTCGAGGGTTTTCGCCGAAGTCAATGGTAAACCTACTTACAACTGTGTGAATGGAAATTAGCTTCGATAATGAGGGGTGTAGAAAATCGCTTTTACTTGTTTGTGAATCGTGGACGTAAAAATGAATCATCAGTTTGTTAAAAACCGTATTATCAAATTCGCGCAACATCAACAAAGGTTCTACTGTGATTTTTTTAGTACGCGCTGCTCATAGTCGTTTAGGTCTGCAGGTGCAGGGAAAAGTATGAACGTTTTATTTGGCACTGGCTACTGTCTATCCATAGTTTTGCCTCACCCTAAAAAAACTTCAGGGTTTTTAAAGCCCTTACCTGGTGAGGGACTGTTTACCCGTTCCGCCAACTCCCACTAGGAGCGCATTTCCTCGATCTTGGCGGATCATTCGGGCGATCCGACAAACGTGCTGGATGGCGTCGACGAAGAAGACCAACTTCGATTCCTTTGAGTAGACCATATTGTAGTCCTCCAGGTACTAAAAATTCCAACAAGGTTGTGAAAAAGATTGTGGAAATGGGAATTTATCGTGAATTTAGATCATCAGAAAATTGAGGGAAACGGCTGACCTCTCAGTTTGCAAACGCACGTTCTCTATTATTCATCATCAGGCCCGCGTAACATGGCAGTGTAATGGGCCAACTCAGTGTGCAAAACTGAACCTCTCGCGACAACTTGCACGTCAGCACCCGTGGTGTTCAATCCCGAATGGCCAGTCACCTCACATGGCCTTGCCACTGTCTCACACTGGGGACGCCGCCCTCGCGGCAGTCAACTTTCCTCCAACCCCTTTTTCCATAATTCTGTACAGAATAAACAACCCTCCCAACTGGCGTACCACTTCTTATCTCCTACGGAACCGGGCCAGAAGATCGTAGTGGCTAGTGTCTCCCTAAGGACTTACGCTGTTACGATAGTAGGACAACAAAAGGTGAAAAACGATCAATGATAAGGGTGTCCAAACACGCCAAACAAGGGGGAGCAATTATGATCTACTTATGAGACCAGGATGTCAGTGGGTGCGTTGAGTTCGGCCTAGTTCAAAAAATATGAAGAGACTGAACAAAAGGCTACCATGAGAATAACACCGGGTTGTTGACGCACATTATTGCACCAGCCTGATGATAAATAATTGCAAACTGGCGTCTGCCGATCAACTTCTTTGACACCTGCTTTTCATTGTTTGAAAGTACAACTACGTACTAATTATGATATAGTAGCTGTTTAATTATAAATATAACACATCAGGGGTATTTTCAGCAAAGCTAAAAGGCCTACCTCCTGAAGAACACCTTGTAATTTCGGAAAATCGGTAATTTCTTCGTATAAGCGTTCCTCCCTTGGGGCACCGACTGTCATGAAGTCACCAAAGAACAATGGATTCGAGGAGAACTTTGCAGCCTCTATACTCTGAAAATCATTAAAATCCATGACAAAGGAATCTTCATGGGCCTTTCTGTTTCATCAGGAGGAAGATAAACAATGCATGGGGCATAAGAAGCACAGAGTACTTCACATAATTGCCTTTTACGGCTAATTCATATGAATACAGCAAGTTTATATGGCCATGAACAGAGTTGACAGTTGTAAGTCCAGAAGCTACTTAGAAAATCGATATGGATGTCTGAATACCGTCCATGCTGGCATAGCAACAGTGAAGGCCGATTACGAGACCAGCATCAGAACAGTCGACTACGCGAAGCTTTATTTTCCGATTTCTTCTTAACAATTTTACCAAACTGTTACTCATATCACATTTATTTTAGAGTTAGGTTTGTCCAGCAGATAAAAAACCTGTCTTTATAACTTTCTTAAGGTAATATTAATAAATTCAACGAGTCGGTGAGATTAAGGGTGAGAAGGGGAGTCGCAGCCTCTCCCCCCTATAGAAAATCGGTTCCAAAATATATTTTAAGGTCATTGGAGCTCAGAGCACTTCAATAGGTTGATCAATAAGCCAAGTCGATTTTTAATCAGTCCATGTTGATGAAATATTGTAGGGAGCGTCAGGTTGATGACAGCTTCTCATTAGGTGCCAGTTCGGCCTTCGCGAACGATGATGGCGGCTGTATTTCCTACGGCAAGGTGGGCAAACTACGGTGACATGCCCTTAATTAGATTATAGTGGCAGCAGACTTGCGCAGCATCTGCCGCACTCTCTCCTGTCTCAAACTCTAGGCCCGGCGGCAGGACTGATTCGGGACGACCAGAGGCGGACGTAGTAGCTGAAGAAGCTACACAGCCCGTATACGCGTGCCACACACGACCTAGTCGGTCCTCCACACCACTGAATGTACTGAAGTGCCGTGGGGGACGGAGTGGCTCTATAAAGAAAGACATGCGGACACCCTCATAGCATGAGGGAGCTAATGTTGAATCCTGGATTTCTATCGTATTTAAACAAAACACTTTTGCATACAGGTATTCGGCACATCACATTGATTTTGCTTTAAAATGCATAACAAATTTATAACCTCTATTGATCTACGGAAAAGCCTCCGTAATTCTCTCTTTTATCTGAAATTCCAGGTTAAACTGATTGGCTTTAGTCAAACCAGATATTTTGACCCCACACAAAGTACTTCAAGATATGATGAACCATCTGACGTAAAATACCGTTGCAAAGACCAGGAACCTACTACCAACCGTTTTTGATGCAACGTCTGTGGATGCATAAATTGGCAAGCAAACTAAAATGCCCAGATTATTTCATGTGAAAAAGTGTTAAATTAAATAATTTTATAGTAGTAAAAATTCCCATTGAAAAATTCCAAAGATAATTTTGCTAGCATACGTTAGATTTCGATAAATTCTCATCAGGCCTTTACATTTGCGCATGTGGTAGACACAGGTCATCGTGCAAATGCCAAAGAGGCCTTCCAGATAATTTATAAGGTCCCCTCAACCTATTCAAAGTTCCTTGGACAGCGTCTGTTGGCTACGGCAGAAGCAGCTGCAATCAGGCTACGCGAACCGGTCCTGTGCGTTCAAAAGAACTTTATACAGGCGCCGCAATTACCGTGGCCGAAAGCCCCAATTCAGCCGCCCGCAACTAATTATCTGTCCCGGTGGCCGCATATTTCACTTATTTACACAGTGATATAAATGTAAAGGCCTGATGAGAATTTATCGAAAGCTAACGTACGGTCGTCAAATTGTCTTTTCAATATTTTTTTTTCAAAAAATCCGGTGCAACGTAAGACAGGCACTTAGTTCGAAGAAGCAGTTATTCATGCAGTACAACGGGTATTGCATAAATTGCAAAAGTCGTGCGGGATCACAGACCTTCATAGAGGTCCTCCGAATACCTAACTGATATTCTGGGTCTTGCTGATTATTATTTAAAGTTGCTACAAATATTTTTTCATTAAACAATCGATTCAATTCACCTCGGTATTTATTTCTCGGCGGCGAGGCCGTAGATGGTTGTTATGTGAATAAAATCACCACCTAATGGGAGTTTCGCAAGTTACAAAGGCAGCTTCCCAAGTTTCTGCTTAGCAGTCTGCAAAGATTTTCATATTGTTGAAATTTCCTTAGTTACTGCCTTGTTTAACCTTCCATCTTGAGGAATTTTGAGGAATCATGGTCTGACACGACATTGCCAGCCTACGAAGTGATCAGTTGAAGTATCGAAAAATAACTATCCAGTGGGCGGATCACTGCAGGCACTCGTGTCTTCCAAAGAGCCCTACTCGGAGACAGCTGGACTGTGGTCATTTGCTCTGAGTGTAGAGCTCCTTACCTCACTGAAGAACTTGCTTGCAATTTCAGCAAGCATGGTATTGAAGAAGTTCCGGTCGATGTCATCGATTAGTCGATCGTGGAACACACGGGAGCACTCATGATAGAAGAGTCGAGTAAGACAGCCCTTGTCCCTAATGGAGATGGGATTTGTTTGCAGAATACCTAGGCAGATAACAAACAGTTAAAGGCATAATCGATTATCACCTAATAATAATTTCCGTACTGAAAGCCAGAAATTGCGAACTTTTGATACCTTGAATGCACTTGGACAAGTCACGCAGGTTAAACACGTAGTGCGACTTTGCTGGTGTAGGTAGAAGCTCAGATGCCAGTCGACCATACATATCCACGGCACCATTAACAATCGGCTCTGCCAAAGGCCTCAACGCAGCCGGATAGTCAAGCATGAACCCCTGTCCAAGAAAACAAATAGTAATAATTCAAACTACTGAAAATGTTACAGTAGTAATACATTTTGTTCTGTAATCAAGGAACACGCACCTGCATAATTGCGGTGAAAATGCGCTTTAACGTAAATTCTGCAGGTGGTGGAATAGCTAGAACCGTAAAATGCCTTATCAGCCTCGGCGTCGTAGGGTTACGGCCACCACCAGGTGGGCCGCAGGCAGCTGACAGCGTTACATCTTCAATGGATATCCAAGTCAACTTGTCGCGATCGTAAAATCCCCCGAAGTCCTGCAACTGTCGAAGCAGCTCGATTGGTGGCTGACTGCCGTAGGTGTCCAGCTTGGGCATATTCAAATCATCAACAAAGAGAATGATTCGCTTCTGTTTGGGTGCTCCAAGGACGCCCTTTTTTCGTTTTTCCAGCTTGCCAACAATCATCTCCTGCGTGCGAAAACTGCTGGTCTGCGCCGAAAAGTTGATGAACACGGGCACGTAGGATGCCTGCTCGTATATGCCATCCAGTGTGCTGCGAGCAACAGCAGTCTAAAAGGCAAATGATCCTGTTAATTAAAAATTAAATTATTATATCTAACCCAATTTTGATAAAGGAAGGGCGTTTTGGTGGAGTTTGAACCTACGAGAGACAAAGCTAGGCTTGAATACAGCCAACGCTCTTACCCCTTGGGTTACGAGGCACCGATTACGAGCAGCAAGTTTAAGCATACTTAAGTCTAGTTACCCGCCCCAGCCTACTGCAACATATGGAATCCACCGATTCGGATACAGTATGCTGACTGCCCAAGCATAATTTCATAATCAAGCAATCTAGAATCCACTAGATGATTAGCAGGCACACCTAAAAAATAGCTTTTGGCAGCTTTAACTGATTCCTCTGGTCAAATAGGTAACTATTTGTTCAGAAGCGGTCTTCCTGATGCTGACTATGGACACATTTTATAGGATGAGACCGAACAGGTCGGTGAGGCAATGGAAGTAATTTAATATCACTAACTTCCTCAAATTGAGAGTCATAACGTGTTTGAAGAATCGGAGAATTACAATTCTGAGGTATGCATGACGAAGGTCTCTGGTCCGTGGCAAATAGTCTCATAAGCCATTCCATGCTGGTATACTGATAAATTGTACTCAGTTAATTCCTCTGCTGGCCCCTGTTAGTGCTCTTTGATTCACTGACTCTCCCCCTTTCGGCTACTTCCCATTTAACTGAACACGCCTGAACACGCGACCACTGCCTATACTACTAGCTGTTGGCGGGGCTTGAGAGTGATTCTCAAGGCGGAACTGGACGAGTGAGTTCTGATAGCGATCGGTGACCGTTCGCCAACAAATGTTTATATTCCCGATCTAAACTGGCAATACAACGAGCCCGTGGTTCAATAGGAAGTGCGTCGGGCTCCTGATCAACAAGTTACGGGTTAGAGCATCCGGTTGGGTGGGAATGGCTGAGGATGGCTACTAAGCCAGAAATGACCATTCCAGTCTCCCTTGTCTTCGTCGGTAATCTAATTCTGCCTATAATACTAGCTGCTGTGCGGCTGCTGGCGGGGCTCGAGAGTGAGCCCCAAGGCAGAACTGGACGAGTGATTCCCATAACCGATCGGTGAGCTATTATCAACCAAATTAACGTTCTCCCAGTACACCAAGTGCCAAAATATCACAGCAGAGTCAAAAAGAGGCAGCGTTCAACTATCTATCCTAAATATAAGCGGAAAACGGAAGATTCCATGTGGATTGAAATGTGGCTGGCTGATGACGGCAACAACGCCAGAAAGCGGCCAATATTCACCAACTATGGGGATACGTACCAGAGGCGAATTGGTGACAGTTCTCAAAAATAGATGAACTTACCTTTCCTACACCAGTTTCACCCGTGAAGAGAACACTCTGCTTGGCAGCCAGCAGTTTCTCAAGGATGTAACCGTATCGGACGGTGTCAACGGTAGGCACGAAGCAGTCAAAGAAGGGTACATTTTTGTTGTACTGGAATTTCGGCATGAGTTTCTCCCAGTTGTCAAAGCGACGTAGTTTGTAGTCTACGTAACAAGACCACAGATCGGAACTTGGTGGCATCTACAAAAGGCAGTAGAAATTAGCTGTTGTGCGAGAGTCCCTGTACTGCGGTGGGGCATTTTGCCAACTCACCCTAGCATCTGAGCAGTCTTCAAAGAGGTTTCTAATGAAGGACTCCACATCATTAGTTCGGTCTCCGACAACGTTGCCGGCCAGGCCCCAAAGGAAGGCAAAAACGAATGTGATGGCCAGCGTTGGTTGCAGCTTCTGAACGTCACCCCTTGAGGTCTGGGGCACCTTCGTGGGTTAGAAGCACCTCAATAAGGACGCACATAGTTCTGACCCTAGAAATGGGCACCTTGAAAGGAGAAACAAGGGGCTCTATTCTGACAGCGTAATTTCGTTAAAACTCGGTTGTTTTCGAATATACACAACCAATTCTAGTGACTGAGCTCACTTAATATTAGACCAAATTCTGAAATGTGTTTTCGATTAAAAAAGGAGAACTAAAGTGGAATTTTAATATTTACTATCTTGAAGCATAACCCAAAGATATTTCAGACACACCAGGATGCTGTCTTTAGAATGCACGTACTTTCGTCTGCCACCAAAAATAACAATCGACAAACAATGAATACTTTAGTTGTATGCATTTCACGGACTGTGGACAATTTTGTAGCTTTCAGATCCAGTTACGATGCAAGTTGAATGAGCATTTTGCGATCTTAAAAATCTCATAATGTGAAAAATTTTATAAGGATTGCTTATTTGGCCCCCTAAGAAGGGCATGAAAACAGGAAAAAAACCACTTATAAAGTTATCGTTAAGGTTTGGGTTAGGGCCACAGAAACGCGCAGTTTAACAGAAAAATGGGTCAATTAAAATTAAGTAACACAAGCGTCGGAAGACAAATTCATTTCATCTTTAGGTGCCAGCGAAAGCATACGGCGGTCGCATATATTGTTTAGCAAAATTACCTGCGGAATGATCGTGGGCAGTTTCATAATGAACTTGAGGCCTGCGTCAACGTAGGTATTGAAGAGCTTCAACAGGTAGTTTCTCACACCCTCACTCAGTTTTGTCTCCATTGTGGACATCCAGGTCTGAAGATAACAAAAAAGGCAGGCGTTGACATTCTACAAACAAGCACGACGCTGCTGAAATTTTGATCTAAGCTCTCTCCTTTAGTACCGAAATTTCTGGGCAAGAGAAACCGCTGCATCGGGTCAAATGGTCAAAAATTAGAAGAGCATCGAAGCAACAGTTTCGAATTTATTTGCAGTCGTCAGCCAGCCCCCAACTATGTCAGGGCAGTGCGGTTGAGGGGTACTGCCCTGTCACTGAGACTTGTGTCCATACAGCAATGATGCGGACAATCGATGTACGGCAGGCGCGATACTCGAACTTTTAATTGATTGAGGGTCCATCATCTTAAAACCCTCAGTGCTACTGTGTTCCTGTTCCTGCACGCGCCGGGTCGATGTTGTGTTAGAACATTTGTAGGGACCCTGTCGTTTGCATCGCGAGTCTTCGAACATCGAAAAGGAGCGTAGTCACGCCGCACCCCCAAGCCCTGCATTCCCGCACTTAGAGTCACGATGTCCACCATATGCTCCACAGAAGGGTGCTGCAGGGACGGTGAATTCTGCGCTAATTAGTTTCAAGGGATAGTAGCTTTGCACTGGAGCTACCACACTCTCTCCTCCTCCCCCACATGAGCTCAATGTCAGGACAGATTCAAAAAAACTAGATGTGGGAGAGCGCAGGTGACTGGCATGCCCGGAGCCGCCCCTGAGCGTACCGCCAAAACATACGATATTTAGACTGTCATAGTCCGACGATGCCCATCTTATGCTCCACACAGAAGTGGTGCAGGGACGTTGACTTGCACGCAAATTAGTTTTAAGTGATGGTAGCTTTGCGCTGCAGCTACCGCACTCTCTCCTCCTTCCCCACCTGAACCCGGTGTCATGACAGAGTCAAGAAGACCGGAGGCGGGAGAGGACGCAGGTGGCTGGCGCGGCCGGAGCTGCCCCAGGGCGTGCACCACGCCTGGCTCGGATCCCACGGAGTGGGAGTGCCATAAAGGCCACATTAAGAAGGAGCCATTGCAACCTGACTCTCAGTCCGCCAGTCAGCCTCTCCACACAAAACAGACATTGAGCTGACCACGCGGTCTGAGTTATCGCGTCAGTTGGTAACCTTCCAAGGCATGGCTTTTAGCGCACGGTGATAGTTTCAGCGCGTCAGATTGGCCGTAGTGAGGAAAATGCGCTGAACAGTTGACCTCACTCGCTCCCTCATCCCCTAAATCAAACCACCGGGCAGAGTCTGATGCGGGAGTTAGCGCGGCCGCAGATGACATCATCTACGCCTACTACGTACACAACCTGGCACCCCAAACACAAGCACCAGGATTTCACACAACAAAGTGGTTGAACGACGCACTCCACATGTTTGAGAGTGCCAGAGGTCACATTAAGGAGCCATCACAGCCCGAATCTCAGCCCACCAGGCAGCCACTCCACGCAACACACATAGGACTGACTGCGAGGTCTGCGTGTAATTGTCAGTTGCTAACCTTCAAACCCACGGCACTTACTGCCCCATGATATTCTCAAGCTCAGGTCACACATCCAGCAGAGAAGCCCCATGGAGAAGGAGTCGAGGATCATACTTTCCTCACAACCAGATATGCATGTTTTTGGAGTGGTGTTGCGTGTGCTCATGTGAGTTGCAGAGGCTGATGAGGAGAGATATAGTGTTGTGGTGTAACCGGCAGTGTTCCTACCGCAGATTTCATGGAGGCGCATGTGGCCTAAGAGACCCATGCGGTGTTTGAAATGTGCGTGGGCAGTGCGGACAGATTATTTGGGTGCGGCGGGTGTATTTTGGTGCTGCTGGCTGGTTCACCGGTCTCTGTGCGAAGTAGTTCCCGCGATCGACCATGCCGATGCGTTATATGTATGTGCGTTGACGATGGGGCAGGATAGGTCAGGAGGTACTGAGTCTGGGGGAACGGAGGCTGTGCAGTTGGTACTGGTTCTCGCGCTCATGGGAGGATTATTGGAAGTTTTGATTGGTGCGCAAAATGTGTTGGAATCGCGATGGATTTCGCTCTCCTGTATGCGCATGTGAGCTAGCCGGCCCATGCGATGATTGAATGCGCGGGGGCAGTGAGGGCATTGAAGGTGGTGGTCTCTGCTGTGTGTTGATGCTCCAGGCACTAGTTCGGCAGTCTCTGTGCGATGGATTCGCAAGTGACTGACCAGGCCGATATGTGAGGGGAATTTGCGATCACAATGAGCACAGGTTAGTACCCAGTCCCCATCGCTGGTAATGGAGGCAGTGGTGGTGTTGGAGATAGCAGGTGGCAGGCAAGTGGAGGTGGCTATTGAGGTGGCGGGAGTAAGGCAAGTGGTGTTCGTCACCGTGATCGGCGCAGGAGGTGGAGGAGGGAGGATGGTTTCGGTAATCGTAGGCGGTGTGGCATCGATGAAGTGGTTGTCAGTGGTTGGGGTGGTCGTCGTTGTGGGGTTTGACGCAGGTGCGGCAGAGATTGATGCTGTTGGATTTTTGTTGCATGGAGTTCGAAGATGTCCGACCAGGCCAATTCGTGTGCAGAACGTGCTTTGACAGCAAGGGCACGTTGGCAGGGCTTGGGCGTTGGCGGTGTTGATCTGGGATGCTGTGACTTGCGAGCCGACCTTTTGAACTCAGCAGCAGTGATTCGGTTGGCTTCGTATATTGCTGCACCAGTCTTGACGGATCTTCTCCATGCTCGTCTATCCTGCGATAGGTCCTCCCAGATCGTCGGGCTGATTAGCACGCTCTTCAGAAAATCTGTTCAGCACGTGACTGCGACTGGATCCTTGAATGTCCTTCAAAGGGCATCTTCCTTCGGTACCCTGATGTTAATCTGACTTAAAAATTCTTTGAAAGAATACTTTAGAAATACAGCATTTCTCTCTCTCTCAAATCCAATCTTTAATTTCTCCCTTAATATTGATATACTTTTTCTCAAATCCAACTTCTTTGTATTATACATTTGTCCATTACTTTCCTATCACACACCCCTAATCCCTTTGTCGATGCACCGATGCTTTCAACAAATCGCTTGTCGTACATCGGCATACCAGCATTCTGTACTACCATTTCTTGCACGCCACCTTACGTGTCTAAGAGAGCAAAAATACAGAAACTGAGATTGAACCGTCTCCTTACTTTATGATCTTTGAAACGATCCTTTCCAAAATAGCATCCTACTCCTCTCTCTGTATCTCACCCCGCCCCTACTCTCCTTAACGGGAGCCGGCCTCAGAGTTGTGGTGGTTGGGGTCAGGCCGCGCCCTAAGCTTTGTGTCTCCGGGCCAATCACAGGCGCCCATGTACTCTGTGACCAGCCAAATAAATCGCCCTCATTTGAGGTAGGCGCGTGCGCAGGCCGCCGTCAGGCGCACAAACATAATAAACTTGTTCTACTGGTGTCGATGAAGGAGTACTGACTGGAATGACCATTTCTGGCTTATTAGCCGTCATCAGCCAGTCATACCCAATGCCAAGTGTGAACCACCTGGGATTCGAACCCGGGATCTTGGGTCATTTAACGAACGCTCTATCAATGGGTCACGGGCTCGTTGTGCCCCGTAACTTGATTGGTGAGCGCCAAGTCGGGGTACACCCATAGTCTTAATTGCTGCAGACGATCGTTTTTCTCAAGCGGTTTAAGCCACAGGATATATCAAAATTCTTACCTGGACATAAGGCAGCCAACCAAGGTCGTTGGGGTCCACGTAGACCATGCCGCATCGGCTTACAGTAGCCGGTGAAGCCACGGCGAGATCAGCCACTTCGAAAAGCATGTGGACGTACTGAGTCAATTTTATTCTCTCTGAGTTCGCCAGACAGAGCATTTTGTTGTCGTCCAGCACAGTATTCATATTTTCGATCCAAAGCGCGTCGACAGGGCCATCGCAGATTATCCACTGGTGATCACTGGTAGGATCCTATATTATTGAACAAATAAATATATCCTACTTTCCCTTGCATACTAACATAATTAAAACAGTGGCTTGAAAATTCTTTAAGATGTAGCCGAAATGTTTCATGATGTCTAGCTAGTGAAAATGAATTCACACTTTACATGGGTATGACTCTGAAACAGAAATGTGACTTCCCTGTCATGTATTTGCCGAAGATTACAGCGTTAATTTCAATTCTCATGATGACCGTGACTGAAGATGTAATTGAAGTTGAAAATATTGATGGCCTAACTCCGAACTCTAAACCTATGTATGAAGTTCAACCATAAATAACCAACCCTACCCACGACCTGACCCTCTGGAACTAGCCCTTACCCCCTAACTCTAAACGTAAACCCTAACCAAAATCCGAATAGTGGCACTTTAGGGAGGCTTGATGGGGATTGAGCGAAAAGGAATGAGGCTTAATTAAGCATACCCACTTGACGTAAGTAGGTATTTCATATAGGTGAATATTTGTGGGGCCACATACCCAATCGTCAGCAAATCTTCAGACTTTCGACTTCACTGAAGTTGGCCATCACAGGCTGGGTTTACTTCGCCTGTACTTTCTAAAAATTTTCTGGGGTTTCCTATGATCCGCCTGGCTACAACTTCTAATTTTCAGCCTTTCAAATTGTGCGCTCGCATGTTAGTGCTTTATACAAACAAATGTCGTACGTGCGATTTGTTACCTTTTGTTTCCTGAAAACGCTTAATGTAAGTTGTGTTTAGCCCACCTATAAAAACCCCAGTAGCACGATTCCCGTATTACAGGAGTTCTGGCCTCCCGTCTTCTAAGTTGGGCCACATATCCGATCGTTACTGAAAGTCGAACTGAGCTAAAATATCAATCAAGAAAGTAAATGAACTGTCAGTGGGGCTGACAGTGTTTTCGAGACCTTCCGATGCTTAACGAGACGGACTCGCTTGCTGGAGGCTGCTTGCACAATGATTGCACTCCTTAAAAAGCGTAAACATTTGATTACCGTTTAAAAAATTCAAAGCGTTTAAAGGGACTGGATTGTCGTTGACATACCATTTAGCATCACAATAAGCATAGGTTAAATGCATGCGTAAAGGAAATAAGTAGGCAAGTTTGAACGCTTAAAACCAAGAGTCAGATATTCAATCACCACCGCGAGCGCCTTCAAAATACTTACCACGCAGGTCTGGCGCACGACGAAAGCCATCAGACCGTCGTGCCATTCGAAAGTAACTGCGTTCACTTCACCATAAAGCTCCCCCATTGTTATGGACTTTGGATTGAGCACGTAGGTTTTCACCGGCTGGTAGGCCGGGTTCTCCTCGCCCAGACCGTCGGCATGCAGATTCCCCAATGTCTTCGCAAGGATCTTATAGACCGTTGTCTTGCCGCCACCTGTGGGACCGACAAGCATCACGCCGTGCCGCACCAACAAAGTCTCGTAGAATTGGATCACCTTGGTCACTTGTTGTGGCACCACCTGGAGCCCGAATGAGGCGGTAACCTCTTCAATGACCGCCTGGAAATGACCGTAGTCATGTTCAGGCAGCACCACGCCCGGAAACAGATCCTGTAGAATGGCCTGTTAAAGAGAACGTGGAAGATTTCATTAGCAACATTCAGGGAGAGAAATTAAATGGTGTCACCACGAACCAACGCTACCACGCACGGCGCGGCGGACGCTACCGGCCGTGAAACGCACGCGCGAAATCGGCCAGTCAATCAGCGTGTGTTGCGTTATCGGGTGAGCGTGGCGCCTTTGCTCTCGAGTGCAAATCACTCAATGGAGGGCCGAGTGTTCAGGCGTCTTCCACGAGGGGATCATCGCACACTTAACAGGCAGACTACGACCGTCACGCCAATGTCCAATGCTTTCCGGAACCGTTGAAAATCAAATAAATAAGGTGAGTTGTAGAGCGGTCGATTTCGTTTAACCGTCTGCCTTTTATCACTCATCTACCTGTGCGGACATGATACTCGACAGCGGTTGAGAAAAGGCAGTCACTTCGTTCTATTCACGTGGAACTTATCAATATCGCCTGGTCTGAAGTTGCATGAAGCGACAAAGAGAATGGTAGAAATATGTGGCTTCTTTGAAAGGAATAAAAATTTTAACGGAGCGAGAGAGGGAGAGAGACTGCCGGATTCTGTCGAGATAAAAGATCAGACTCTACAACTGTGGCAGATGCGCTGAACCAACCCGGAATCCAGATCAGTAGACACCAGGCGCTATTGGGAATGCGCATGACAGTTCGACCGTCGTAGTCCGACGATGTCCACCGTATGCTCATGGGAAAGTTGAGCAGGGACGGTGACTTGCGCTTGATTTAGTTTAAAGTGATAGTACACTTGCGCTGCATCTACCGCACTCTCTCCTCCCCCCACCTGAGCCCGGTGTCAGAGACAGAGTCAAGAGGACCGGAGGCGGAGAGGACGCAGGTGGCTGGCGCGGCTGGGTCCCCTAAGTCCTAGCTGCCCCTAGGCGTGCCACCCATCCTCCATGTTCGGCATTTGTTATGGGAGCGCAACCCGAATAACGCCTGCCGTGCTCTAATGTGGCCCCCATGTTGGTCCAACGCATCTACCACGTGGCCCGTTTAGGGGGCAAATACACATACCTAACAAATCACACACACATTGGAGGGTTGGGTGTTGTAGGCGCAGGCTCCAGCTCCGCTGACCACCAGAATCCAATCTCACTTCCGGTTCCTTTGTCCCTGTCACGACACCGGGCTGAGTAAGGTGACGGAGGAGAGAGTGCTGCAGATGCTGCGCTATCGGGCGCAAATCTCTGTTCCTGAGCGCACGGTGGACATCGGCCGTAACGACGGTCGGGCTCTCCTTTCAAGGTCACTCACACCTGCACGAATGGACCTGCACCCACGGATTGCCCCTTTGTTTGATCTCCTTCCGTGTATGGTGCAGCATTCAGTTAGGATGACCTTTATAGCCCTCTCGACAGGACATGAGAACAGAAACCACCAGCGTGACAAATGGCTTTGCGCTCATGGTTAGAGTAAGTTTTAGCTGTAGTGTTAGGATTTTGGGCAGGGTTAGAGTTAAGCTTAGGCTTACGGTTTACGTTTATGGTTAGGCTCATGCTAGGGTTACCACATAGGAATATGTAGCCAAGGTTAGGATATGTAGCACGGTATGCGCATGTTAGTTGTAATAATTTGAAATTTCTATGGATTACAGAACAGTCGACAAGAAAAATACGCTGAGAGACGACATCGCCCTGTCCAGGCACATTTTTTCATCTGAAGTGAGAGAGAGTGTGTGTGGTGGGGTGGTACGCCCAGGGTAGGCTCTGGTCGCGCCAGTCACATGCGCCCTCTCCCATCTCCGGTCTTCTTGACTCTGTCATGACACCGGAATCAGGTGGGGGAGGAGGAGAGAGTGCGGTAGATTCAGCGCAAGTTTACTATCGCTTTAAACTAAATCACGCACAGTCACCGTCCCTGCACCACCCTTCCGTGGAGCATACGGTGGACGTCGTCGAAATCGACGGTTGACCGATACACTTTATTTTGAAATCATCATTTCAAAGTCTTCGGCAAAAAGGCCTCCCTTCACTGCAGATAAAATTGGTGCGCAAAAGAGATAGCACCGGAAGAAAAGAGAAGTTATATTTTGTAACCGAAAGATGCAACTGTCGACATCATGAACGGTCATTCGTGAATGCGTCGCAAAATTTCGCCAGATTTTCTTCAAAACGGTGCACGCGTCTTTTGCAAATGACCTTCTTATTGTAGTTAATATAAACAAAGAGTGATAAATAGCAGTGTATAATGCGAAAAATGGGCCAGCCCATGTACAAATAAAAAGTAATTTCACATGTGAACGGAGGAGAAAGAAATGGCGGTTCGAATTCAAAAGCCCGCAGGCTCTGAAGCCAGTTTTCATCTCCTGGTGCACTCGGCATGAAGACAGCGACCGAAACCCCCTCCCCCAGGCACCGTTTGTGACTCAGCCTTTGTCCAGCCGACACCGTGACGCTAATCGATATGACGCAGCCGGACACGGCTAAGACGCACGCACGCTCGCACCTCACGCTAGCGGACACAGCCTCAACTACCGGCGGTCAACGTGGGTGATCCGTTCTTACTGCCGGCACCTTATGAGCGGCTTGTATGCTCGTCTGCTCCTACTAACTCCGTCTCTCTGATTGTTAGTTTAGGAATCTTCTCGTTAAAAGGGAGGTTGGGCAGATTCAAATAATTCATGTGACCCAGTTGGGAAAAACTCGGCTGCCTCGATGGGATCCGAAACCACGACAGCCAACGCTGAGTGTTTCACAACTAGGTCAAATGACTCTTCTCGTTTTCGATCTTGCACCAAGACAATTGTACCCACGCTGGAGGAGTCAGGTGACCAGTATAGACCAGCGAGCAGCAGCAAGCAAGGCCGTCAGACCGGAATTCACAGGTATCGGCGCTACCAGCTCTGCCTGACCTCGGGGCGCAAATGCCTCGTCGATTGAGGTGCTACGTAAGAGTGTGCTGTATAGGTAGGTGAAATTGTCCCCTGTTTTGAGCTGATTACCACTCGAAAGTCATGCGTGAGGCCATTGTATTCGGTGTCGGGTGACGGCTGACGCATGCACACCGTTTCGTCCGTGGTTATGGTCCGTCCGAAGTCGGCACATTCGGTCCACACTATGCCGCACATCCGAGCCTGTTGCTGTGTTCAGCGCGCAGTCATTCGCAAATAGCAGCTCATGGCCAGTAATCGTAGAGGCGCTTCGGGGTCTACGTGTCCCGTCTATTGAGAAGACGCCCTTCGGTTCTGTCGACGATATGGATCCACGGACGCTCAACACCGCAGGGATCAAGCAGCATGGCAGGGGTAGGTATAGTGCGACTACAGTCACTAGGTGAATTTCGGACTAGCAGGAGTAGAGCACAGGCATTAGAGTAAGGGACTTAGTTCGTACAGAACAACACCATACAACTCACGCGGTTTGACAGTAAGCAGCCGCTGCAATGTGCACTTTACCGGAGACTGGAACCTAACGCGGAATGCCAGTTGGCTGAATTGAACCAATCAGAGCAGCCCTCGGGACGCTGTGATGTTAAATTCGTTCCTTGAGAGCATTCGGCCATTGCAAGGAGCTAAAATGAAGGAACTCGGCCAACCCACTACATCAGGGTGTGTAGGAGGTAGAGTCACTAGATCCCTGGAACTTCTTGGTGCCGGAATAGCCTAAAAATCCCACTTACCGCTTAGCGGTCGTGTGCTGCGACCAAAGGATCTGACACCCCAAAGATCCTCAGTTGCTTACCAGCAACTGCGGTGAAACTCTGCCCGTCTACTCAGCCTACCTACGATGACCGATGTGCCTCGCCAGCTGAATTCTAGCCCTATCGAATTGGCGATAAACAGAAGCCTGTCGGTATTTTGGTCCTCAAGGCCTGGTTGCAGCCAGATATGCCTCAGACACACGCACACATAACATCAACGTCTGGCTCTCGGCTTGATTGACCAATTGGTGCCTCTGCCTTCTGAGCAGCCAGTATGCTCCCCTGTTACAGCAGAGATTGTTCTGTTACCTCCGTAGCCCGGACTGTTAATTTGGCAATCTTCTCGTTATCGACCTATCGCCTAGATAAATGTAGCCCCTCTGAGTAAGCCATATGTCGATCTATCTTACTGATCACTGCGTGTGTGTGAGTAAATGTGAATAAGCTGCCTCCGCAGAGGCTAACGGGGCCCCGTCTGCAGGTCAGTGTCCTGAAATAAGCATCTTAAGAAGTGATACAGACCAGCGAATTCAACGAACTCAGGGCTCCAACCTTACGATGCCTGGTGTCTTTGTTTAAGACCTGTTGCCTCAAGGTCATTTGCCCTCACTCGCTGGCCTGAGTGACTTCTATTCGGACGCAAGTGCCACTTGAACACGCCAGCCCTCGGCCGACGAGACACATTGGACAGTAGACACATCATCTCTCCGGTAATGCAACAGATACCAATTAAATTATATTTTAACTTGCTCCAAAAACCTTTTAAGGTAGGTGCCACATTCCCTCGGACATGATGGGAAGCAGAAAACACTATTCTTGGCTTTGCTAGTGGCAACTGCTGCCTAGGTCAGCAACTCGCTGCTCTGTGCACAATAAATTCCCCCCATTCTAGTGCCTTCTGGCTTTTCCTACAGCTCACCTGATTGGTCTGATGACCGCAGTGCTCTGAATACAAGTATGGCTTATACGGTACAGAGTGTCGTCCCGAGTCGTTCCACTGGTGGTAGATGCTCATTCAACCTCGAACCAGAGCGAAGTATTACTGTGGCACCGCTTGCACAGTTTATAATAGGCCCAGATTTTAGAATCTTATTAAAGCTAACCTGGAAGAGCACAGCATCTTGGACCAAGAATTTGGGCAGATTGCTGTCCTTCAGAGCTCGAATCAGAACAACATCCTCGGGCTTGTCAGCATTCTCTCGTTTCAGAGCGCCAGCCATCACCAGGACAGACTTCAGGGCTCGCATACCGAAATCGTAGTGGTCCTGGCGGGAGAGCTGTTCACTGCACAGTTTGTACATTTGCGTCATCTTCAGTGCCAGCGTCTTTGAGGATTCAAAGCCCTCAGAGTACAAAATGACCTCGGCAATGAGCTCTGATTGGAGGGGAGGAGGATGTCAGTTAGGATTCAGTAGTTAATATCAAGGTCACTATATCAGGAATAATAGAGGGCGGGAGCGGCGCAAAGCCGAGAATACGCTTTTAAAAACAATTAAACGTACTATAGTCGGGCACCATCATGGAGATTGGTCGGAAAAGGGCCTTCAAGTTGTCTGGCAGTTCCGTCCTGCCAGCGTAGCCAGGGATTCATGGTGATGAATGCAGCGCACGAGGGTGTAAGCTTGATTTCACGACCCTCAAACATAAACCGACTGACCTATAAACGAAAAAAATGCATGTCCCTACAAAAAATCACTCAAAACATATACACTAATTAAGTATTAGATGGCTGGAAGCAGTTCAGCGGAAGAAGATGCGATCGCCGGAAAAAGTAGCTTATTGGCCTGAGGTTTCGGATTCTTACTCGAACCCATCACCAGAGACATTGGCAGCCTTGAAAACTGAAAACAAATGATGTTTTTTTGCCCGACAGCGTGAGATCCCAACAGTTTTTATGGCCTTCAGCTCAACGAGTGGACTTGGACCAACAGCACGAAATGCAGCTTTGTATCGAGGTCTCCCGAGACAGGGCAAATCGACCGTCTTTGCTATAAAATCACTGACCCTCCTTTCCAACGACAGCACTTGTTTATTTAAAGGATCCTTTTTCTTTTCTCCTCAATGCTCAATTTGAAAGTTGTTGTCTATTTCGGATGTTTTAGTGCTGTAGTGGGACGCCCTCATCTTGGAATATATAGGTAGGAGTAAATTAAATTATTTAACGGTTCGATAATGAGAAGCAACGAGAGACCAAAACTGTCCCGGTGGCACACTAGTAAATTCCACGCTAGTTAGATTTTAGTAGGAGGAACTGTGATGACCCTACACCGTGCACATGTTGAACGCTGAACCTCTCGCGTCTGCATGCACGTGCGCACCAGTGGCTGTCTGGGCCTCGACAATCCTGGCTGTCCACACCGGCCAATAATCTTCAAGGCTGACTCACACATGATCTCGCTGGGGCCCCGTGACGACCGCACGGTCTCACACACTTGGAACGTCGCATACGCGGCGGCTGGATGTGCCCTCGTCCGTCAACCATCTTCCTACACCCCCTTCTGCGATATTTCTGTACAGGATAAGCTCACCTCTCAACTGGCGTCCCACTTCTTATCTCACCTACGGAACAGGACCAGAAGTTCGCAGCGGCTAAGGTCTTCTCTATTATAATAGGCAGAATCACATAACCAATAAAGACAAAGGAGGCTGGAATGGCTATTTCTGGCTTATTAGCCGTCGTCAGCCAGCCATACCCAAATCAAATGGTGCCCCACACGAGGATCGAAACGGTGACCTGCTGACAAGAATTCCAACGCTCTAACTATTCAGCCATGGGCTCTTTGTCTTGCCAGTTTAGGTCGTGAATATGGACATTCTTTGATAAAACTCAGCGATCGCTAATGGAACTCACTCTTCCCGTTCTGCCTTGGGTCTCACTTTCGAGCCCCACCAGCAACCGCACAGAGGCTAGTAGTATAGGCAGAATCGCATTACCAACAAACACAAGAGAGGCTGGAATGACCATTACTGGTTTTTAGCCATCATCAGCCGGCCATACCAGACCAGGTAATACGCCAGGCGAGGCTTATATTTGTCGCTGAACTCATCAAACGACAACCTAAAGGACCGGAGGAACAGAATCGAACAATACATGAGCCGAATAAAATTGTAGTCTAGAGTTGACTACGTAGATGAGAGCGACGTCCTCGGCGAAGTTCAAGCAGAAAATCCTTCCTTGCATGAATGGCAAAATTTCCAGAAAATATCAAGCTTATGGCATGCCACAAAAGAATCGAAAATGGAATTTGATAACAGAACCTGCAGTCAGATAACGTTAATTGCGAATTCCCTGAAGGTGAAACGACGGGAAATAAGTAAGTTGCGAAAATTCCATTTAAAAGATTCGGAAGACGCGTTGGTGAGAATACGCACGGCTTTCGATAACTTCTCTTCAGACCAGTACAGTTATAGGGGCAACGTTGGAACGTAGTACAAAGTTAAAACATGAAATCGATAATGTTCGTTCGTTTGTTTGGGATATGTGAGAGGTGTACATAGGGGAAGGATGATTAGAAACAATGTGATAGGTGGCAGTGAGTGTTTGGTAGAGCCGTTCTAGAGGAAAGGAGAGGACCGATACGGCGCGAGGGAAATGCATGTAGTTAAGCAACCGTTGGCCAAGCTAACCGCGGAGCTTTTATGAGGTCCTTTTGTGCGCACAAGGCTGGCTTATTCAACCTTATGGCAGTCGCTTCTGCTGCTGCTAGTAGACGTTGACCCAGTGGCTTGGGTTAGTTTGATGGAACCTTATAAATTACACGGAAAGCTTCGCTGGGGTCCAAACTATGCCCGGTGTCAACAAGATGTGCACGGATGGTGATTTTTATGCTCCTGTCTTCCCTTTTCTCAGCCATGCTGGTAGATGTTCTCTTATTCTTTTGGATAGGCACCGACTCATGCGACCAATATAACCTGCTCCTCAGGAGCAAGTAAATGCACATGGAGGTGGTCTGAGCCGGCAACCTATCCTTACCTTCTTTACAGAGAACAGGACTTCTACTGGTGTATTTTGCCCTCTCCTCCAAAAAGGCATTGACCTGTGATTACTGTGGTGTTATGAGGACACTATCTTCTTAGACGCTACAGACGCGCACTAGTAACCGAGCAACAAACTGCAAAAAAAACCATTAGGAGGACCTACCTTTGCGGCCTTTGCTAACCGAATGGTGATGAGTTGCTGTGCAATGACTGACAACACCTCAATATCGATTCGATTGAATTCATCAAAGCAGCACCAAGCACCGGACTGGGCCAAACCGGAGAAGAACCTGCCCATCATTTTGTAATCCAACCCGTCTGAGCAGTTGAAGACAACACACTGCTTTGCCAGAGCCTTGGCCAAATCCTTAGTCGTCTCCGTTTTCCCCGTACCTGCGGGTCCGGCGGGTGCTCCCCCCAGGTCCAATTGCAGGGCTCCCATCAAACAGAGGTAGCATCTGCATTAGCACGGAAGTTTAATAAAAACCTGCTACTGAATAAATTATAAGTAAAACACGTATATTACATGTCAGCTGATTTACCTATCAGTGAGCGGCGTAATGACCAGGCGAGGAGAAGCTCCCAGGTACTCATATCCATATACATATCTTGAAGTGGACATGTGCACAACACAGTTGTCAATTTCTGTGTCCCAATAATACCGCAGTTGACGTTGCCAATCAAAATTACTCAAAGAATCCACCTGATTTGCAACCATCTCCGTGACCATGTCTCGGGCGTGTACGTCAATTGTGATCAGCGAACACATCAGCATACGAATTAGTTTCGGCAGTTTGCCCCGGACCATTTTGGCAAGGCCATTTAGTGCCTATGGGTGTAAAAAGTACAAGGTCACTCTCCAAGGTCAGCGCGTCCGAACGGCTCTGTAACATGATGCACCTCCTCAAATGCAAGGAATCTTCAGGCAGCAACTAGGGCATGTACAGTGGGAAGCCAGAGGGAAGAACTCACATCGTAAGACTTCTTTTCGTAGTCCTGCATCCCTTCCAGACGATCGCTATCTCCATCCAAGATCTCGGTGATGCTACGTGCCCACATTAGTTGTTCCACTGTGAGAGTGATTTGGTTGGTGTGACTTGTGAGCCACTCTTCCCGCGACATCGAATAGACATCGGCGATAGCCTGCTTCATCTGTCTTCTCAGATTCGTTACCATAGCCTCCTCCACCTTGCCTAACCACTCCTCCACGTTGCCTCGAGCTTTCAGACCCTGCGGATTGGGGTTGGGTGGAATTGGGGGATTAGGTAACAGGGAATGACTAAGAGTAGTGGATGGCACTCTACCAGACAGGCAGTTCAATCATCGTTACTGCCGAAGCGAACTGTGTGCCTCACGGCAACTTAGGCAAAAGGACGGTGACTTGCGCATGAATTAATTTATGGAGATGGCAGATTTGAGCAGCATCTACTGCGCCCTCTCGCTCTTCCATCACTCACCTGAGCTCGGTGTCAGGACAGAGTTAAGAAGAAGGGAGGCGGGATTGGACGTAGGTTGTGGGCGCGGCGTCAATGTGCACATAGGCGTTTCGCCGCACAAACACCCCAATGTGCGCCAGTTGTTATAGGTGCGCATTCCCAATAACGCTTACTGTGCCCTGATCTGGCCCCGTGTTGGTCGACGACGTAGAAAGCATCCATTTTCGTCCATTAGATAGATGACTGGAAGCAAATAGATAAAGTATACTGCCGGAAGAACTTGTTCACCAAAACAAAGACTCGGAAAGCAACTTAGCAAAGCGACCAGGATGTCGACGCATAATTCTGATCGTCAGACGTTCATGCGAGGTCTGGCTTAGAAGGCACAGAAGTAGGTTACCTGGTCATGCGCGACTTTCGGATGTCAGCAACCCGTAAGCAATCTGGTCAAATCAGTGTACAAAGATCAACCAATTGGAACGCACTCACCAGGCAAAATTGAGGCTCTTAAAGAAAGCGTATTGAAAGAGAAGTTTGCGGAGCTTATGTGCTCACGAAGATTGCTGCAGTAAAGCTGTGCTCTACGCGGTTACCCGTCTGTCTTCTAACTTAGACGACTGGCGGTTCACTAGGTAGAGAGGGGTACTATAATCTTGAAATGATACCGAGACAGATATCTTTCCATAAAAGCGAAAATGCGAGCCACACTGCACTGAACCGGAAGATAAGGTCGGCACAGTGCCATATGGGTGTTCAGAACAAATGGCCACCTGCACAACTTCGTCAACCAATGCAGACAAGAGGCCAAATCAAACCGATCCCAAATTTTGTCGCGCATTTCCGTACGTCGAGAATGTCTCGGATGTCACCGGTCACCTTCTATCACCAAGTGCAGTTGAAGTTGGACACATGCTGAAGACGACCACCAGGCGCCCGCCTTGGAGATCAGCAGACCTACGTCGGCGAAGCTGGCAGGCTGTTCCAGACGCAGATGGCCCAAAACACAACAGCATTGCGAATAACTGATGCCAGCTCCCAAGTCGCTGCTCATTCGTCGAGAAGCGGCCACACATATAAGTTTGAAGAGGCCAAGAGTCTCGTCCGAGGGACGATTTTGTGGCTCACGAGCTGCTTGAGTCATAGTTCACGGCCCCCAAGTCAACTAACCAGTGTGATGACCTCCCCCTGCCACATTTGGTGCTGGGAGTACGCAGTCGAACATATTTGCCAACACCAATGTCGGTTAGCCAGGTGGCCGACACGGGTGAGGAAAGTTCGGCGAATAAGGACCCGCATGCCGACCATCGAACTATTAGCACACCAGAAGGCAAGCATCCTCGATGAAGTAGCATTGCGAATGTATCCTATAAATACTGCAACTGCTTGTACATAAATTACCCATATCTGATGATGTCTCTGAGAAGGGGATAGAACATGAATCCGTAAGTTCCGATGAATACACGTCTTAGTCTCGCGGTCGCGTCTAATTCTCCAAAAAGTTTATGTGCTCAGAACACTCAGAAAACGAAATCCGTATTCTAACCAGACGTTGGGAGAAGTTCTCGCAGAGGGAGGCGGCAACACTTGAACAGCTGAGTTTTCTCCATCGCTGTCGTGATCATGGCATCCTTCCAATGTCTCTTCGCTTTAAACCCACACTACCGAACGAGGCTGGGAGATTGCTTGCTCGCAAATACATATTTCGTGTTCTAAGTGCGATTATATCTGATGTCCACAATCGTCTTCGTCGATTTGAAGCAACCATCTCTGACCTTAATTTTCGGTGCGTTTCATCCCTACCTAAAGATATTTTCGAAAACGTACTGCAGCGCATAAATTCCACCACCAAGGATGCTCGTATGAAGAAGCGAGCCGATCTTCAAAAGAAGCTCCGAGCTCTTCTCCGTCCCATCAACGACAGTACTATGTCTACAAGAGTTGTGAACCTTTCGAAAAGGAGTCTCACCCCCGCCGAAACAAGCCTGTTGTCGAAAGGCATAAGGTTTAGTCATACTGATGCTGCGCCTACGAGCTTCTTAGCTGGCCTCGAATCCCTCCTACTAACCTCATCCATCCCTGGGGACATGCGGGCTGATATACGCAGCTGTGCTACCGGCCTCCTCCGAAAAAGAAAACATCAGAAAAGTTTGTCAATGGAAGAAGAAAAGGGATTACGTTCCCTGAGGTCGGACGACAGTATCGTCATTGTAGCTGCTGACAAAGGTGGTTCCACCGTCATCATGGACAAGATTGACTATGTCAATAAGGTCAATCAAGCCTTTCATGACAGGGAGGTCTACATCTCCATTGCTGAGGATCCAACGAAAAAACAGGCTGCATCTGTAAAGAAGAAGGCGAATGAGCTCACTAGGCTGAAGCTCATAAGCCCCGCGGACTCTACATTTCTAACTCTCAATGATCCGCGCATCGCACGTGCCTATGGGCTTCCAAAGATTCACAAAGCGGACGCACCCTTGAGGATCATAGTGCCACGCATTGGATCGCCTACTTATAACCTTGCCAAATGGTTATACAAACGCCTAAAGCACCTAAGTAATGGTTCACAGTACAGCATCAGCAACTCGCATGCTTTTCTTCAAAGCATTTAAGGCCTTAATGTAAGTCCTGATGATGTGGTTGCTCTATTTCCTCAATATCACATAACCTGGCAATTGAGAGCGTAGCTCGACGTCTAGAAGAAACGCTAATTGACATTCCAATGCAGCACGTTTTAGACATGTTCTGGCTCTGCCTTAAGAATTATTGTCAATGCGACGGTAAGCATAACCAACAGGTCAAGGGTACTCCAATCGGTTCACCGATATCGGGGCTACTTGCCGAACTAGTCTTACAACGTCAAGATGAAGTTGTGGTTCAAAACCTCAGGCCGAAAATGTGGCTTCGCTACGTAGATAATACCTTCGTGGTCATTAACAACTGCGAAGTGGAACGGCTGCATGAAAGTCTTAATGGTGTCTTCCCTGCTATACAATTCACTCGCGAAGGAGCAACAGGTGACCTACTCCCGTTTCTCGACGTCACGGTGCAAAGATTGAGTGATGGCAAGCTCGCAACCAGCGTCCACAGAAAAGAATCCAATGCCGAATTATTCCTCAACTATGGGAGCAATCATCCTGCTGCCCACAAACGAAGCTGCTTTCGAGCTCTTTTTCACCGCGACATCCGGTACTGTAACAGCGAGTATCTACTTAAAAAAAGAACTTGCCTATTTATACCAACTATTCTGATCTAACGAACACCCGATCAGTTTCATGAAAAACTGTCTCCAAAGTCACCGGTAACCACAATATCAGAGCTCTAATGGAGAAGTAGTACCGAGGAAAATCCATTAATTGCAATACATGCAGGGCATTTCGGAAACGATCGCCCGACAATTAGACTGATTTGGCATCTGCACCGCTCACAAGCCAGCGTCCTCCCCTGCGGGCAGCACTATCACGTGTTAAGGATACCGTACCCAAAGAGCAACAAACCAATGTTATTTACCACATTCCATGTGCGAATTGCTCTTGCGCTTACGTAGGCCATACAGACCGACGACTCGGGACCCGCATAAACGAACACAAACTGGCCATCCGCCAACGCGATCCCTTGTCTCTCGTGTTTGCGCATGCCGTTGATTACGACCACCGTCTTATGACACAACGTTCGTTTATCGCCAGTGGCTAGCCGGCGGGCGGACGTAATGGGATCAAATGTGATCCTAACCACATCAGTGAGTGTCATACGATTGTTTGACATGTATATATTCCTCACTGCACAAGGCATATGACGTACTGATGATCGGTAACGACCGTGAAACAGCTGTCTACGTCTTGCCTGTTGCACCTATAGCAACATACCTATAATATATATGTGGCATGTGTCTTATGACACAACGTTCGTTTATCGCCAGTGGCTAGCTGGCGGGCGGACGTAATGGGATCAAGTGTGATCCTAACCACATCAGTGAGTGTCATACGATTGTTTGACATATATATATACCTTGAAGTCTGCCTTCTATGAAGTAAATTGGAATTTAAAAAAAATATCAAAACCGTTTAAATAATCCTCTACACTCAAAACTGCATTTAAGACTTTCGATTATTATATCATGAGCGTAAGCAATGACTGTTAAGCAGTTCGAACCCTCTTCACCTTTCTCCTTTAGTTTCTACCCGAAAACCTCGTGACTTGCGTCAGAGTAACTACGTAACAGACATGGCATTTCTGATCAAAAGAAGTGGTTCCAGATGTATATCACATTCTTTTTTACACCCCAAAACTGCTGACTTCAGGAGTAATGCTCAACGCCATAGACCGATCTACCACATGAGCGTCAGCTTACATCGTGAGTACGGAGGCACACGTCCTAACTTCTGATGGGTGTGGCAATCTCAGTGAAAGCATTCTGCGTTTTTTACCTCCCGCTGGCAGCAGCCACGTTAGTGTACCCCAGTCCATTACGATTGCGGGAACAATGACTGGTACCTGAACAAAAAACGAAGCAGGTTTGAACGGTTGCGTGCGTGCTGACTAAACATTATATATGTAGGCTTACCTTTCCGAGAGACACGCGCTCACCTTCCGGAGACAGCATGGCCAAAATGTCGTTGGTGAAACGTGGCTCTGGAAGAATGAAAGGGAAGGCGAGACTGAAAAATTGGAATTGGGCATTTTTAGGGTGACGAAGGTCATAAAAAACCTCGCCAAACAAAGCAACAGTGTCTGCTTCTTACCGCTGGAGTTTTCAGTGTATTCAGGATTGAGAGCGAATTCGAGCTTGCTGATGGCATCAAAACACTTCTGCAGGTGTGGCTGCACAGCCAACGGATTACGCGTTTGTGCCAAAATGGAGAGCAGTTCATCATTGGAGAGGAAGTAGAATCTAGGGAAGACGGCTCTCTTGGACTCGAGGTAGGCCTCCAGGCACTTTTGGATCTGTTCTAGCAGTTGGTTGTTATTGCGGAAGGTGTCTAGGAGACCGGGCTGGGTGGCAGCACGCATGGCCAGGGGAACCTTTTGTACTTTACGCATGACATCCTTGAAGGACTTGTCGAGGGCCATGAAGCTCTTTGCCTCGCTTGGCAGCTGACGCTGAATATCCGGCGCGGAGAAGATGCTCTCCAGGTACATCCATCCTCGCTGGCAGTTCATCCATTCTTCCTGTAAAACAGATGGCACAGTAGGAATGAACCACCCACTCGTACTTTAGGCTTACAGATTTGCTACCTATTTTCCTAGGTGGTATGTATATATATTAATAGTTTGCTTGGTCGCAATGGAGGAACGCGCTTCTTTCTTCACTTCACTGCACTTCACTTCAATCTAGCCGAAGGAACATTACGACCATCAGAAATCACCATGGTTTTCAACCGCTTACACCCACTAAAGGGACATAAAGAGTCCATTCGGTTGTGCTCCCACGTTTCCACGTGCATTCCCTACCAGAGGCAGCTGCCATCAAACTCGATTATGCCTGCCTTGTTCATTGGCTCAAAACAGATATTAATGACAGCTGACGCCCTATCCCATTCCACGCCCACTACACCTGCAAGAGGGCAGTAACATATATCCCAATTAAAGTTTTGGTAGCAATGATAAATTGCTCTTTAACTCCTTTAGTGCCTTGCAGCAGTGGTTTTTGAGTTCCGAGATGGCTTCCAAAACGTCAGCACAAAAATAACACGGTCTATGGACTCGTCCCCTGTTCTTCTTCGAGGGCTGATGAACGCGATAGCCGATATAAAGTCAAAGGGCTCTGGGATTACCATTTCTGACTGACTCGTCATCATGTTTAGCTGTGGGCGATATTAAGCTTAGAACGTTCGCAAACTGAGGTAGCTTTGGCGACTGATCTGGAAACCTACACGATAGTTCGACCGTCGATTTCGACGATGTCCACCGTATGCTCCACACCAGGAGTGGTGCAGGAAAGGTGACTTGCGCGTGATTTAAAGTGATAGTAGACCTGCGCTGCGGCAACCGCACTCTCTCCTCCTCCCCCACCTGAGCCCGGTTTCAAGACAGAGTCAAGAAGACCGGAGGCGGGAGGGGACGCAGGTGGCTGGCGCGGCCGAGTCCCCTAAGTCCTAGCCGCCCCTAGGCGTGCCGACACACCTCCCATGTTCGGCATTTGTTAGCGGAGCGCAACCCGAAATAACGCCTGCCGTGCCCTGATGTGGCCCCCGTGTTGGTCCAACGCATCTAACACGTGGCCCGTTTAGGGGACACCTGATAGTTCGACCGTCGATTTCGACGAGGTCCACCGTATGCTCCACACCAGGTGGTGCAGGGACGGTGACCTGCGCGTGAATTAGTTTTAAGTGATAGTAGCCTTGCGCTGCAGCTACCGCACTCTCTCCTCCTCCCCCACCTGAGCCCGGTGTCAAGACAGAGTCAAGAAGACCGGAGATGAGAGAGGTCGCAGGTGGCTGGCGCGGCCGGAGCCGTCCCTGGGCGTACCACCACACCTGGCTCGGATCCCACAGAGTGGGAGTGCCATACAGACCACATTAAGAAGGAGCCATTGCAGCCTGACTCTCAGTCCTCAGTCAGCCACTCCACACAAACACACATTGGGCTGACCACGCGGTCCGAGTTATCCCGTCAGTTGGCAACATTCCAAGCCATGGCTTTTAGCGCACCGTGATAGTTTCAAGCGCGTCAGATTGTTTATAGTGAGGAACATGCGCTGAGCTGTGGACCTCACTCTCTCCCCCACCCCCCACCATCAGACACTGTCGAAGCCGGTCAGTTGCCTGATGTGGGAGTGGGCGCATTGGCTGACGGATCGGCGTAACCGTCTTCGCGCGCCACAGCACGACCTGGCCCCCATAACGCACACACCAGGATTCACAAACTCAGGGGATATGGAGCAGCCATCGCCGTCTGACTCCCAGTCCACTGGTCAGCCACTCGACACACACAGCACATACACTGAGCCGACGGCGTGGTCTGGTGGAAGCGTCAGATTGGCAGACTTCCCAGCCACGGTTTCTAGGAGACCGTGATATACTCTGGTAAATGGTGATTGTGAGGGTGTTGTCAATGTAGGGGACACCTACCTGTTAAGTCACGAGCACCCTTCGTGTCAGCTTTAAGAGGTGTGAAATCATATAAAACTAACGTTGTCCGTGCCATCCTGCACCGAGTCGAGGGTTCTATATTTTTTCCTGTAATCAGAACATATCACCCAGTGTGGTCAAATGGCTTTCATTTCTGCCGACGCACTTATAAAGACATGTCATGTTTGACCGGTGTGGTTTCAAAAAGCATTCAAAAGCATTTAAAAAATTGCTTATCGAAAAACCATTATAATCTTCTGTTTTCTACGACCAATGATAATTAAGCTTACGGAAACCGCATCAGTTTGAAGAGCCAACTCTACACAGCGAAGTCTTGCACACCAAATTTACACACATAAACGCCCTAGAATTCAAGGCACGAAGAGGTGTTTCATTGAAAGGACCAAAATAGTTTTTTTCAAAATCAAATATATTAAAATATTATGTTACCAGCGTGTCGCCGAATAGCTGCAGTTTGTTGACCCATTCATCCACTTTGGGTCTTATAGGTCCAACATGACGAGATGACGCAATGGTCGAAATGTTGATGTTGGAGTCATCCCAAAGCTGCTGGATTTCGTCAGTGCCGCCAAGAATGAAGACATCCTTGCTGTCTTTGAAGGGTAACACGATGAATTCTGTGGTCTTCCACGAATCTTCTACCTGGAAATAGATACAGGGGAAGGATAAACTTACCTAATGTACACTTCCAGTATAATCAGAGCCATTTACTTGCAGGCAAAGACTGACCGTAAGCTGTCATTTTGAGCACAGAAGCACCTCCAAAAGGCCTAAAACTATGGATCGAAGCCATAACCGTGATTAAACGTTAAGATTTACGCCACAAATAGAGAGAGGGCGTAGGATCAGGGTGAAGCAACTGCTCATGCGCGTTTTAATCACAGATCAGTGTTCTCATATTCTGAACTAAGTTGCAAATGTGGGAGAATAACTTCTACTGGGAAAGTACGTAGCTTTGCAAACCTCTGGCGGTAAATGCATAGGAAGTGACCGAAAAAACAACCATGGCTTTTTAAATGCTAAAAGAAGTGGACTTGATGAACGTCCATACCCCGGGTACTGCTAATCCGAGTTTCTTTTGCAGATGTTGTTACTACTATTTTTCCGGAATTTTTTTTATAGGGAGTCACCATACTACTTGAAATGGCTTCCCATCCTGAAAAGAACTCAAAAATTTTAACATTGCACTTCATCGATTACTAAGGCGAATTTCAGTTAAACGGGCCATGCACTTATGACCAGTTCACCTTCCTATCAGCTGATTGGCTGCTACACATTTGGCCTTGGATAAGCATTCCACGCTATTTCTCCCCCACTAAAATTCGACCAAGTATGCTTTAGTGTGGACTCTGATACATCAAGAAGCACCAACATGCCAGCTTGCGGCCATCCACGTACCTTCTTCAACAGGGTCTCGAGACTGGCCTCCGAGCTGGCCATGCCGGCAATTTCCTGAATCCGCTCAGAGTGCTGAAACGCGTTGAGTTCGACCAGTTTGCCCAAATTAAGAGGCATGGGCAAGTCCTTCATGGAAAAGCCGATGACTTCCTCGAGCAGAGTCCAATGCCGTGGTTTCAACGCAGGATTCCGCATGTCTGATATAGCTGGTAACTGAAAACAACGGAGAGAGAGAGAGTTGTGCCAGCAGGGAAGAGAGTAAGCCGCATCATAATCCTACCATCGCACGTGACGGGCAATGGATGCGGTCGTGATTTGTCTATCTGTGAGCTGACTTGTGAAGCACCTGCCTCACACAAGCATGTTTAAAGGGTTGGGCTTCTAAGGGAAAATTATTTGGATCAACCTATTCAAAGCACATTGTCATGTATTAGAAAACTAACGGCGAGTCGGGTTGATTTGGATCGAAAAAATGTAGAGGAAAAATGCGATGTAAGGCACTGATGAAAAGGTCACCGCATATCAAATATCGTCGTGGGTATTTGCGAGCGCTGTTGAATTGCAGGTAGCAATTAAAAGTCTGCAGTCAGTCTAAAAATTCTCTTTAAATAAAAGGCATTACCATGAAAGCACTTTTGCGCACCATGCGTTTCGGTAATGGAAAGATATCTAAGACATTCAGAACCGTCAAAACGGCTGCTAGAAGTTAGCAATTTAGGTTTCTTCATCATCGCATCATCACGATCCTCGTTCGGCTTCTATTCAACAGGTCGTGGTTTCGAGTTTCGGTTGGGGTTAGGTATGACGAGCTGATGAAGGCAAATGAGCCAGAAATGGTCATTCCAGTGTCCGTAGTCTTCTTCGGCTGTGTGAATGCTGGCGGGGTTCAAGAGTAAGCCCCAAGGCAGAACGGGAGGAGTGAGCTCCGTTAACGATTGGTGAGCTTTCATTAACGAATACACAGTTTATTTTATCAAAATGCAGACCAACAAGGACAAAAAAACGTAGACAGCAGCTTTCTGAGGTTACATAAATACCCATGTCGGTCAGCGATACGACAGTATCTTATTTGTGACTGGACATCACATAAGAAAGCATAAGCGCGCATTTAAAGTGATTGATAAGTGCAACAGTTCGGTGCATGTCTTTCCTGGGGAAAAAGAACGTCCAGAAATACATCTTTTGTGATCGCTTACGGACCAAATCTTTTAATAACCGCAAAAGGTATAGAGGACATTCTACCATGAGCTTGATGAAGACCGTAGACAGAAGCGAATACTGAAAAGGACACCTTTCAGTCATTTCTTCCTGCCGCTCAGAGACGGTTTCGTAGATTGTTTTCTTCTCTTATTCAGGACAATTACTTACCATTACCCGCATCTTGTCAACCTTGTATTTCAGGAGAGGAACAACGTTATTTGGTGGGAGACCCTTCTCCAATTGGGTGACCGTCTTGTTGAACTTCATTGTAGTTCCGGACACATCCTCGGGATCAAGGGACATGAAATCCGCCTCCATCCACTTCTGATGCTTTTGATCCCATTCGGTGATGCTATCCCACAGGAGTTGCTTCAAACGCAGCTCCGTTGACACCTCCTCCAACTCCACGAAACGTGGCTGCTCAACCTGAAATGACCGAGCGGTGGGTGGAGACATGAAAGGCGGGCCTCACAAGGCAACTAGTGTTCGTTATGGTATTCACACTTGCCAAAGGTAATTCAACTCAAGCAATTAACGGTTGGTCTGACACCACAGTCTATTCTGATCGCTAAGACGTCGTGGGCAAATATGGTTGATGATCTATGTTGGGGGGAGGAGGTAATCAATAGAAAGCCAGAAAACTATCTCAGGACACCAAAATATGCAAATTACCAAAGAATTAATAGCTTTGGAGCTTTCTCACGCCTCTGTTATCGAATATTCATAAAGGAGAATGAATCACAATCGGAAGATCGCATATGTGGCCTCATATAATTTTTACGTCGAAAAATACCTACTTATGTAGTCTGGATGGGCTTAATCTAATCCCATTCCCTTTCGTCCATTTGTCGTCACGTCTCCGAAAGTGTTAGGTTAGGGTTAGTTTTCGGCTTCGTGTTAAGCTTAGGGTTTAGGAGTTAGGGTTGGGATTCAGAGTTAGAGTTAAAGGCTGAAGTTACGCTTAGGCTTAAAGGCTAAGGTTAGACTTCGGGGGTTAGAGATTAGAGTCCCCGGTCTATGGTAAGGTTTTAGACAGCGATTTAGGGTTATAATCTAGGCGTTAGGCTATATGTGTAGCCAACTTCAATTATATCTTCAGGATCGGATTTAAAGATATAAT
Organism: Schistocephalus solidus; assembly: GCA_017591395.1. NCBI lineage: Eukaryota > Metazoa > Platyhelminthes > Cestoda > Diphyllobothriidea > Diphyllobothriidae > Schistocephalus > Schistocephalus solidus. The sequence goes on from WEDG01002274.1 coordinate 37,960, forward strand.
CCTCCTTCTCCTTTAGTGTGATTAGTAATCAGGGGCAGAAGTTGAACGGGTGTGGCTCTCGGTAGTTGTAACTCCGGCTATTTCGTTGCAGTTCGGAAAAGGTCTGGGACATGACAAACTCCAATGCGCTATCTGTAGATTTTAAACACAACTGCCGGTGATCCACTTCTCTGGCTGAAAATCATAACCGTTTTACAGACTAAACAGTGAAACGGCCAGATTGGAATGACGAGTATTCAGCCGCACCCGACTGGGTTCATTCCACGAAACCGGCGGTCGGTGCAGCTACAACTCAACTGGAGCTTCTGTTGGCCGGAGAGCTAGAGCCTGCATGTAAAATGGCAGCCATGCCGCGAGGAACGTCTCCAGAATCACCATATGGCATGCCAGACGGAAATGCTCGTCTGTGGATAGGGTACCTACTGAAACCACAAAAAGCCCAGCATGGGCTCCTTCGAGATATTGGAGGTACCCCCGGTGTTGCTGTATTCAACACTGCCGAATGGCCTTGCGATAGAGGAAGACACAAGAACTCTCCAGCTGTGGAATAAAGGATTAAAAAACTGATGCAGTTTGAAGAGCTATGCTGATAAGACGAGAGACGGTAGGTCCGCAAAGTCCAGGATTCCGGTCTTCGAAGCGTGCAAAACAGTCAGACCTGTCCCCTTCCGCCTTATAAACCAAGTCCTGACAACCTTTCATTGCTCCAGCAGACATTTGGCTCACAAGACAGACAGGTGGATTATGCGGGCTCTTGAGGTCGACCAGACCCCGCCCAGCGTCCCTGGGCCACAGGCTACAGCATGTGTTGATGTTGCTATCACATGAGAACACCCCGACTTCCTCACCCGCCTCTTCACGTACCGGAACTGACCCCTGGACACGCTCAACATGTCGTCTAAGTAAACTGCAGGGTAAGGGTGCCTTGAATAGGTGTTACCGACGCAGGAGCCGTCCGTGCAAGGGGTAAGTCAACATGTGATGCCACTGAAAGCTAACGCGACGGCTGCAATTCCATGTGTAGAGTAATGGCAAATGGTGTAGCAGACTTAAACCCACGTTATCTCTCTTCACACACCCCTGCAATTGAGGACAAGTCTTGTGTGGTGTGAAGTGTGTCATGAAACCAAGTGACGGAATGAGGAAAGATCGCTCAAAAAACGCATCCCAGACCCGCCTACTGAACAACATATGTATTTGAAATTAACTTCATTGGGCGGGCATACGAGGCAGCCCCACCAAACTCGTGACTAAAATGAAGAAAAAGAACAGAAATGGAAGGAGACTCACTTTGACAATGTTCGGATAGAGTTTGCTCAGCCAGTCCTATAAAATAACATACGGCAAAATCGTTGAATCAAGGTCATAAAATATGGCACGGCCCACAGATTTGAAGATTTAGTAACCTACGTTTATTGTCTTTTTGGTAAGTAGTTGTTTCACATTTGGAAAAGGTATTCCACGGAAAAACACTAGCATATAGAAACCCCCGCCCTTATCATCCTTAGCCTTTTATTTCCGGGTTTGGAAACATATTACATCAAAGTTTATTATGGAAAATCCGCGCGGCGGAGTAGCGAATAAAAATTCGGTAAATGTATTTCAAAAATAATCTTTCTGACATTCGGACGCAAAGAGCTTGTGCGTGTAACATCTGCAGGTTGTGAGAGATGAGGCCCGTTTTCACCTGCACGATTCTGGGATTGGGGGCATGGAGAATCCTACAGTCATTGATCAACATGAACTGCACTATCTCAAGGTCACGGTTTGGCGTGATGCTACATCTGAATGGAAAGCCGAATTTCATTTATGTTCGGCAAGAAAATGGGTAGTGTGGAAGAACACCTAGATTTAACTATGAAATACAACCATCTGTCTACAAAGCTCTCGGCTATTTAGCTTTGATAGAAATACTTCTTCTTTTAAATTTTCTGTTTATTAAGTTCATGAAACATTCCAATCATAGAAGGAAGTGAAATCTCCTTTGTTGAGTAGGATTTATCTGCAGGAATATGTGTAAATCAATAAGCAATGCACCATCCAGAACTACGAAAAGACATCGGTTTTCTAATATCTTTATCAAAAAGTTCCCTTTTTGCACTTAAAACATTAAAAACATATTCACAAAAATATCAAATCACGAATATGCTTCATTTTTAAATTGCAAAATGACTTATAGACCACCTTGTGTGACAAGTAACCGCAAAAAGACTGTAGGAATTGCAGGCTTACCATAAAGTTTGTAGCTCGAATATTCGGTCTGGCCAGGATTTGGTCCTAAAATTCGAAAAATGACGTTGATCAACAGGCAGGGTAAGCAAAATCACAACTAGAACGCAAAACGAACAGCGAAAATAACAGAACAGGACAAAACCGACCTCCAACGAGGTCCCACTGATCTGCTGCGAAAGGTCCTGGAAACCAGCAAGGGACAAACAAAAAGCCTGGTTAAAAACCGACAAAGCAACTGGTCCGTGACTCAATGTCAGATATTTGAATTATCTGTCACTGCACGACCAAAGAACCTGGGTTCGAATCCCAGCTCATTCACACCTAAGGTTTGTTTTTCCTTGTTTACGAGGGCTAACAAACTAAAAATGGCCACCCCAGTCCAGCTCGTCTTTGTTGCTTCTCTAAGGACCGTGAAACCTCTTAATTGAGTTCCAAGGCGCAACGAAAAGAGCATGTTCCGTAACCCGAACAACTAACGCGTTTAGACATTAGTAAGCATACCCTTCCTGAAACCTAAAAACAACCAGATAGTGCATCAATAATAGAGAGCGCTCGGTGTGAAAATAATTCTGGTTCGAATCCCATGTTCTGCAAACCTGGGGTTGGGTGTACGTGGCTGACGACGGCTAGTAAGCTAGAAACGGCTTTCTCAGTTTTCCCTATCTTTTTCAGCATTTATTTCCGAGTATTCACGGCCTGGTATTGACTGGTCGATTCTGGCCTAGGTTATACGCCCCACCTAGGGGAGAGAAGAAACGATTTCAGGAGAACTCGTAGGCCGGCAAGGGGTCAAAAGTAGCCGCGTCTTTGGTCAGCACTTCACTGTATCAAGGTCATTCGCCGTTCCAGCTCCAACGTGCTCACCGACTGCAACAAATGAACTCGCATGCCTTCAGACGGTTCAGCTATACTGACGGCCGAGCTCTGTAGCTGCAGGGTATCTTTGGTCAGCACTTCACTGCTTCAAGGTCATTCACCTTCCCCGTGCGCTGGTCTTCACTGCGTCAAGGTCACTCCCGTCCCAGCTCCGACGGGCTCACCGACTGCAACAAATGCTCTCGTGTGCTTTCAGACGGTCCAGCTATACTGACGGCTGAACTCTGTAGCCGCTGGGCATCTTTGGTCAGCACCTCACTGCTTCAAGGTCATTCACCTTCCCCGTGCGCTGGTCTCGACTCACTCACCGACTGCAACAGGTACCCCTGACTCCCACCCACTTAAACTTGCCACGCCTCTCCCCAGCTAATGCAACAGCCACGACTTGGAAAAGAAAACACCCGAACCTGCTCCCATAAATCAATGGAAAGGGTTGTCTCACCCGCTGTCAGCACATGCTCTGAATTCAGCAGTGGCCACAGCCGTCCGAGACGGCAATTCAGGGTTCTGTGCACAATAAATCGCTCAGTCTGGTGCGCCTTGTCTCCTGCTAATCGAGGCTTGGTTTGACTATCGTGACAGTCATTATACGCTACAAATCTAATGGAAGAAGTGCAATATTCCGAGGGAACGGTCAAGACCGCCAAGTTTCCATAGAGTAATTTCCAAAAATACTAGGATAGACCAACCTTGAAGGACTTCTGATAGCCCCTATAAGTCTGCGCCCTTGTCTGAAGTTCGTCCACGATTTCGCGAACACGGGCCAGTTCATTCAAAAGAGGCTCTCGCTCTTTATCAATATCCAGAAGCATTGGATTCTGAAGCGAGAAAATAGGTAAAAATGCTGAACTTCAAAGAAAATATTCAAGACCGCGCAAACGTGCAGCGAAACACTGGATTTAACATATTACGCATCAAGAACTCTTAGCACTACACTAATGTCTCCTCTTAGAAAAAAAAACCTTTTTCTCACGCCAACGGCCTGCTTTGCCTCGCGGATATCGTGCAGCAGTTCTCCAATGTCTTTATCCAGGCAGGCACAGAACTTGTCAATGCTCCCATCGCGTTCGGCCAATGCTCGATCTATCGCCGTCTTGGCCCGCTCAATGCCGGGGAACAGGGTCTGGAAGAAAACGGATAAGTGCAATTGAAAGTGAGACCCAGAAAGAGAGCGTGAAATTAATAGTTCTCCCAAAATGCTCACCTGGTAGACGGCGAAGTCTTCTGGAGGTGAAGGTACCTTGAAGTGATCTATGAGTTCGTAAAGGGACCGCACGACGTCTGCCTCTTGCTCTAGAGGCTCAATCTGTAACGAAAGACGTTATTTAAAACAATTACATTGGAGCTATTGTGCCTATTGAAATTAATTAAGTAGGCTGTATTGGAAGATACGGTATGATCAACGACGAATGACGCACGCGGAGTTGAACTTTACGTAGGAAGGCAAGGTGGCTGACATAATCAGCGGTAGTAGAGAGTGGGAGGGCAAGGGTATATTCAGCGTCTTGCGTCTCCTGTGTGAGACGATCTACCTCCTTGCGGGATACGAGCGGAATGATCGCATGAATGCAGTCCAAACAACGCAGGGGTGATGGTATGACCTTGTTTTTAAAGGCCGTTGTATCAACCATGAAAAGACCAATCGGCCGGCAATTTGGTATCTTATTGGTCATAGTTGCCTGTCGGTGGTACGTTGCAAGACCCTCTCGGAAGAAATCAACGTCTGAGTAAAAACAGAACAAACACTTGCTTGATTCACTTCAGTCAAGAAAACAAGCATTAAGGGGTTTAAAAGGTAAGCTTCCTCAACTACGCACCTGATTGAAGCCTTTTGACACCCTTCAAGTCTCCGGCAACAGCTAGAAAGGAGACAAAAATACTTTAGGCGCATGCATTTGAAACGTGTTAAGGTAATCAAAAATTGAAATTCAAAAACAATTATTGAAAGTTTCTTAACTATCGGTTTATATGAGCTCAAACTACCAGAATTTTATCAATGTTAGGGTCAAGCAAACAGTTTAAAATTTTTCTATACCCATGTATTCTACAAGTGGCCCTTGTTAGGTGCAAAAATAAAATTCATCGAGATAAGGAAAAATAAGCATTCTGCATCTTATGTGGAAACGATGGATCAGCGATTTGATTTTTAGGCAAAAATCATATTCTTTGTCCTGCTAGCTGTGAAAAAATACATTGTCTCCTAAACTTGTTCTACATAGTAAACGTATGGTGACTTAGGATGCTGAATGACTTTGACAAAAACATCAAGGGCTAAACTGTAAGGACAGCCATTATTCTATCTAGATGACATTGGAAGTTGACATCTGAGGTGTAAATCATTGAGAGAACAGGGCACAAATGGTAACTCCAGGATTACCGTTCCGAGCAATTTCAACAGACTCCTGAGTGACTGATTCATTTGACTTGAAAAAATCAGTAATTTCCGTAAACGTCCCAATGTAGTGGTTAATCGCATTGAATGCGTAATTAACATTGTTCTGAAGGCCCGAAATAATGCCCTGCAATTGCATGTCCTCTTCAAAGATGGCTCGCAGTTGCGGACCCTGACCACAAGTCTTGTCCTCGAATTTATTGTTAATGAAAGGTCTCGTGAAGGCGTCAAAGTAGGGGTCAGGCACGAGGTTGCTTGTGCTAAGCATCGTTTCCTGTAACGGAGAGATCCGAGATCATAGTAAGGCATCATCCCATGAAGTAAACAGATAATATTTGAACTACTGATTATCAATCAGTAGCAACACAGTCGCAGAAGAAGATGGCGTATATTCAGCGGGCATACCTGAAAATGTGCGACGAGTTCGGCGATGCCATTTGCAAACTGTCCCTGATCGGGGATGGAGACAAGAGTGCAGTTTTGAAGAATTAATTCGATGAGGAATAGAGGTGGCAATTCGGCTGGGGCCTCGGCCGTACCTGTGCTCCTGGTTCACCAGGGATTTCCTAAAATGATCAGTTTCCAGTTATAGATATCGCCATGAAGTTATAGGTAAAAGCAGTGCTGAGATGATCCCATGCGTGATTTGGAATCCTCTATTCAATATAAATATGCACTTCGTTTTATTATAATTCAGGGACATCACTTGGGTTAAGAACTAATACCGCTTAGCTTTATTTGGTCTGTCCGTTGACAGGCACTAAAACTATAGGAAAAATATAAAAAATTCATTTGGTTTTCTAAAAATAATAAACTAGCATATGCAAACTGGCCCGGGGATTTGCATCAATTTAAATTTGTCAAGAGTTAGATGGTGTTTGAGAAGTAGGAGACTTGATCAATTTAACAAGAACTATACTCGTTTGATGTTTCGGATTCATAAGTTAAAAGAGGGGACAACTGCGTGATCCGTGAGCGGTGGAGGTCATGGTTCTCAGTGACAAAGGCAATAACCTCGCCCTCCGTACTGGATCTTGAAACTTTCTGAGCAGAGTGATTAGCTAGCAAAGGTTCGCGGAAGAAACCTGTTTCCAGTGCCAGTCATTATCACATTACTAAAACTAACAGTGAGGAAATTTCTGCAGTTACTGCCTCGGCTGTTGACAATCCAGAAGCAGTCGCATCTGCAAATAATGAGGGTTGTGATAATTTGTATAGGCATGTAGGGTTATAGCAAGCGCGTCTTAGAAATTGCTCCCTGGAAATCAGATTTGGCTTGTATTTAGAATTTGGACGGCGTCCGTTGACTTTCCTTACGGAAGAAGTTTAAATACTTTTTAGGGCAGCGCTAAGTCAGGATATCCTGAAAGATATGTTGTAGATTCGAAAGCCTTCTCGCAGGTTACTTACACATATCCATATTTTGTGGCTTATATTTTAGGCATGCAGGTAAAACACAATCGAAGGAGTACGAGGTGCAAAGTTCCTATTCTGCACCCGCCAAGTCGTTAGAACTCGCAGCTTTTTTATGAGCGACAAGGGAACACGCCATTTCGCAAAACGTTTCGGCAGCAGATCTTATAAAAATTCGAAAGTTCCTTGCCCGTGAACTTGTAGACGACAGCGACATACCACTGCGGCAGCATTTTTGTTGCTCTGTGTCGGCATCATGATGGCATTTTCATCTTCGCTCGGTTCCTCCTCGGGATGCAGTCTCAGTTTTGCTTCAATCTTGAGGCATCAATGTCGGCCATGTTGGGAATACGTGAAAGTTCCTCCGTAAAGGCCTTATTCAGAGCGTAGATGGAATTGAAGGTCAACACATGGAGGGTGCTCATAATCAAGTAATCAGCCAATCGAATGAAGCTGAAAGCAGAAATGAGCGAGCAGTTAGAATCTTATACAGACTAAAAATCAGCACTCGATTGAAACACCATTTAGTGCCCGATACCACCTCTGGTCACATTGGGCTCCTGAAAGGTGGTGTACGTTATATTCTGGGGATTTGGCACAGTTCCTGGCGTTTCTGGTGGCATCGTAAGACAGTGCTGCATTTCATGTGGAATCCTCTTGTTAGCAGCCTGAACGGCAGGTGGACGCGGGGGCGGAGACAAAAGCGTGCGTTAGTTTATAGTGATAGTAGACTTTCACTGCATCTATCGCACTTGAACCACCCTCACCCCTCTGAAACCAGTCTCATAACAGAGTAAACAAAACTGCAGGCATGGCGCGAGCCTGCACATTGGTGTGCCACCACGCACACATTGCGTGCGCCCCAAACGACTGATCCTAGCCTACCTCACCAAACAAAGAATGTGGGGGGCTTGGACCACAACTGAATAGAAGGGTCACATCATGATGGCGCCATCGAAGCCAGATTTTCCATCCTAGTAGGGGGACTAAGTTATACCGGCTGTTGGCAACTTTCCAAGCCATGGCTTTTGGTGAACCGTCATGAATTCAAGCGCGTTCATTTCTGTCTAGTGAAAAGTATGCCCTGAGTGCTAACGACCTCTCTCTCTCTCTCTCTCTCTCTCTCTTTTCCCTCTTCAGTTGATTAACTGAGTGTCAACCCACTGATATTGAGAGTGGGGTGAAGGAAAAGAAATTTTTCTGAACAGAAGAGGGTAGGATGGAGAAGACGGATTGTATGTTGGGATCAGGAAACGGGAGCGTATAGGTGGAAACGCAGAGCTCGGAAACGACCGACTCTGTCATAACTAGAGTAATTTTGTCTTCTTCTTCTTCTTCTTCTTCTTCTTCTTCATTTTCTACTCCAAAATTTAAAAGTCTACTGATTTCTCAGACAATTTTCACAAGAATACTACACAGCAGTGGACCGTACACTCCCACGTCTCCAGTTTGTGTAAGACACCAGCCTGCGGCAAAATACCGAATGCGGATATCTCATAACGTAATTTAAAGAATCAACAACCTACAACCTCAACATATTTAGGAAGTTGATGTGAAAAAAATAAACGAAAATTTGATAAAAACCTTACCATGTCAATCGCTTGCATTTGTTCCTCTTATTCGCCTGTTCCGTGAAGGACATCTTCTCCGAAGAATCAGAGAATGTGTCAGTCTCCTGGCAATTCAGGAAACAGCTGGCCCTGGCACCCGGTTGTTCTAAAAGAAAACCGATGGGGTGATGAACGCGTTCAAGGAATAAACTGCGCAATGTGAACTCAACTGGGAAAGAACCAAACACAAGTTTTTGCAACGCGGGCAATTTACGGCTTTTTATCTTTTCACAACGCCGCTCCAATTTGCATCGATGATTCTTTAACTGTTTTAACGCCAAGGCAACTGGCTTCATGGCTGAGCCAACCAATGGATGATCAGCGTCGTAGGGAATTGGCGGCAACTGGAGGCGCTTGGCGCCCAATTTACAGGCGTCGATTAGTTCGTCGACATCGTATAGATTCCGCCCTAACCCCAGGATTTGAGAATCAGGATAATAAATGGAGCAGATTGATTCTATCAGTATGGTTTCTTTTAGTGTTGATAAAAAAGCATTGCAATGCAATTAAACTTAGGCGCGTACCCACTGTAAGCGGCAGGTCACTGTCGTCTTGCAAGTAGTCATCCGGCATAAATCCGTACTCGAGCAGGGCAGTTCGACAGGCGCTCCGAATAACCTCCCGGATGAGGTGGTGAAATTCTTTCAGACGTATACTGACTTCGGAGAGTTGATCGACTTGAGTAGTAAGAAAATCCAGCAACGTGTATGTTCTGCCCTGTTCCATTTTACACAAAGTCATACCGCCGATGGCGTAGCACATTTCACGTACATTCAGCAAGGCTGGACGTAGAGCAGAGTTGGCAATAAAGAGGTGAGACTCAAGGAAACGCCGACAGCTCTCCATCTTGGCATAGCGAATGACCTTTCGCCATCGAATAAAGGCCTTCCAGAGACGAAACTTTTTGAACAAGGGCAACTAGGAAGAAAATGAGAACACTACCAATCAGTGCCTGTCTTCCTTAAATAATATTCGATTCAACTACTTTCTTTTATTACAATTGGTAAAAGGCATAAAGAGTATTTTGGAAAAATATGCAAAGGTAAGTTACTTCTGTTCATGTATAAAATCAGAAATGGGTGCACACCAACCTTTTGACTTCCCAAAACAAAATATTTCCGTATGCTTCGCAAAGATTATGAACAGGCAATCAATTTCCCCGAATTCACCGTCATCGTCCCTCTCTGACATACATGCAGATATATCTATATATATCCCAGGTGTTCCAAACTTGGGATTGGGTATGACTGGCTGATGACGGCTAATAAGCCAGAAATGGCCATTCCAGTCTCCCTTGTCTTTGTCAGTTCCACAGTATCAAAATATGCTACACGTCGCTATGCGACTGCCTGTGAGTACTCTAGTCTGAGTTCCAGGGCACAACGGAACATAAATCTTCCTTAAGCAGATCGGTGAGCCCCACACTATCATCATATTCCCGATCGCAACCGACAAAGCAACGAGCCCGTGGCTCAATGGTTGAGCATTGGAATCAAATGCTAAAGGTCGCGGGTTCGAATCCCAGGTGTTCTATACGTGGGATTGGGTATGACTGGCTGATGACGACTAATAAGCCAGAAATGGCCATTCCGGTCTCCCTTGTCTTTGTCGGTTCCACATTATCAAAATATGCTACACGTCGCTATGCGACTGCCTGTGAGTACTCTGGTCTGAGTTCCGGGGCACAACGGAACATAAATGTTCCTTAAGCAGATCAGTGAGTCACACACTATCATATATATATATATATATACATATATATATGTATATATAAATATAATGTATAATTTAATATGCGTAAAGATTCTAGGTCCCGATATATTATCGCGTTCATCATCTCCTGAAGAAGATGAAGAAGAAGAGGGGGCGAGTTCGTGGATCAAATTGTATTTGTACTGACGTTTCGACAGCCTTCTCGCTTCCATCATCAGAATATAGTGCTTGCTGCCCCTGGTGGTCTTGAGTTAGTCAGTCTTGCCGCGTGCCTCGTATTATATCCATGGTGGACTCATGAGCTTTGACCTGCCCAATCGCTGCTGATTTCCTTAGACCTCCCCGAGGTTGAACGCCGGTGGGCTCCTGTGAACGCTGTCCCCTTTGGAAACGTCGTAGGTTTAGGCAAGGCAGCTTGCCTGTTTGCCTCCTCCACGCCAATCAGCGGACTGATCAGCCGTTTCTGCTCTCGTGAGTTGTTCTCCGTTTTACGGGTGCATTAATGAGGCAGCGTTTGGCTTTGGTCATGTAACCTTTCGGCCACCACCCTGCTTTTCCGTGAGCGTAGGCTCTCGTTTCCGTGTGCTCATTTGCCTTATTGGCCCTGGCCAAACTGATCCGAGCCTTGTACGAAGCGCCTGGTAGGCGGGATGCAAGTCTATAGCTTGGTTGAGTGTGCCAGTCGAGGCCCAACTCTCGAGCACCAGTTTGGCCTTCTTCTCATCGGCTCGGCAAATCACCCTCGTTTTCTCAAAGGCGAAAGTGAGGTTCAGCTGTTGTGCGTGACCATAAACCAAAGACAACTTGTCTTTGCGGTTGATTGCAAGTCGGTGTTCATGCAAACTTGTGCCCAGGCACTTGCCCGTTTCACCAACATACCTTGCATCACAATCCTGGCATGTTATGCTCTAGACCACTGCTGATTGTTCTGCTACTGGCAGCGGGTTTTTGGACTTCGTGACTTGCTGTCTGATAGTGCATTCTGGTTTATGAACCACGCCAATCCCAAAAGGTTTTAGGATTCTTGCCATCACCTCTGAAACGTTCCTCTCTTAGAGGATTGTGAGCCAAAACTTTGGCTTTTCTTCGCCCGACCGCTCAAACTGAGGCTTCATGAGGCATTTGTGGATGAAGGACTTTGGATCACCGTTGGCTGTATAAAGGGCATGTAAGTACTCCATCTACTCCTTCTTCCCACTGTCGTCGCTGCAGTGTGTTTGAACACGTCGGAAGAGGGTCCTGACTCATTTGCATTTGTGACCAACAGGGTGGTTGCCTCGGAAATGGAGAATAAACCTAGTGTTGGTAACCTTACTTTAGAATTCGCAGCCCTTCCTTGTTGGACAGGTGCCAACGATGTGGGTATCCTCCCATGCAAATAGGTGTCCTGTGTCCAGTGTGTGCATGGCTACCTGAGATATGAGATCTCGACTCCTCAACGTTAACTGATGTTCATGCAAATGGGTGGATAAAGATTTCCCGGTATGGCCACATTAGACTGCATCACAACTGGTAAACGGTTTTTGGAAATGACTGCTTTTCTGTTGACGGACAAAGTCAGGAGGCTATCCATTTTGGAAAAAATAATTTGAAAGGTATTTCATTTCTGTTCGATAGGTTTCTTTATCGGAACAGTGAGTTTTTGCTCGACTTTGCAAGCTGTTAACAGAATTGCGTTTGTGAGACATGGGGTGGTTACTCCCAAAATGTAAAATGTCCTCGGAGTATGTATCTTTACGATAGACTGAGGTATGTATTGTCCCGCCTCTATTCCTATTTACGAGGACATTTAAGAAAGGGAGTCGTTCATAAACTTCTGTTTCGAAGTTGAATTGAATTCCTGGGAATGTGAAGTTCAGGTTTATGTGAAGGGACTCGAGTTGGTCTTTTTGGACGATAACAAATGTATCGGCTACGTAGCGTAGCCAAAGTCTCGGGTTAATTCTGGGGAGAACTGTAGCCTGTAGTTTCTGCATCACAGCCTTCGCCAAACCGGATATTTTCGAACCCCTAGGGGCACCTTTTAGTCGTTGATAATAATTTTTGGCAAAGGAAAAGTTTGTTTCAAGGCACATATCAAATTTTTCCGTCGATGCATGTGACAAAAACTGTTAAAAGAAAAAGGTATTTTCAGAGCTACGACCTCCCAGGCATCAAAAGCAACAAACTGGCGAACCCTCGCGTATGGAAAGAATGAATCTAAGCTCGTCGAAAGACAGCTAAAGAAACACCACATGCAAATAGCGTACAAACCTGCAAAAACTTTGCGCACCCCTAAGGACAGGGTTGGCTATTTTAACAAAAAAAAAGATGTCATCTACAAAATACTGTGTACCAGTTGTGATGCAGTCTCTTGTGACCAAACCGGGAAATCTCTATCAACCCATTTACATGAACATCAGCTAGCAGTGGGGAGACGAGACCCTTTATCCAAGGTAGCCATAAAAACACTGGACACAAGACACCTATTTGCATGGGAGGATAACCCAAATCGTTGGCGTCTGTCCAACAAGGAAGAGCTGCGAATTCTGGAGGCAATGCATTCAAACGAGGCATGCATTAACAGACATATAAATTTGGTTACCAATTAAAAATTTCTCAAGGTCATGTGGAAGCGAAAAGAGGCACTATTGACCGGATAAATTAAAACTCTGGACGTCTAGTGGCTCAAACGTATGCCAACCATCGACGCTTGAGCAAGGCATTGTTTAAAGTTAACTGTTTTCTGTACATTCCCATTTGTCTGAAGATGAACTGGGGCTTCAGGTTCGAAAATTTATACAATAAAGTTAAAAGCAGAATACATGGGGTTTGATGTATCCTACGATCATTCACATATTGTGTTTCATATTTGAAGAATAAAACATAAGTCTGACACATAAATATAATTTAATATTTTGGCCTTCACAGTACTAAATCCCCAGCAAGAAGTTAAGCAAGAAACCTTTTCGGGGAACCACTTGCAATTGTTCGAATGCAAACAATTTTTGAAAATGTTAATATCTGGTTTACGTTAATAATGGATAGAATTTACAGTTGGAAAATAAATTAAATGGTTTCATCAAAACAACCTGCGCACAGGTGCATCGTATCTGTCAAATAAAAAGGTTTTCAGCTTCCTGTAATATCTTCAGTGTTCAGTGGCTGAGAGGAGCATACATTTGAATAAAAATAAAGATGTTCATTATTTAAAAAAGCTAAGAATGAAAATGATATTTCCTCTTTGACGACCCATCGTTTGCTAAAGTTTAAAGATCTAAACTTAAATAATTTATCAAATTGAGCGATCTATTTATAAACAAATATCGTCTGTTCAAAGGCACCTGCTGGTTTTTTAAAATGAAAACCCATTCACATCGGCAGTTTTCAGCTTGATTCAAGTAACATGTTGTCGCGAAGTGTCGAAAAGAGAGTGGTTCAAATATTGTTTTGCAGTCAACGAATTAGTTTACATGGATACATTTCCCTATCAAATCAGGCTGTTCCATCTAAACTCAAGGAAACGGAACGATTCCATCAACCGAACGTTGTTTCTGCCTGTGCGGCAAAAGTCGACAGAATCTGGAGCACAGTCTGAAGATGAGATGTGATCGAATCGTCAATAAAACTACTCATTTGCTAAAAACATGCGAAGAAACGAGTATTTTTAGAGATAAAAGTTTCTTACCTCAATCATTGCGCGAAACATTTGGTATTCAAACTCGAATTTACAGAGAGAAACATGCGTCATATCGTCTCCGGCCAAATAATGCGTAACACCGGTAGTACTTATCGTGTAGTAGTCATTCTTGTTGATTTTGTCATAGGAAGTTACCCTAAATAGCAGGTTTAACAAGCTATTATTTAGACTTACTTTAAATTGTAATAGTGATAATTTATGTGTCTCTTTGGCAGGGTGTGAGTCAGGTAGAAAAATGTTATCTGGGGGTTCTGCCGGAGGACGCATATTATTTTTTCTATGTTCGTTTCGCCATCGTAGCTATCGATTTCTACAAATAAAATTTTATTGTGAGGAATCAGAAATAGAAAGTGTTCGAAAATTTTGAAGATGAAAAATAAGGAGTCTAATAATGAAAGGCGTTTGGCCTTGAACTTATAATGGGACACTTTGACTCAGTTCACATTCTTAAGAAAACTTATCGTCATACGAATGATTTCAGTATTTGCTCACTAAAAAAACAGATAAAGTTATTGGGATAGGCATCACAAAAATGTGATTGAAATGGAAAATTTGTCAAAACGGACCATAATATATTTCTGAAAATACTGAAGAAGAGCATGGCAAGATGAACTGGATTAACTGAATATAATTACCGTTTCGCAGTTCGGATGCAGCACAGACACCTAAAGTCGGTAGGTGAAACCAATAGAAAATCCAAAAAGGGTTTTTTAGAATTCAGCAAAGAATTGAATTTATAAACCACCAGATGGTTCGCAAAATTGAGATGTCAACGAACGTAATGATCAAGAGAACAAAACTACAGCACGCTGTTTGAATGCTAATGGCTGCACGTGATTGTGAGTGTAATGGTATTTTTCACAGAACTGTGACAAAATATGACACCAAAAATTTATCTCCGTTTTCTATCGTTATTTTTCTTGCGGAAACACTCCAAAATATTTTAAACTTGAAAATTGAATCTTACCATAATTCCTTGAAAACGGAGCCTTCCGAGAAACTTTCACAATACTAGGATCTTCAGGCTTCGGCGATAAGGCTTCCTTTAGTAATTAATTATGAGCATCAACCATAACTTACCTGTCGTATTCTCAAATCACACGGAAGGAGTGGGACTGTTTGTGGAGGCTCGATGGGAGTTAAACTCCTCATTCTCTTTCTTTTTCCAATCGGTTCCCCTAAACCAGCTTGCTTCGTTGCCCACTCATCTCTAGCACGTTTATGTATGGCTTCAACGCTATTATATTCCTGATAGAAACGGAGGTTTGCCTAATTATTTAAATAAAATATATAAAAAACGCAGACCGTTGGTTCGACATAAGGAACTGCTTTTGCACTTATTTCAGCTTGCTTTCGCGTGGGTGGACGAAAACACAACCTTTCTTTTATATTTTTTGGTGCGGCAAGCCGCATATTAACGTCACGTGAAACCATCCTATATGGGAATTATTTTCGTCAAGATTCTATTATTTATTGTCATAGGACATCATCATTTGATTTATTTAAACAAATAGCTATTTTAATCTCTGGACTGGCAAAAAGCAACAGAGATAAGCAACAAAAGTACCGTTTTTTAATTAAACCTTTGTGCCTCTGTTAAAAACACCCACTGGTCCTGCATCCCACTACAAGTCCATGCTATGTATAAGGTGTATGAAAGTTACACCCTTGGTAAACTGAACTGAACGATGTTTTTGTTAATTTTAAGTTGAGCCTGACTCAATATTTTCAAAAAGGATTATTCTTTATTTTGATTTAAGGTATACTTAAGTCTTTAATATCCGCAAAATTTTGTATATTGATGTAACACGAGTTTTGTAATTCGAGTGCCTGTGATCGGCTTGGTATAAATCTGCCAATCAGACAAACATCAAATAGAACCATGGGCATCAGAAAACAGTCATTGCAAAGCACTTATGTTGATAGCTAATAATACGATGCCAACCCGTGTAATATAGTTTAAGTTATCAGAATAAATGGACGATTGGTGCCAAAATTTGACTAAGGATGTCAGATAGACGTTTAACACCGAAGACGTTTTGGCAGTATACCACGCAGTCTTGCAGAACTCAAAAGCAGAAAACAAATATAACATTGAACCCTACGAATGGTTCTTTTAAGTCAGAATTGGCACGCAAGCTATCGTTATAAATATCAAACAAATTGCTACTTTATCGTGTCACATCTCACACCCAGAGTTTGCCAAAAATCCGGGAGATACAGAGGTGGTTTGTTTATTGTAGTTTTTAGGAAGCCTTAAAACGCAAAATTAAGGTTTGAAAATCAAATTTGGTATATGCTTTATAAACTGTATGAAATTACCAATTAATTTGGGTCGTATTGCGACAAATATATAGCGATGGATGTTTGTCCGAAGACTATAATATTTTGTACAGAACAAGCATTATAAGATCCCAATTACGGATAAAAGGATTAAAACAGTCTCGTTTTAACCTAAACTTGATAGACAACGTCAGTTATTAGTGTCGATTCATAATATTCTCGCCAAACACAAATGGATGAGGTCTTCTTGTAAAAACCTTAATGTGTTTATCAAGAAAGATGAATGTGGCAGTTTTTTCAGTCTCCAACAGATTGGTGCTGGACTATATTGGTCCGCAGTTCAAATATTATGTATTTTACCTTCAATCGTTATTGCTGACCTCGAATTTTTTTAGTAAGTGCTCAAGAAAGAAAGTGATAGAGAAAGAGCGCGTCGTTTGATATTGCTTTCGAATTTCAGCTCCTTTGAGTTTACGAAGTTTTAGTCTCTACCTTAGTGTAGAAAACACGTTGGTTTGGAATAACTTTTGAGTGGATTGTCAAGTCTCTAAATTTTGAAGTTATTTACTTGGACTAATGATTCTGCGGCTATCCAAATATTCTTTCACTGAGGATTATTCCACGTCCAGGACGTTATCCCTACGCGATGCACAAGATTTAACGTTCACCTGCTTACAAAATTCACGCTAGCGGTGTGCTGCTTTAATCTGCTTTCAATCGGGAAAGGAGAAGTCACGACAAAGGCTGAGTCGTGAATACGTTTGCACCCTCAGCCATTTATTTAAGAAGATTTATAAATTAAATGCATTCGCATACAATCCTAAGAGGTTTGGAAAACACAGATGATCAGGATTCATCTGCGCGGAGAAGAAAAATTGGCGGCGTGAGTGGGAGTTGCACCCTCGTCGCAGAGACATGTGGCGACGCACATAAACACGGTGCCACATTCTTATGGGATTTCGGAAAAAAATTGTATACAAACACAAAAAGATGGCATCGACAGATATTCTTTTGCTCTTTCTCCTCCTGCCAAGCGGGCAAAAAGCCTGATAACACTAATGAATATCATCTACGAGGACGAAAATTGCATGGGGTGTTTAAATCTCTTACAGAAATTCCTATTGATGGAGAAAGAGATAAGTAACTTGAAACAAGATATGGCCAATCTAAAAGAGAAGGCTCATTATTCACCACGCAAAAACACCCGTAACAACCAGAGACTTCAAACCACAGAAATTACGTATGCAAACATAGCTTCCTCGAGAATACCTTATGTAGAAATAAAAGACATCGCGTCAACAGAGCTTAGTAAATCAGTAGACATTTCCCTCCTTCGAAAGGGAGATCAAACCAGCTCATGCACTTTATTACTGTGATCCAGCTCAGGCAGAAGCAGTAATGTTCTGGATACACGAAAATATGCGGAATCGTTGCTGATTGATACGAAAAGGGTGAAGTTTGAAAGCTCATCGAATTTGAAGGGCCGAAGACGAAGAATTCGAAGTCGAAAAGGGCCAAGATGTTTCCACAAAAAATTGGTTCAAACTCCGAAATAAGCTCGTTCTTACCGATAGATGCTCAAACAGAATCCTCTGTTGGTGATATAGGAGCAAGTGCAATACAAATTGGAAAACTTCCCAAAAGGGGTTTGCCATTAACTTTAGGAATCGTTGCTCGTACTGACGCAAATAAGATCCTCGACCAGAGTAGAATTCTTCTGATACTGATGCTCTAGCAACAAATCAGAACTCAAAGTCAAAAAACAGACATTTCGACCGAAAACGCAGTCTCGTTATTGAAGGGGCTCTACAGTCCACTTCTCTGATTGCAAAGAAAAGGGTAGAACATGACCTCAGTCTTTTACGAGAATAATCATGTTTGATTCTTCAAGATGGCGAATGCATTACCGTGCACAAAGTATTCCGTTTAGGGAAAGCGGAGGTTTCACATGAACTATCATCACCGAAGCCTCTTAAAAAGTCTTGTTAATGATGTTCAGGCTTCATGCCTCCTAGAGGGTAGAATGGCTCTCCATAGTTCACACAAGGATGCGTTTTTTTCAGCGGGATTACGAACCCATGGAAAGGCACAAAATGAGGATGCTGAGAGACGAACTGAAGAGGAGAACCGAACAGGGGGAAAAATGGCTCCAAACAAAGGACGAGGAAATAAAAATGATGAAGAGGTCTTTCTTGTGGCAGACCCCGTACATCATCAAGGCGTCTCCTCGCCGAGATGGAGGACACTAAATACGACGTACCCAACTTTACAGAGCTCGTATAACAACAGGAAAGCGCTCCAGAACTCGGTAGACGACCACTTATAAGAACTCAGCGTGGGCGGGATGGACACCAGTTTGTCTCGGAAAGTACTGACAGACTCGAGCATTCAATCGCACGGATGAGCATAACTCAAGGTTCTAGTATCAGACCGAACCTCCGATGTCGTTGCCATTACGGAAACGTGCTCAAAGCCGAAATCGCAGATAGCGAGGTTTCGATAGATGGATACCAGCTCTTTTGAAAAGATCGAGAAACTAGACTGGGAGATGGACTGGCCGTATACGTTAGGACAGGAATTTCGGCAGTCGAACGAGCACACACCATCTTCCGTTAATATTAATTTATCCGGATAAATATTTAATAGGATTGTTCACAAAACCTACAATTCTTGACGATCTACGGACTACCAAACATTCCAAGTGAAACTGATGAGTTACTCCATCATTTGGTCAAGGAAGTAGCAAGTCACCGGGAGGTGCTTATTGCTGGAGATTTCAAGGCACCTACAACGGACTGGGTAAATCTGAAAGTTGACGGTGGGCCAACTTCCTTCGGTAAAAATCTAATGGATCTCCTCTCGACCAACTTCTGGTACAGAAGGTTAACTTTCCAACGAGATTTAGAGAGAACCAGAGAGCCAATTGCCTGTACTCAGTATTTAAGAAGGACTTTTCTAAAATTGATGAAGTGTTTTTTATTGTACCTCTGGGTAAGAGTGACCATAGTACGCTGCTGTGGGAATACTCTCTTTATTCTCAGCGCCAGAAGAGAACGCAAGGCAAGCTAAATATATGGAAGGCCGATTTTAACGCGATAAAGAAAGAACTGATGTCAGTGCAATGGGACTGTTTGCTCAAAGGAAAACCAGAGGATGACTGGCAATCGTTTATGGTTTCACTCGATCTGATTGAACTTTTTTGTCCAGTGAAGGTGCAAAAGAAGACAAGTCGCCCTGCCTGGTTAACAAGAGAACTTAACAGGCAGCAAAAGAAGACTTATAAAAAATGGAAAGCGTTGAGGGAAACAGGGTCAGTTCAGTTCAGTTCAGTTCAGTGTATTTGAGGAAAATAGGCTAACGCCTTTGAAATCCCTATTTGTTACATAAAAGTAGCAAGAATAAGAAGCAAATTAAAGAAGTAACAGTCAAGTGAATATAGGCAGGTTTACGTGGTACACTGATATTGTTAATGTTAAGTAGTCACATAGTCTTCATGGTACTGTAACATATGTTACACCCGAGGATCAAACATACTTGATCTTATCTTCTGCAGAGGTTGTCAGCCACTGTCAGTTTCACCTTTAGACCCACTTGGGAGTTCAGACCATGCTATAGTTGCTTCTTCACTAGAATTTCTTCCTTCCGGAAATAAAGTTAAACCTATACCGCATGTTTGTTCTTCCTATCCTCGAATACTGCTGTCCCCTATTTGGGCTGATGAACGCCTCTGACCGCAGTAAGATTGAAAAAGTTCAGAGGGTTTTTACTCGAAAACTATTTTCTCTTCCTGGATCCAGTTTCTCTTATACGGATAGATGCCAGTTAGCAAACATTAAATTTCTGTGGGTTAGAAGACTCGAAGCTGGTCTCTGCTTCCTGTTTCGCGTTAATTCTAGCCCAAATATCCCACGAATTAACGCTCTCACTCCGGTAAATCGACCCTATGCCACTCGTAATTCCTCCATGTTCATTTCACCACCCTTAGCTCCACAACCAACCGGTCTCAGTTTTTCGCCTCCAAATATGCTTTCATATGGAATAATCTACCACTGCAAATTAGGTTGTCGTCTACATTAGCTATTTTCAAAACCAAATTACGCAAACATTTAACTTCGAAAGATATAAAGTCCTTATTGTCTGTTTCTTTCCCAAACTCGCAACTTTTTGGATTTTTGAAAAGGGTCCTCCTGGTATTTGAGGCAGATCCCTTGATATTATATTGGTCTCTAATTATATTTTCCATCATCCTCTGCAGAGTCAATCTTTGCATTCACTTTTTTCTTCCCTCCTTTTAAACTAGCATTGCCAACTCTTGACAACCTTGATACTTTCCTTCGAATTTGCAACCCTGACGATAGTCTCCAGGATCTGTTGATGATCAAAGTGGGTTCTGATGGTTTCGCCTCTTTGGTGATGGACTATACAGTCAGCAAGGTCGCATCTCGATGATGATCTCGTGACCTCTACTGTCCCCTCTTCGTTTCGACCATGTTGTCTACGATGAGTTCGTCCTCTCTCACCTCCACTGGTGTTTATAAACAGTAGCTCTGACTGCTATATTACCTCTCACCCGACAAGGAGCGTCCCGAACCCTCATACGCAGTCAGCAACATCACAATACTATCCCATTGCATTTAGCTATTAATTTTTTAGTGAAGCAGTTTTTTTTCTCCTATTTTTTAAATTGGCGGCTCGCCGAACTCCGCCTCCGATTTAACCCTAGGAGTTTTTTTTTCACTGCTTCTTTTCGAGTTCACCGTATATGCCAACGATTGTTGACTTTTGTTTTATAAATGGCAAATCTTTTTGAATCGGATATGTTTACCATACTACTCATTTCTGCTGTTCATATGGATGCTCACATAGTGCAGCAATTATCCACTTTGTATTTATTTAAACCATGATACTAAGTTTGGAATGATGGGGCCCTCTGGGCCTTAAATATACAATTTATTTATTTATTTATTTATTTAAATCGAGGCTGATGAAACGTTTTCAAAAAAATATAGCTTTTTCCACGATTTCCGATCAGCAAATATGGGGGAATTACTAACACATCTTAATTCCCACGATTGGACTAACTTCTTTCTATGTTTGGATGTGAATGTTTGTACTGATACATTCAACCAAGTTCTAGGTCCACTCATTTCTCGTTTTGTTCCTCGTAAGAAAATAATTAATGTCAAGGATGAAGTCTACCTCCCTTTACCTTTCCGCCGTAGATTGCGTAGACTCTCGCGTCGTTTTCATCGACTAAATGACTCTTCCGTCCTGCCATTGATCCAGCAAATCTTTGAACAGGCTAAGAGGCTCTCCGAAGAAAAAGCGACTAGCTGAAGAGGTTAACTTTGCCGAAAACCCTTCGTACAATGTTGCAAAAACTCTTTTCGCGGACTGTAAAATCGCAGAGAAAAACTCAGTACCCTGTACTTCGAGATGCTTTTGAAACCCTATAGCTGACGCTAAGTTGACGGCTGATAGCTTCAATGCTTTCTTGTCTAGAACTTTCAGTGAAGATTCGGTCGCCCCCTTTCCAAACGTCCGGGTTTGGACCGGTAACGTCCTCGAAAACATAACTTTTACCCTCTGGGACGTAACCGTAGCCATTCGGCGTTCTCGCCAATCTTACAGTCCTGGACCAGATGGCGTCCCGGTCAGCGTTCTAAAGGCGGATGCAAATGATATATTTCCGTCACTTCTGTATAAGATATTCAATCTTGCTCTTGAAAGTGAAACCTTCCCTATTTTATGGAAGGAATCGCACATTTTGCCTATACCCAAACACGGCAGAACTACGTCATTTGACGACTTTAGGCCAATAAATACACTGCCAGCAGCCTCGAAGATATTAGAGACCTTGATTAAAGACAAGTTGATGCGTCACCTAACAGAGAATAACCTACTTAATGCGGCTCAGCATGGGTTTCTCGAAAAAAAGATCTTGTGACACCTGCAAAGCTCTCTTACTTTGATCATGTGCTACAATCTAGAGATAGTGGTTTTGCAATTTACACCGTTTATTTCGACTTCACGAAGGCTTTTGATCGTGTTGACCACGATCTCCTCCTGCTGAAACTTACCTCCTTCGGCATAGGTTACAAGCTTCTGAACTTAATATCCTCCTATTTTAATGATCGCGCACAACGGGTACAAATTTTCGATGTTATCTCCAACCCCACGCACGTGAGGAGTGGCGTTATTCAGGGTAGTGTACTCGGCCCGCTTCTATTTTGCCTTTTTGTGAACGATGTTCCTGATTGTTTTTCAGTATGGTAGGCCCTTTATGTACGCTGATGATTTAAAAGTTGCCTATCGTTATTAAACCGGTCGATCGCCACATTGTGCTTGAGCTCTTAAAAAGGATCTTCAAGCCTTCGCTCAGTGGTGTCGCACATGGCGCCTTTCGCTCTCTTGGCACAAATGCTCCGTTATGGTTAGTTGTGACAACCATCAGCCCTCATCTAAGCATAGACGGTCATGACTTAAATGTGCCCGGGTTTATAACGGATCTGGGCATATCATATTCTAGTAGTCTTAATCTGTCAGAGCACTGCGCCCCTGATTGTCTCTAAAGCACGCCAAACCACTGGGTTTATTCTCAGAAATTTTAAAAACCCTCAATATTAGGACCAGCCTTTATAAAATGTATGTCAGACCTAGTCTGGAATACTGCTCGTTTCTATTTAGCCTTCTGCACGCGAGTGAACGGAGGAAGATAGAATCAGTCCAGCACTTCTTTACTAAAAAGAGTTATTACTTCAGAGCACAGAAACTTGTCCTATCAACAACGCTGTGAGCTTAAAAGCCTCGACCCGTTGTGGCTTCGTTGATTACAGAAGGGACTATTTTTACTGTTCAAGCTTTTAAACGGTTTTACCTTTAACCCCTTACATCCCCTGAGGCAGCTCGACCACTGTCGGCGCACCAATCATAGAGATGTATTCTTATTTCTTCCTTTGGCACGCACCGTTAAATACCGTCAGTTTTTTTCGGTAAATGCTATAGCAATCTGGAATAAACTACCCAGAAGTATTAAAAATTCAGCAAAACTATCCTTTGTTTACGAGAGCTGTCACTAGTTTTCTACATTCAGGACACCTTCCGCGAATTTTGGGTGCTGATTCTCTGGAAGCTCTTTTTCCGTTCTGATGGCGTCCACGGACTCTGAATCCTATGCCGGACTTCATGCTGAAGGCAATATTGCTGGCTCTGCAGTCCGTCATCGGGTTATTCCTCAGTCTACAGCTAGCAGCCGCTCGCCGGCATACTTGCTGCTAGTACAGAAGACCAGATCCACAACACCGAAAGGAGAAGTACTACACTGTGCACCTGTGTCAACACTTCCCCTGTCCTAAACTTTAATCTGTTCAACAAGCTGCAGTTTTTTCTCCTGAAAATACCTTTTAAAGAACGATCAGGAGTTTTTTCACTGTCAGCTGGACCCCTTACTGTATATATCCTTTGACCTTGCCTGTAAACTGGCAATAAATAAATAATAATATGTATGCCAAGCCGATGTTTGAATCGTATACGCAGACTGGGGACATATAACAATCGCCTCAGGTAGGTTATTCCACGGTTCCACGACACGGTTGGTGAAAAATACTTCCGCACATCCAATCTTACTTGGGGCACACTTAGTTTGAATGGATGACCTCGAGCTTTTTCGTAGTGGCAAGTTGGAAAAAGTCAACACATAGGAGGGCACAACCATGCCACGCACGATACGGAAGGTTTTGTATCAAGTCTCCGCGTAACTGCCTATAACTCAGAGGATAGAGCTTAAGGTTATTTAGACGAATAGTTGAAAGATCAATTTACTAGTTCATTATCTGTACATCTAAGGATCACAGAGATTTTTGAATTAGCCTCTAAGATTCGTCTTGCACGTGACAGACAGAAGGAATCTCGCGCACTCAGTGAGCCAAACTCTGCAAAATCTGTTGCTCAACTGTTCCGCCGTCAATCCTCTTCTAAACGAGGTTATGAAATTCCTCCATTACTAAATGAAGACCAGAACTTCGTTCTGGAAGACTCTGACAAGGCAAAACTGTTTATTGCGTTCTTTGCAAATCATCTTACGATGTAATCTGAAATGGTTCCGACTTTTCAGGCAGCCTCATTGAATGTTATCAGCAATATTGATTTCTCCTTAGAACTAATTCGTAAGCAAATAGTTCGTCTAAAAAACTCGCAATCTTAGGGGACTGACGGTATTCCAAATTCAGTTATTAAGAGAGTGCCGAGCTTTCCCCGATTGCTTAGCCATGTATTCTCAGTTTATCTTTTAAACGGATTCTTTCCTGACTCATGGAAGACATCTATTATTCTTCCTGTCTTCAAGTCGGGATCTCGTTCGGACGTAAATAATTATCGAGGCGTTCACAAAACCCCGGCTCTGGCAAAACTTCTTGAAAAAATTATTTTTAATCCAATTCTCGACTTTTGCTTAGAAAATAAGCTCTTAAGCGACTCAAAATATGGTTTTCCACCTGGGAGATCATGCGAAGTGTGTCACTTAGCTTTTCTTAACCTCGTCACTTCCCTTCGTAACGAGCAACAGTCAGTGGTTGGGCTGATGAAAGCCTCTGACCGCAGTCAGATTGAAAAAGTTCAGAGGTTTTTTACTCGAAGACTATTTTCTCTTCCTGGATCCAGTATCTCTTATAAGGATAGATGCCAGTTGGCAAACATTAAATTTCTGTGGGTTAGAAGAATCGAAGCCGGTCTCAGCTTCCTGTTTCGCGTTAACTCTAGCCCAAATCTCCCACGAAATTAACGCTTTCACTCCGGTAAATCGACCCTATGCCACTCGTAATTCCTCCATGATCATTTCACTACCCCGTAGCTCCACAACTAACCGGTCTCAGTTTTTTGCCTCCAAATATGCTTTCATATGGAATAATCTACCACTGCAAATTAGGTTGTCATCTACATTAGCTTTTTCAAAACCAAATTACGCAAACATTTAATTTCGGAAGATATAAAGTCCTTATTGTCTGTTTCCTTCCCAAACTCGCAACTTTTGGATTTGAAAAGGGTCCTCCTGGTCTTTAAGGCAGCTTCCTTGATATTATATTGGTCTCTAATAATATTTCCATCATCCTCTGCAGAGACAATCTTTGCATTTACTTGTTCTTCCCCTCCTTTTAAACTAGCATTGCCAACTCTTGACAACCTTCATACTTAGCTTCAAATTTGCAACCCTGACGATAGTCTCCAGGTTCTGTTGATGATCGAGGGGGGTTCTGATGGTTTCGCCTCTTTGGTGATGGACTATACAGTCAGCAAGGTCGCATCTCGATGATGATCTCGTGACCTCTACTGTCCCGTCTTCGTTTCGACCATATTGTCTACGATGAGTTCGTCCTCTCTCACCTCCACTGGTGTTTATAAACAGTAGCTCTGACTGCTATATTATCTCTCACCCGACAAGGAGCGTCCCGAACCCTCATACGTAGTCAGCAACATCATAATACTATACCATTGCATTTAGCTATTAATTTTTTAGTGAAGCAGTTTTTTTCTCCTATTTTTTTTTAATTGGCGGCTCGCCGAACTCCAGCTCCGATTTAACCCTTGGAGTTTTTTTACCACTTCTTTTCCATTTCACCGTATATGCCAATGATTGTTGACTTTTGTTTTAAAAATGGCAAATCTTTTTGAATCGGATATGTTTACCATACTACTCATTTCTGCTGTTCATATGGATGCTCACATAGTGCAGCATTTGTCCACTTTGTATTTATTTAAACCATGGTACTAAGTTTGTAATGATGGGGCCCTCTGGGCCTTAAATATACAATGTATTTATTTATGCAGCCCGAGCGACACTGTGCGATACAAGACTCGTAAATTTCAGTGGATATACCGTCCTCTCAAGGTGCGCTGTTTTTTCGCAAACTTTTTATGGTGTCAGTGACTTCTTCAGAAGGTGGGGGTGCCGCAGGACACTGCATAAGCAGGAGAGGGTGAGACTCCATTGCTGATCGGGACGAGAAGGCGCTGGGTTCGATATCGAAGTTGGGAAGGTGCTCAAAGTGCTCACTTCAGCGTTCGACCTTGACGAAGTTGTCAGTAATAAAGCCGCCATCTACATCAAGAACGCAGTCACTAAGTGTAGAGGGTCTACCGCTAACTTGGCGGATAATTTGGCAGAATTTTCGAGTGTGATCTAGTTTTGGGGCCTACTCTATTGATGTCACTATTTTAAGCTGAATATTTTTTTCGGTCTTCCCTAGCCATCGTCCGGAGTTTGCGGAGGTAAGCACCGTTTCTGGACTTCGCCGAGCCGTACGAGCAGAAAACTTCAGGGTTATTTCACTGGCTGTATCGAATTATTTTCTCAGCTCTCCCATAGCCTACTGTTGTACTGATTAACACTAACTACTTCCTTCTCCATCTGTTCAGGGCGTCGGCAGTTCCGAGTTGCTCCATTTTGGCGATATCAAGGTGTCTAGCACATGACATTTGGTTGCGGATGAAAGATGGACTTTAAAGCGTATACAAACGAAAACATGGCCAGACCCATGGTCATTGCCAGTCTTGGCACCAAGCCACGCTGCAGAAACGTTTACTTTCTAGGATGTTGTCTTTCTGATTAGCCGTAAGGTCTTCGTTTGAATACCAAACCAGTGCGGTGCTGGATGCACATCTTCGTTACAAACAGAGTGTTCTGGTCACCAAAGTTCAGCAATTCCACGGCATTTTTACATCGAGAACCAAGCCCAAAATGTTCAATAAGATAACTGTTCATTTCAGTTCCGTTCAGTGTATTTGAGGAAAATAGGCTTACGCCTTTGAAATCCCTATTTTTGACATAAAAATAGCAAGAATAAGAAGCAATGTAAAGAAGTTACAGTCAAGTGAATGCAGGCAGATTTACGTGGTACACTTATATTGTTAAGGTTAAGTAGTCACATAGTCTTCGTGGTGCTGCAGCATATGCATGTCAAGTCGATATTTGAATGTATCTACAGACTGGGATATTACAATCGCCTCAGGTAGGTTATTCCACGGTTCCACGACACGGTTGGTGAAAAAATAATTCCTCACATCCAATCTTACTTGGAGCACACATAGTTTGAATGGATGACCTCAGAGATTATTCGTAGTGGCAAGTTGGAAAAATCATCTCATAGATGGGCGCAATCCATGCAACGCACGATACGGATTGTATCAAGTCTCCGCGCAACTGCCTATAACTCAGAGAAAAAAGCTTTAGGTTATGTTGACGAATCTCAAAATATCTTTTAC